>BMAU01006576.1:0-456777 GCA_019973935.1 Trichonephila clavipes
TTAAATCATTAACACTTTCATCCAAGAGTAAAACGAAATAGTACTCTTACACGTTCCGCCTGACGGAGATTTTAACAGATCTTCTAATTGAGGTCACAAGTGTTCGTCTCTTCATTGAATTGCTTTCGTTCTCACTTATTATAAATCTTGAGCTTCAACGAGAAAATTTCCTCTCTCTCATGGTAGAAACCCCAATAACTAAAAAAATCCGTCAAGCTTATGGTATTTTTACTTTGCCGCCAAGTTAGAACACTAGAAATACGCCAATCAACCTACATTGAAGACGGCCTGTGGAACGGTGGGTCACGCTACGTCACTACATTGACTGCACGTCGTTTTGACCCAATAAGAAAGTGACTGAGCGACACTGGTTTGGAGAGACGAATCCCCGATGTGCGGTAAAATTGTGTACAAATTTGCTGTTATTTTTAAAACGGTTGATTCATAGAAATGTCTAAGCAGCGTGGTACTCTTGTCAAAAAAAAACATCATGGAATGAGTATGATCGTTCGAGTTTATTTTTGGGAATTTTCGCTCATAGAACTCCCGTTTATTTTATAGCCTGAAAGTTTCCATATCGGTGTTGAAATATTAAATTGTATTTGCAATATTTTTTTACAATGTGAGAGCCTTCGGAGAAAAGCTTCAGAAAGTTAATGATGCGATAAATTGTGAGTAAATAAAAAATGTCTTGTCAAAGTTTAAAGGTTATTTAACAGAGGCAGACATAAGTTATTTAACTAGTGAAAAAGTATATGTGCGCGAAAAATTCTCTTAAGAAGTCTAGATGAATTTAAATGTGCTATATTTTTACTCCCACCATATTGTGCAGAGAAAATCGTATTGCATACTTTAACTTCACACACAATAATTATTAAAGTTATTTTCACGGGATTTTTTAAGAAATGAGATATAACTCTCAGAGGCTTTTTTCTGACAGAAACACTAAGTAATATTAATACAAGTTGAAGTCATAATGATGTATAAATTCGTTCAATGCATATAGAACCCAACATTTTTGAAATATTAAAAAAATATTCATTTTATATTAAAATACAAAGTTAAAAATCAGTTTTTTCCATTAAGACACAGAATATGAAATATAGAGCATAATTTACACAAGAGAAAAAATCTTTATTAATTAAAACTGAATCTTGAAACGTAGCACTCTCTGATGTAAATATTAAAGTTTTAAAATAACCTCAATGGTGCAATTTTCTGTTTAAAAAGAGCTCCGAATTGGACCTTATGCTTTAACTAAAAAGTCTGGAAAATAAATTCTAGAATTGTAGAATGAAGCTATAAGTTTTAAAAGTAACTTTTTTATTCTCTTCTCTTTTCACTCTCTTTGGTTTCCTTCTCTAAAGGTTACACCATAACAAGTATTAAGGCATGTTTGTGTTGTGTATTTGTATCTTAAATATATTTTTTACGTATTTGAGTTTTAAATTAATTTTACGGCACCAAGAAACAAAGTAAGCCGTCATTTATTCCAAAAAAAAAAAATATTTTGTTAATAGAACCGCAAATTAAAAACATTATTTTACATATAATCTTGTTGTGTAGTTCATATACTACTTCGCCAAACGATAATGGTTTATTTATTTTTAATGTAGACAGACGTAACAATATTTATAGCAGCATTAAAATCATGCATATTATCAAGAAAGTCTCAGGAAAATGATTTTTAATTTTAAAGGAGCATTTTGCTACTGCAAGAACTGTTGTAACCTGAAAAAGAGTGTTGAATTGATGATCTTAACTAATAACGTGATAATATTCAAACGGTGTTGAGTAAATTAACATGTGGGAAGATATATCCGTACTAAATTTAACAAAAAGATGAAGTACGTAGAAGCAGAGGGTTTTATGAATTTATAAAGAATTGTACAATATCAGAGTCTCTAAAATAGCTCATTGCCAAGCAATTTTTCCCACTACATAATATATGCGGAATAAAAATGATATTATTACGAAAATGGTTAAAATGGGGACGAATTGGAATGCTACAGGAAAGCAAACTAAAGTGATAAGTTTATGGATGGACCGCAGAAACTTAAATTTGATATCAAAAAGTTAACAGTGGACTTCAAAATAATCTAATATCTGTTAAATATGTTTGATTGTGTGTAAAAAGAATGTGCTGATATGCATGGAAGTTTTGTTATGGTAATAAAGATAAAATTCATTCTTAGCGAATATTTAAGGAACTTACATGAAATTCATTTTAAGTAAAGTGAAGGTATGTACAATGAAAATAATTAAATTTTTAAAAATTAAATTGATCAATTGCTCTTTCTGTCTGTAATTCTTTTTTTTTTTCACAGCGATTTTGTTTACATGTGTGTGTATATAAGATGATCAAAGCCATGTTGATTTCACCTGATTTGTGAAAAATTATTTATTTACAATGTTTCTCATACTTAGCAAAACAGAATGCAAACATTAGATATCGAATGAAATAATTAATCGGACCCAGACATAATGCGCGTGTAAACGGGTCTTGCATTCGTACCTGAAATTATTCAGAAACTAAAAAGAAAACAGTGCTATTTTGCTGCTTACGTAAACATTTAGATATTAGATAAGAGGCAGCATTCTGAATCGAGATAAGAACTTTCACTGACATGAAGGCCGTTCACATCAAGTGATGCAACAATGAAGCATTTATTTAGGTCGTGATATTGAGATACAAAGGCGTGATGGTCAAGTACAGACAAAAAAATAACAGAGACGTGATTACTTTTTAACCTTTAGGTGCTATACTAAAACGTATGTTGTATCTAAACAGTTTTTTTTTTAAAAAAAGCGTATTTATTAACTGAATGTGTTGGAGGTCATTTAGGCTATATCTGGAATGACATTTGATATAATCAGTCAAAATATCAAACAAATTTATCTATGAATTGTTATAAATTGGCATATCACCAA
Organism: Trichonephila clavipes; assembly: GCA_019973935.1. NCBI lineage: Eukaryota > Metazoa > Arthropoda > Arachnida > Araneae > Nephilidae > Trichonephila > Trichonephila clavipes. Next base: position 2,932 of record BMAU01006576.1, read on the forward strand.
ACAAATATTAGGATATGATTTAAACTCTTGCAATAATTTTCGTACTTAAAAATTAAACTTTTAGAGCTTTTATAGCAATCATATAGAATATTTCAAAATAAATATATAATAATTGCACATAGGAACTAGGCTACCACCTGCTCTAATGCACTGGACTCAGTGCTCAGTACACGACTGACACCGTCGTCAGTCGGTACTGGGAGACTCGGTGTGAAATGGTCAAGATGCCAAGCACGAACGTTGTATAAATAAAAAGAAATGAAATCTAATATATCTCCAATGCCAATATTAATTTTTGTTTGAGCTCTTGGGTTTTAACCCTTTATCTGTAAAATGAAACGAATGATTCTGAGTATTTATGTTATACTTTAAAAATTTTTTCTTCTTGTATACATTTTATGATGAAATGTGCCATGATAACATTACAGACGAATCAAATTATGCTAAACCGAAGTTGCACTTAAAAAATATTTTTAAAACAGTGTAACAGACTTTTGAAAAAATAAAAAATGAAACAAAATAAATAAATAAATAAAAACGTAAGTGAATGTCTTCCTAGAAATTGTGTGTGTGTCATATTTTAATTTTATTTTACACTCATGTCCATAAATTAAGGATAATGCAAGTTCAGGCAAAGAAAGAATCAGAAGGAAAACAAATGTGACTTATTTGTAAAGACTTTTTATTAAACAAAAGGTAAAGAACAAAAAAGATGCTATATATTTGTTATCATTAATAAAAATTGTGATTTTTGCTCTCCAGAGCAAATTACCCCAAAACACCTATTTATAAAAATCAATATTACATGCTTGGTATCATGGTTAATACATACTTTGTCTCCCAGACGTTGCAATAAAGTCCGCACAACGCCTAGGCATGCTGAGTATCAATTTATCGACCTGATCTTGGGGAATATTACACCATTCATCAAGCAATGCTTACCGAAGTTCCAGTAGATATGTAAGAGGTGGATGACGGGCTGCAACTCGTCGGACAAGGGGATATCCCATATATGCTCTACTGCAGTGATCCGCAACCCCCGGTCCATGGATCAAATGGTGCCGGGCCGCCTAAAGAACATTAAACTATTGCCATTTTATTTAAAGTGGTGCATTTCTCTCGGATTTGAGGAACTTTACACGGAAATCACTTTGTATTCCGTGTTACATCACTTTTATTCATTTTGGGTGTAACTATATTTTATTCTAAAGGTATATTTAAATGTAACTAAACTAAAATTGTTAAATCAAAACAATTTAAAATATAAACAATCAACGTGTCTCACCCTCAGCGGGCAACGGTAAAATTATCAAACGTTGAGCGGTCCGCAGCGATAAAAAGGTTGCTGAGCGCTGCTCTATTGGATTCAAGTTCGGTGAGAATGCTGACCAGTCCATACGGGTGATATCCTTCGATTGAAGGCCTTTGTTTACGATGTTTACTCGGTGAGGACGGGGGTTACCCTCCATACACACAAATTCTGCGCCCATGGAGCCCCGAAGCAAACGAACATGTTGTTCTGGAATGACGTCCTGATAGATTTTGTTTGCCTTGGTTCCAATTTGAACATGCAGGTCAGTTCTGGAACCCAGAATAATCCCCTACCCTCCCAAATGAGCAATCCTGCACCGCCGAAACGGTGTCGTTCAATAATGTTCTCTTAGAGGTAACGAATATTTGGCGCTCTCCATATGAAAGTCCAGCGAGAATCAGACCGCAAGCTAAACCTGGACTCGTCGGAAAACATCACACAAGCCCACTGTTGCGGTGTCCACAATGCACGCTATCTACTCCAGGCTAACCAAAGGCGACAGTGAGTTGCAGTAAGTGAAACACATCTGACAGGTATACGTGAATACAGACTAATTTTTCCTAAGCGTCTGTATACTATCCGCCTTGAAACTATCGTACGTGCAGCTAAAGAGAGCTGACGAGACAGGTATAATGCTGAGCTCCATCTATTTCTTTTGGTATTCATTCGGCGGCGTTGTAACTCGGGGGTGACCTGAGTCTACTCACATTACCATCATTTTGCAATCGTTGTCAAAGCCTGGAGAAGATATTCTGGGTGATTCAAAGTTCCTCGGATACTTCCAGCTGGGTATGTCCACATTCCAATCGGCTGATAACTCTACCACGTAAAAAATCATCTAAATGTGTCTTTTGTGTCATAACTAGGAGGTTATTGCCCTGAAAAGCTTATAAAGCGCTTGTGAACAATCTTACTTCTTTGCCTGTATTCCTTATACCTTGCCTGTATCTCCCTCTTACACTCTCGTCATTATGACGTACTATCGGTGTCATTTGGTGGCTTCTACAATCTGTATATGATTCTTGAAGATGTGTGTAGTCATTTTCCGGGTGATGTATTTATTTTAAAGTTCGACTCCCGCTTGACTCTGAATCATCCCTAATTTATGGACATGAGCGTAGATTTTCAAATACATATGATTCTGTTGATATTTTTTTAAGCTAACTTCTCTTTTTTTCAATGATATTAAATTAATTAGTTACGTGACAAATCGACCACCACAGAAAATAAAATTTGAACCACTCAAACCACTTTGACTCTAGAGACCTGCCCCCCCTTTCCCTATGATGCGGGGGTGTACGTTACGTCACTGAAATGTAGACACTTCAAGACGCTCTGTTCATTTGTTATAAACAGTCTCCCGACAATGCGCATTCAGTTGCTTTCTCTCAACGCTCCAGCAGCCCGCGCTTGATGGAAGACGAAACTTTCAATGACAGTCACATTATCAATAATTTGATGGATTATGAAGACGGACAAGAAGAACCGGATTCTTTGAGAACGGATAAAAATATGCAGAGATCCAGCTCTCCAACAAATTGGAAAAGCATTTTCTCTTAAAATAGATACCAATTAATAAAGGAATATAAAATTCCAAAAAGGGCTTCAATCATGTATATCTGGTTATCGTGAGATTTACAAGCAACTGATCACCCGACCTTCGTCACAAAAACTTGTCTCTTGCTTTATGTTGTCAAAAAATAAATCAATTGAAATTGTACCTTCCAAGTGACGAAAGCGATTTGGAACTTATTCGTTACAGGACTTTGGATTACGATGAGTAGCGATGAATTATGTATGTGCATTTTAAATACTTATCCGTATATACAATGAGAAACTATATGTTTTAAAAATGTTTCCACGTGTAATATTTAATTATTTATTTTGTTATGGAAGTACTCTTACATAAATTTCGTAAATAATTGGCATATTTTATAAATGCGACCTTTTTTATGCGCACCATAAAAAACGTTTTTTGGTGCGCATAAAAAACCACCACCGCTTAAAAAACGTTTTTTGTAGTATTTCCACGAATTAGTTTGTTATATGTAAGAATTTATGAAATTTTTGAATATTTTTTTGTGCGATTTTTTTATGCGGTCCCTATCTACCGCACAAAAACAGGTTCAACTGTATTTACTATTTGTGTTGTGCATACATCATTCTTTATATTAGAACAAAGAATTTGATGTCAGCCTTTAACTCGTAACTGTTGCAGCTCTATAGTCCTAAGAAGACATACATGCGCATAAAACGAAAAACTTAAAATGTGGCTGCCACACCAAACGGTCATTTTCACGAACTTCCGGCCTGCTTTATTTAATGTAGAGTCATGTGTCCATGTCATGGTGTCACTAAAGAACCTGCAGTATAGAGGAGCCGATATATTTACATTAAATCTGCTGAGTCTCAAAGCTTCTTAGCTGTGGCGTGATGAGAAAAATCAGAGTGTAGGATACCACTCTCTATGGTTCAAAATCATGCGATTTGTCACCAATAGCCTTAGTGTATTTCTAATAATGTTAATACACATTCAATCAGTGAGAAATAAAGCGGTTTTTTTATGATTTCACAGATTCTAATTTTCAGAAGTTAAGGAAAAGTAGGATTCAACTTGATATAAATGGAATAATTTGATAATTTGACAACAAATATTTAATGAGTTGCAAATGAAGTTGTCGAAGCTAAGATATTATTTGTATTCTAAAACAAGTTGAATCCGTGCAAAATTTTAAATGTATTTAACTAGTATAACTAATAATATTACAAATATTTCCTTTCCTTTCTACATCTTAGAACATCGTTGTATTTGAAACTAGAAATATAGTTCACTTTCGCTTTTTATATATTTACATAAACAGGAAATGAACGTAGGCGTTGGAAGAAGTAGCAACAAATGAGAGCAGAGTAAGATCTTTTACAAAACTAAAAATTTGAGTTAGCCTCTCGAAAGGAAATTGTTGCCATAAAATCCATAATGAGCTTGAATTGCACGTCTTTTTTTCATATGGCGCATCAATCTTTTCATGAATTACAGCTTCGATATGCAGTAGATAGATCAATAAACTGCCAAATTTAGTATAAGTATATTGCTATGTAAAAAAGAGCCCTGATATTAATTTTTCTATGTAAATTTATGTTCTGAAACCGAATATGACCCCCATCTTGCCCAATCATCCATCGTTTTCTCAGACAGCACCCTCCTCTTATTTTTATTTCTATTCGGCAGCTTTATTTCCACGAATTTGATTTGGAGAAAAGAAAAGGATAATTTTAACTGTAAAATGCTTCTGAGGGGGTACAGAGGCGAAAAGTTCTCCGACCTGAACATTGATATCAAGGAAAAGGGATTTCAGTCTGAAACTAAGAAAAATCAATAAAAGGATAAGTTTTTTCTTTCATTTTTTCACTTATTTTTCAAATATTCCAGCTTTTAGCCGCCCCCCCCTTTTTCTTCTCCGAACACTCCAAATAATAAAAATACACAGCAACAATTTTAGCTAAAAGTGGGTGAAGGGGAGAGGTCCCAAAACCCTCGTAAGAAAGTTTAGAAGATTCACGGTGGCCGCAGTAGCCTCGTGGTCAAAGTATCGGATTGTGGTTGACATGTCACGAGTTCGAGCCCAGTACCACTAAAGACCCACCATGTAGGGGTACGATACGCGTTAAATATGTCGAGAGCTCAAAGGTCCTCCCGTTGGTGTGGTGTGGTAGGTAGGAGAGGGGGTGCCAGCTCAGGTGTCGTCCTCATTTCTTGACCATGTTTCAAAATTACAAGGTCCATCGCTAAAAAAGTCCTCGTGTAGCTGAACAATGCGACGTTAATCTTCACTCACTGTGACAGAGAGTTCCTGTACTATATATTTTTATTATTTGTGTATTTGAGTGATTAAAAGTAGAAGAGGAGCTAGAAGCTGAAATACGTAGAAAATAAACGAGGGGAAAAAACGCGATCATTTTTTTCTTTTTCTTTTTTTGCTACAAATGCTCATGTTATGGGACTTTTCATCGCTATAACCCCTTCTCAAAAGACATTTATATATAACGTTTAAAAGAACCCTCCCACCTCTCTCTAAATCAAATTCATAGCCATAAAACTACCAATAACAAAAATAAGGGGGGGTCGCGAAAAGATGGTGGGTGATGGGGTAACATTGAGGTCAAATTTGGATTATGAAAGTCATTTTACATACGAATTTGCAGAAATAGTGTCGAGGCTGATTTTTATTAGTATTAATTATGTATATTATAAAGTACTAGTACTGCCATTCGGTTCTGTAAATTCAATTAAGTTGCCAAGGAAAGTGAACTAAGTTTGCGTAAGTTCTGTAACTTATAATCAAGTTTCCAGATTCTGATGATCAATGGAACGAATTATTTGAGTTAATCGAATTTCTGTGTCTGCGTTTGTCTTAATTGCACCATCAAAACTCGGGAGGCTTACTTGCTAGAGGAAAACCACTTTCTTTTCAGCGAGCAAAATAAATGTAGGGTTATTTTTTCTATGATGAAATTTCAATTTGAAATATAGCTGTAGTTTTTCTAAGCGAATTTAATTGTTGTAGAGCCTGTTTCAGTACCGTCCATAGCTGCAGTTCTAAAAGTTTTTTATTCTTTAAAAACAAGAAAACTGAAGCTAATATTTCTGACGGATATGCTCTATGCAATATACATGCAAAATATGATTAAAAATGTATTATACAGTATAAAAAGAGAATAAAAAATAAGCCATTACGAATACAATAAATTTTTAATTTCATTAGTTTGAGGATACACATGAACCAATTTCAATGGAATATAAATATCAAAAAAGAAAAAAAAATATTATTTTTGTTTTGATTAATTTTCTTGCAAAATAATTTATTTTAAAATATGGTATCTCTTTTTTCCTTTTTTCTCTCTTCTCTACCTCCTTTATTATTAGCACATTAACTTATATAACACTCAGAAAGTGTCTTTAAATCCACTAAAAGATGGCAAGATAGTCAAAATGTGTATTGCAATATAAACGCTCGAGAAGAACAATCAAAGGCCACCTATAAATAAGGATAGTTCTTTTTAAAACGTGAGTAGAAAGCCAATGAAACAATTAATAGCATAAGTACGAGAGTTCTATTCTGTTTAACGGGAAAACGTCTCAAGGAAATTTTTATTAAATAGAATTATCCTTCTTTTTTTACGTCTTCACGTACATTCAATACATATAAGCTTTTTTTTTACTAACGCATCGGACATTTAATTATTAGTGGTATTTTAAAAACAAGAAAGAGAAAAATGAATCAACGACCGTTAAATAGTGTAAATAATAAAATTAGTACATCATTATATGTTGAAAAATATGGTAATTACTTGGTTAGTTAGACGACACTCCCTTGTTGAATGAATTGCATACAAACTAGTTCATATTTTGTTAAATAACTATATCGAACTTGTCGAAAAAGTAAACGTCCTTGGTTTTATATGTTTTGGAGATCCAAGTAAATTTTTTTATAAATCAAATTGTACTTGCTACAGTTACAGTTATGTTGGAATTTATTTTACCTGTAGTTCCACAAATATTATCAGCAACGGACTTCGTAGTTCTGAATTTCAGTCAGTGATGAGTGAGCGAATATTAGCGTCGCACTGTTCAGCTACACGAGGGCTTTTGGCGACGGACCACGTAATTTTGAACCATGGTCAAGTGACGTGGACGACACATGAGCTGGCACTCCCCTTTCCTAACTACCACACCAACGGGAGGACGTTTCAGCTCGTTTCATCGCTGCCCTACACGGCGGCTCTTTAGTGGTACTGGGGTTGAACTAGTGACAAGGTTAGTCACGATCTGATAACTTGACCACTCGGCTACCGCGGTCAATCAGTGATGAGAAATATGCTTGGGATGTTACCGCTCTTTTCTAAATTTCAACAATAATACGTGGCTGAGTGGTTTTAGTTAAGAGCTCATGGCAGGCGACTCGGGAGCTCGAGTCCTGGTGTCAATAAAAACAAACCATATAGAGATGCTGATGCAGGTTAAATATCTGTGGTGGCTTAAAGTCCTCACGTCAGTGGTGAAATTTGGAAAGTGGAGTTCCAGTTCAGTCTCAAAATTATGAGGTTAATCGCCAATACCCCAAGCGTTGCTTTGGAGTTCAACGTTTATAAAAAATCAAATAGAATTCAACTATAGTGTACGAAAACTAAAAGACCCACTTCCATTTAATGCGTCCAAGAAACCTTTGTGTACTTTATTTCAAACAATTGAATGAAGAACTAGAATCCGTGGATCGATTTCAAAATTGCCGTATACTCAAGATATTAATCACTTGACTGTATTTTATACCAAATAACCATAAACAAAATGTCATACCGTTAGAGTATAATAAACATGAAGGAAGTGTATTAAAAAGTTTTAGTCAAAATTGCGGATTTATAAGCTTGAAACTCCAGATTGTATAATAAAATTTAAAAAAAAATGTTGTAGGACACACACACACACACACTCCCACACTCACTCTCTCTCTTACACACACAATTTAAAGCTGTCGGCATTGTTTATAATATAGAGCATCTTTCATCTTTTTAAGTTTCCAAAATCTCTGTGATACTTTGATCTCTAAATTTCAAGCGATTTCAGTCTCTCCAGTAAAAATTATTACACATAAAAACTCACTCTCTCTCTATATAAATGTACAGTGGTCGTCAAAATTGTGGACACTTTTTAAAACTGTTTTGTTTTTTAAGTTTGTATGCTTATAAAAAATGTTACTTTGCACAAAATACAGAGAATTTTACATCATTTAAAAGAGAATTTAATACTGAATTCAATACAAAAAAAACTCAAGTATTTCAAACTCAAAATATGTTATGCTGCAATAACTATCGAGAGAGAGAGAGAGAGAGAGAGAGAGAGAGAGAGAGATACATTAGATACTTACGATAGCAGTGTGTTATCGGAACTTCGTGTGGTTGCCTTCATTCTTTATTACAGCTTCACATCGATGTTTCATTGAGCTGAAAATAGTTTTAAGCTCTTCCTTCGTTATTACATGATTCCAGGAAACAATTATATCCTCAATTAGTTCCTTTTTATTTCATGAGTACCTCATTCGGTCAAGAGTTTTCAAACGGTGCCACAAGTTTTCGATAGGATCGAGGTCAGGACTGTTTCCTGGCCAGGATAAAAACTCAATGATTTTAGAACGGTAACAGTCTTTCAATTACTTTATTGTGTGGCAAGGAGCAGAACCTTGCTGAAAAATAAAAGAAGCATTGTTGGTAAATATATCCCTGATGGAAGGTAGAAGTTTGGGTTCCAGAGTGGCGTTAATGAACTTTATGACATTCTGTGTCCCATCGATGATATGAAGATGACCAATACCACCTGCTGATATTCATGACCGAATCATAAAACTATGTGGGTACTTCACAGTTGCCTGGATGCAGTCAAGATGTAGCAATTCTGGTATTCTACATCTGACATATTTTAGTATATCACTATCGAATAACGATATTTTAGTTCCATCCCTTCATATAACTTGTGACCAATAATGATTTGTCCAATTAATGTGTTCCATTGTCCACTGTAGTCCCTTTTAGCGCTGCTGTAAATTGAGATACGGCTTTTTTCGTGGAATTCTCTGCCTTTTAGTCTTACATCTACTAATCTTCTCCTGGTTGTTTTTGAACTGACAGAAACACCAGCATCACTCAGATCACTTATGTTGGATGCCCATGACATTCTTTTATCTTGGAAACAGATTTTTTTGTCATCAACGGGTGTGGTGAACCTTTTTCGGCCCTTTCTTGCTTTTTTTAAAATTAAATTTGTTTCCTGACATCTTAATCAAATTTTCAGTCTCCAGATTTAGCCGTTGAACTACCCCCTGTCTCGTAATTTTAACATAGGAAATGCCACTTTCTCGTCACACATGTGCCCAATCTACTATTTTATTTGATGCATTTGCTTTTTGACTAAATATCATTGTTGTTCTGGTCCTAGCCAGGATAACAGTCCTAACCTCAATCCTGTCAAAAACTTGTGGCACTGTTTGAAAACTCCTGTCCTAATGAGATGCCTATGAATTAAAAAAATCTAATTGAGGATACAATTGTTTCTTGGCATCATTTAATAACGAATGAAGAGCTTAAAACTATTTTTAGCTCAATGAAACACTGATGTGAACCTGTAATTAAAAATAATGGCTATCCCACTAAGCACTGATAACTCATTACCATTATCAGTATCTAGTGAAGTGATACTCAACCTGCGACCCAACGAACCTTTTTAAGTCGCCCGGCCTATTTCTCTGAGAAATTCGCTTATTTAAGAACAATGTATTAAAAATTTAGTGGGAAATTCTTTGACAACAAATCAAATACATCAATTTTGCTTATGGCTGTCAATGTCGTACAACTGCGAATTGATATTCTGTTTCTATTTGTATGTAACACACAATATGCGTGAGTGCAAATAATTATAATACAAAAAAATTTATCAAATCTGGTGTAAATGATATTCATTAAGACTTAGTAATTGGATTTAAAACGGATATTCATTTGAAAAAACTATCTACACTGCTAGCCACCGTATATGCAACACCAAGAAAGACAAGAGATAGCACAACAAAATTCATTTTGTAGATAACATGTTCATCAAGTATCAAATGATTAAATTTATAGACTTCTGTGAAGTGTGGTTCCTTCCAGAATCAGTAGCCAGAGTAGCCGCCAGTGTTGGAGATCACCGCTGCCACACGCCTCGGCATTGATTCAAAGAGGCTTTGGATGTGTTCTTGGGGTACAGAAGACCAAGCAGCTTCCACACGTTGACAAAGTTGATCTGGTGGGGCAGCTGGGGGTGTTATCTGGGTCAATCGTTGAGCAATCATGAACCAGATGCTTTCTATCGGTGAAAGATCCAGAGAGAGAGAGCCGGCCAGGGAAGCAATTCAATCTGGTGATTGATGAAGAACCTTTGGACAATGCCTGCCACGTGTGGTCGCGCATTATCCTGTTGAAATATGGCTGTGGCCAAGCCCTGAAGGTTAGGAAGGACAACTGGCTCCAACACATCGGAGATGTAGCGCTGGCTATTTAAAGTACCGGCAATGCGTACTAGAGGAGTGCGAGAGTGATATCCAATACCGCCCCATACCATAATACCCGGTGCAGGAACAGTGTGGCGGTGCATAATGCAGCTGTTCAGCATCCTCTCTCCACGGTGTCTCCAGACTCGAATCCGACCATCGTGGTGTTGCAGACAGATGCGTGACTCGTCAGTAAAGGCAACTTCATTCCATTCTGCCACTCACATCCTTCTTTCATCGCACCAGTGATGGCGGAAACGTCTGTGGTTCTGCGTCAAGGGTTGACCAAGCAATGGACGTCTTGCGGACAGACCACTTTGCTGTAAATGGCGTCGAATGGTACGCGCAGACACTGAATGATGCATTACCGACTCAATGTGCTGTGCTACGGCTCGTGATGTGACTGAGCGATCCATCACTGCCTTGCGCACAATTTGCCTGTCCTCACATGAAGTGGTGCACTGAGGTGGATGCGATTGACCACGTCGGTCCGTCGCATCCTCCTGCATCAAACGGTCACATATCCTCATTACAGTTGTTTGGTTTCGTCCAACACGACTACCGATTTCCCTGAAAGATAATCCACAATCTCGGTAGGCCACTATCCTTCCTCTGTCGAACTCGGATACTTGATCAAAAGCTGTTCGCTGCTTTGTACGAGACATAACTGATCATTTTTTGAAAAAACCACAAGTAAAACACAATTGCCGAATTTGAAATCGTCGAAATCACCAAGCCTTAAATAGCGCTTTGAAGTGGCGCCACAGGCGCATGTGATATGTGCCTGCGCTGAAATTCTAATCATTTGCATTTTTCACCTCCACTAATGCATGTTGTAAATTTCATGTTATTTACATGCTTCCTTCAGGGTGTTGCATTTACGGTGACCAGTAGTGTATTTACTTTTCTGTATGTATTTCATCTTGATTTTAATTTTTTTAAAGGCTTTAATGCAGTGATATTCAACCTGCGGCCCGGTCATGGCCCATTTCTCTAAGAAATTCAGTTGTTTAAGTACAATGCACTAAAAATTTAGACAGAAATTCTATCAATCAAGTAATCAAATCTATCATTTCGCTATTTTTATTAGTAGGATGTAAACAAGAGGCTTGAAGATGGATGAAAGGATATCAAAACTACCCAAAAATTCAGTAAAAAATTCAAAAAAGTAACTATTTGTTTGTGTATGTTTGATAAAAGGGTTAATATAGAATTAAAATAAAAACTGAAAAAGGAGTTTTAATAATTTGATCAATTTTGCTATATCTAATGGTGCTTTGGTCTTATAGTGTCCCCCCATTATTCTCATTTCGCGGCCCCCTTGAAGTACCCGTCATATGTATGTGGCCCCGTCGGAAAAAAGTTTGAGTATTCTTGCTCTAATCCAAGCATGTCAAAGTCATCACTCATAACAATTATTTTGCATCCTATCCAGAGTTTAAAGAACAATATATAGTAAATATTTTATTAAAAGGGCATTGTTTAATTTTTACAATTTTCGATAGTGGACACTTTTTCATAAGATATTGTATTAGGTCCAGAATTTAAAAAAATAAACTTGTAGATATATATTTAATTTTAAAATAATTAGCGTTAAATTAAATTCAATAAAGCTAGTGTTAAATCAGATTTAATGAAGTATTCGTATTTTAGAAATAGGTCAGACAAATTAGAAAACACTCGTACATTTCATATGAAACTGCTTCTGTGTTAAATATTTATTGAGGCAAACAATTGCTTTTTCTTTTAAAAGATCCAGAATTGTTAACTTTAACCTTCTGTCAGCTTTAAAAGTAATTACTACTAAAAATACACCAAGCAAAGAAACAGAAGGGAAAAAAATAGAAGCAAAAAAAGTGCACCACATGTCCAGAAGAAAAGTTAATTTTAGCATTGGTTTGTGTTTTCTTTATTATTTTTTTTCGAAATCAGCTGCAGGGTTAATTCTATTGTAATCTGACGTTAATTAAATTGTGTATGTGGCAAACGAAATCAAAAATGAGAAGTTAACATAGCCATGATTGAAATTAAATGATTAATTAGTTTAGACAGAAATCAACTAGTTAGGATAAATACTTGATTTATTTATAGCACGTTTTCTATTTCTTTTTTCCATTTATTATTTTTACTAAATTATTTTTAATACATTCTATATTTTTAGCTTGCCCTACTTAGTAACATATTTATCAAGTAAATAATGAATGGTCTAGAACTGATTGTTTAAGGTATCCGACTACGTTCAGAACCGTGATTTTAAAACGCGCATAAATGGATAATTTTCATAATATTTAGTGCCACTTGGATTAGAATAGATGTATAAAATTGTTTTAAGGACATTTTGACAAAAAAATTATTTAAATACAATATTTCGGCAAAAAATTAACTTTTTTTCCCAAATGTTCTCCTTTTGTGAAAAAGGCTTCTATTATAACAATATTTTTCCTGTATATAGCTCAGATTCTCTGTACAGAGGCTCAACTATGATTTTTGAAAAATTCGCATTATTTTCAGAGGGACAACCAATTGAAGTATAATTATCAGCATTTTTTTCTTAAAATTTCTCCCCTCTGTTGTAGTAAAATATGGATAAATCCACTTCTAATTTACATGCTTCAAAAATTCTAGTTGAGGCTCTGTACAGAGGTCTGAGCTATATACAGGCACAAACTATTATTATAATAGAAGCATTCTTCATAAAAGGAGAATATTTTGAAAATCGGTCATTCTACGTTCATTTTTTTGTCAAAATATTGTACTTAAATAGTTTTTATTGTAATACTATTCTTAAAATACACACAACGTCCTCTTTTTCTCATTTAGCATGCAAAACATGAAAAAAATAATTGTGCTTTAATGAATAATATTTTGTGATATTCATGTTAATTTAGTTTTATCGTTGTTTATACAATGCTATTTATATTATGATATAATTGTAGCTGTATCATATTTGATTACCTTTTAGCTATATCAATGAAAGGAAACCATATACGATCTTTTTTATTCGTGATACAAAAGCAAATTTCTTGTAAAAACCGTTTTATCATTATGTAGTTTGTGACTTTGAAGGACAGGGAAAAGTGTATTAGACTCTACCTTGTTTCTAATACTCATTTACTGTTTTAATGCGAAACCAGTGGTGTACATAAGGGAGGTTGGGGTTCCAACCCCCCCCACACACACAGACTGAGAAATTTTTAATTTTTAACATAGATCTATTTAATTTTTACCGTAGAGTATATACCCTTCAGCGCTATCATCTATGTGTTTTTCAGAATTCACCCCCCCCTCTCCATAAAAGATGTCTGCATACGCCACTGCACATAACATTATTTTTATTCTAGAAACATGTTTTGAAATGAGCCGGCTGGGTGGTGTGGTTGGTTTGTCGCTGGCCTTCTGCACCCAAGGTTGCGGGTTTGACCACGGCCCAAGTCGATGGATTTTCATGATGCAGAAAATCGACAGCGGTCATGTCGTATGATTATACGGCATGTAAAAGATCCCTTGAGTGTCTGTTTGGCTTGGGTGCTCTCGGCCAAATTAAATCCTAGTACAGGTTCGCATCGCCAGAGCTCAGTTTCCCTCCTCTAGGGAAGAAACTGGGCATGAAAATGACTTGCGACGATTGGTATCCGCCTATATGGCGCTGCACAAAAAAGAGATACCAGCTTCCGGGGAATGTACTAGGTCTGCAATGGAGAAGCTCCAATCCGCAGCCTATTAGAAATAATTTTTTTTAAAAATGAGTATTAGGTTAGGAAATTTTCACCTTACGCTAAATAAAAACTTGGCTTAAGGTATCCGACTACGTTCGGAACCGGGATTTTAAAAAAGCTCATAAGTGGATAATTTTCATTATATTTACTGTCGCTTACATTAGAATACATGTATAAAATTGTTTTAAGAACATTTTGACAAAAAAAATTATTTAAATGCAATATTTTGGCAAAAAATTAACTTAGAATAGTGTTTGCTCACACACACACAAAATATTCTCCTTTTGTGAAAAATGCTTCTATTATAATAATATTTTGCCTGCATATAGCTCAGACGACTATACAGAGGCTCAACTACGATTTTTGAAAAATTCACATTATTTTCAGAGTTACAACCCATTGAAATAATTATCGGCGTTTATTTCTTAAAATTTCTCTCTTCTGTTGTCGTAAAGCATCGATAATCCCACTTCTAAGTTATATATTTAAAAAATTCTAGTTGAACCTCTGTACAGAGGTCTGAGCTATATACAGGCAAAATATTATTATAATAGAAGCACTTTTCACAAAAGGAGAATATTTTGAAAATGGGTCATTCTATGTTCATTTTTTGTCAAAATATTGTACTTAAATAACCTTTTATTGTAATACTATTCTTAAAACAATTTTCTATACATTTTCTAATCTTTGTGACACTAAATATCCTAAATATCATCCATTTTCATGCTTGTGCAAAATCACGGTTCCGAACATAGTCGGATACCTTAAGTATGCAAGAGTTGATAAAAAGTTTACTGATAAAAAAAGTTTAGTTTGCTATGGAAAAAAGGACCATCTGAAATACATAAAACTGGAAGGCAAGAAAGAATATTTTAAATAATCAATTATTTGTAAATTAGAAAGGTACGGGAAAATGTCCTATTTCAGGATACATTGACTATATGAATATACATGAATGTTCTTTAATAGTCTTTAAATAGCTAGTAATTTTGAATAATTGTCTTTCGTAAATTAGATTTATAAGGCGTTATGTAAAATTAACTCTTTTGTTTGTTTCCACTAAAAGCTGTTTGCGTATTTCGATTAAATAATATTAGTTTAGGTTATATACATAGATATTGGCAATGAAATTTAATTGTTGAACAGATTAGCATTCAAAAATAAAAGAACAATTTGATCTTCTTAATGTTTTAATCCAATGTTAGTGATCAACATTATCACGTCCACTTATCTGTTTGGACTATAACAGATAATCAACAAACAATTTTTAACCAATGTTACTATTCATTGCTCGTCATATTTAAAAGATATCGGTAGACTTTTTTTACAATTCTTTTTGATAAATTCATATGCAATAATAAAACCACTCTAATTTTTTTAAAAAAATAGAGCTATTATAACAGCATAATCAAATTAATAGCTAATATATACGCATTTGCTTATAAAATCGGATTACAGTTCATTTTTACAGCTTTTACTTTACTCAAAGTACATGAATGCGTGTACTTCTTTCGAATATATTTTGATGTTACACATTACATCAACATACACATGTATTTTTTTTTAAAAAATATTTCCGTATTTTTTAAACAAATAATAATGTTTACAATTTATCTTATGAGATTAAAATATTTCACTGAAAATTTATTTTTAAATACTAAAATTTTAAATGTTTAGATTTGTTTCATTAAATATGTTAAGTTTAACATTTATTTTCTGGCAATAAAAAAATGTGCCTTTCAAAATGGTTATTTTCTAATATTAAAAGTGTTAAGAGTTTAAAACTTATTTCGTAAGAATAAAAATATGAACAGCTTAAAACTTATTATTTAGTAATGGAAAAAGAAAACTGTTATGTTTTAAAATGATTTTGAAGTACACTGTTTATTCCCACAATAATCACTATTAATGTTTATTTTATTTATGTATGTTTAACTGATTTTTCATTTACAACAAGTTACTTGAAAGTCATATAATTTTTATAGGTAAGTAATTTTAGAAACTCTATGACAAAATGTAAAATTTTATTTGATTAAAAAAAAGTTTTTTTTCTCTTTTATTTGATTTTTATAAAAATTATATGTTTAACACATTTCTTTTGATGCTTTTAAATTTAATAACACGTTTTCAGTTAAAATTTGTTATTATTTCATGCATATTGTTAAACGTATATTATATTACATTCGTAGTTATTTGATTCTGTTTAAACACATTGTAAATAATTTTTTCTTAAAAAAATTTTTTTTTTAAAATAATAAAGTTTTACATATTTTTAGTAAACACAACTTACGTTTATCAAGTGATGCATATTTCTGAATTGTATTCAGAAATGCGTGTAATTTGAAAAAAAAAGAAAGAAAACTATAAGCGAAATAATAATATTTAATTGAAAAAAAAGTTCATTTTTGTCTTATAGTAACGTCATTAGGTACGAAAGGTGAACAATTGAGAAAAGAATTGAAAGATAACCCAGGGGGAAAGGAGGGGTAGCTTTTTTATTTCAGAGCATTTTAGAATTATCACATACAATATTTTGCAAAAAAGAATCAAGAAAAGAAATATCCCCACGCGCATGCGAGTTTTTCTTCAAAATTAGGATAGAATCGAGCCAAATCATACTGTCACCTGCATGGTGCTCAAAGCTGGGGATAATGACAGGTTCTCTGCCATGATGAATTTCGTAGACCTCAATCTTTCTGTACCGTGGATCAGGTGGCAAAAGAAACAACAGTGCAAAAAGAAATTTTCTATAAATAACTAAATTCAATAAGAATTTAAATGTTATTCAACCAATTGAATAAAATATAATAAACTTATAGTAAATGGTAGACTAAAAATTTAGAATACTAAAAAATTTAAAAAAAAAACTATTTGCAGTGCACCCTTATGAAAGCAACAGGAAATTGCAAATATAATGAAACATGGAAGAAAGAACCATTTAGCTTTATATATGTTTTGGGTACGTGAATTGCTAAAGAGCTTCACAAGAAGTTTGTGTATGTAAAATGAGAATTTGTAGCAATATATGCGCACCAACTTCGGCTTGGCGCGTGCTCTTTCCTTGGAGACATGAGGTCAATTAAGAACATTTCAATTAGCTTCGTAATTTGCAACCACAATTGGATGACAAGATTTACACTTTATTAGGCACGCTTTCTCTACATCCACACCATATTCAATTGAGTACATAGATCCCGATAGACTAAACATTATTACTCTCCAAAACAACGAGACCCGAACCCTCGACCTGTTTAGTTTCGTGTGAGTTGTAACTGAAATCGAGTAAATAAAATGGAAACGGGAGAAAGAACTGATTTAAAAATGGACCGAATGTATTCGAACCTGAGTGTTAGTAGTGTAAAATCAATCAATCAGATAAAATTTAATTTTTAAAAACATTGACACATATTTAGTTAAAACTTTTTCATTTTCCCAACATGGGAATACGAGTAAATAATAATAATGACTGATTATTTATTAAACCACAGTGAAAACAGCATGTGAATTGTTGGTGACGGATCTCGTAATTACGAAATTTGGTCACGTGATGAGGATGACTCTTCAAACACGGTATCCCACTTTTCAAACTTCCATTCTAAGCGAACGTAAGGACTTTGAATTCCGACAGACTAAATGTGTATATCAAATCTTTTCCACGGTCTTCGAAAGATGCCTGCTCAGTGCCGATATAAGCTCATTTCGGGCCCTAGGCGTAGAAGATCTACTGGGCCCCTTGGGACTGTCGGATCGAAATTTATATAACCAAAGAATCTGGTTAAATCCAGCTTATCCGGACCCTTCCAGGCCTTTGGGCGTCCGCCCCCAATGGATAAACCGGCACTTACGAAGTTACTATAAATTGGGTAGTATGTTACTCTTCGAAGTGGCAATCGCGTTATAAATTACATATATGCTGATTTTTTTAAAAAAATTAACGTTAAATTGCTGTTTTATTTTTAGAAAATAAGCTTGATTATTAGAAAGACGTTCTGTCTAATCTTGATGAGTTATAATAACTTTGATGTATTGTATATGGGATTTTATTTTTAATGATGCAATTTAATGACTTTTTTAGGTCAGGTAAAGTATATGTCTGAAATAAAAACAATTTAATTAGGGATGAACGCATTTAAATTTTTTTTGAATGAAATATTATTTTAAGACGCAAGAAAAGATTTAGTTAGCGAATTTTTAATTTGCATTACTCCTTATCTACAAAGAGCAATTAAACTGAAAATAAGGTTAATCACTCCGTTCTTATATTGTATATCTTAGAGATATATTAAAACATTTATACACTTATAGTGCATAAAAAATAATCATCTGATTTATTATTTAAAAAAATATTTGATAGTAATTTTGTATTCAGTGAAAAAATTTAATCAATAAACCCATCAGCGGGATGGGTCACTTGATGAATCTATATCTTTCATTTCATGCGTGAAGATATGGTTTAAAGCGTTAATAGCATTCTCTGTCAAAGTCAGATGAGCATACTGAAGATTTTCGGCTGCAATTGGTTTTAAGAACGCCACTAGGAAAATTTTGATAATAGTTCTGCTATATCCACTCATTTTCGAAATCCCTACTTTCTCATTTTCGAATACAGTCACCCCTGGCGGAATTAAAATAGTTTAACAACCATTTTATTGTCCGAATAGTGGTTTAAACAATGAAGAACACTTAGTCGCAAAATCTCTCATTACAAGTTCCATTTCATAATAACTATTTCATCTAACTCGACTACAAATTAGGTATCCACATCCTGCTGAATCGGTATGACAAAAATAAAAATTAAATTTTTCCTCTTCAGTAATTTTCTGCAGTAACGAAATTTTTATTCTACCCTTTCTTATTTGATAGAACTAAAAAAATTACATAGAATAAATTGCTCGTATTCATTGTTATCGTTTGACGTTACGCGATAACGTGTTTCTTTCACTGTGTGAAGAATTATCTTCGCAACATCCTGGTAACGGTATGAAATTAAAGATGTCGCTGCAAGCGGTAATAGGGTATTTGTGATGCGAAAACATTTTATCTGTCTTTTACGCGTTAGCTCTCGTCAACAACGAACTCTTTAAATTCGAGTAGTAAAGTGGGGTGTTTCAACGATATGATCAGTTGACTTAAAAAATTGAGATTGATTTGTTCAACAGTTTTCTTTTGGAATATTGTATAAAATAATCAAGTTTGGGTAAATATATTTATGTGCATTTTTTCAATTTATGTATATTACTATGATAATTGCATTTCGGATTCGATTTATTAATATGCTTACTTGCATGTGATAGTGAGGACCATTTTGTTTATTTTTGTGAAAAGAAATTTCAAATTTGCTTAATATTTTACTATGCAGCACATTCCAAAAGTTAAGCGCCTTTCACTTTTGTAGAATTATTCAATCTTATAAGAAAAACTCCTTGAATAGTTACTATAGAAATGGTATGAAGTATATAGTAGGAAAAAAATGCAATTATCTAAATCTCTTGTGTAGAATTTCTTTTAATTTTTACTCAAATGGAATATTTTTCAGCCTTTTTGTAATGCATATATATGTAAATGTATCGTAGATTCATGAAAAATCATCCTACAAATTGATTACTTTTTGTGTGATTGTGTCAGCTTAAAAGGTGACTGCTGAAGTGTTTTCATAAATTTTATTTTATTTTTGCATTTGTGAATATTTATTATGCCTTTGATAGATTTTATTGAAAATATGCAATTATTGCCTTTGTGAAGGTTTGTATATTTTTGTTAAAATAATACTTGAAAAAAAATGTGTGTGCATTGTTTGAATAAAATTTTAAGCCCAAATGCATACTTAAAAATTTTTTTTAGTCTTAATTTTTTAAAGCACTTAAAACTTTTCTTGATTTGTTTTTTTAATCTTAGGAGAAAAGTTTCAAAGTTAAATATTTATTAGTAACATTAGTGTTAATTTATATGTTGCTGTCAACATAGTGTATTTTAACTATAATTTAATGTTTCTGTTTATTCCCATAGAAATGGAGAAGTATTTATCACCGGTTTTGTATTGGAATTAACGTAATTTATACTTTGTTATTGATTTTTAATCTTTTGAATAATTTTTATTATTAATAAGTAAATATCTAAATATTTGTATAATTATTATTCAGGATTAGTTTAATTATTTTGCTTTCTTGATGTAGGGACTTCTACATTTAGTGGCTACTAGTATCCATCTCAGATTAAACCTTGCATATTATTTGAACAACTTGTTCACTGAGCTGTTTTTGCCAAACTGTAAATGATAATTTTATACTATTGAATAAGCAAGCTGAATCCTACTAATTACACTATTAAAAAAAGATTTAAAGGAGAGGTTGTATGTCAATGTGTTTTATGTATATTATGCATTTAGATTATTTTAATATTTTTATTTTCTGTATGAAATATTTGTATTTTATTTGTATTTTTTCTTCTTACACGTAATAATTGAGTTATTTCCTCTTGATTTTCTGTTTAGTTTAAAATGGCTGGACAAGCAGAAATTCACGAATTACCTAAAGCTGCATCTGAAGAAGGCTTAATCACCCAACAACATTTTGGAGTTATTGATATCATTATTCTGGCTGTATTATGTAGTGTTGCAATTTATTGGATGTTCTTTCGCAAGAAAAAGGAAATAAATACTTTCACAATTACGTATGTTGCTTTTTGTTTCTTTTTTCAAATTTAAACTTGCTTATTAATTTCACATTCTTATAGCAGATAAATTTTAAAGTTTTTCATTTTCTACTCTTGGATACCTATTATCAGACAAATTAGAGACTTTTTGATTTAATGTGTAAGGTTTTGATAGTTTGCAAGTATATATTTTCTTATACTATAAAAATGTACTTTGGAAATATTAAACTTTTGTCAGTAAAATAATTAGTATGGTATTATTTACAGATGAAGTTGAAAGTGAATATTTAATATAAAACTCTTGTTTTATTAATTTTTAAAATATGTTATTCAAAGTTACATTGTATGATTAGAAGGAAATTCTGAGGTATGTTAATTTCATCATAGGATTCATGTTTTGAAAAATTATATAAAATATATTTCTAAACATCTATAAGTTTAAAAAGAGTGTTAAAATCTGGAATCTTAAATATATGAAATTAATATTGTGGAAAAGTATAGAAATGTGTTATCACACCAACTTAAATTGCTCAATTTCCATTGATTAGTCTTTTTGAATAAAAAGTTGGTGAATGTAATGTTCAAAGTCTTTTGAATTTTTTGTGATATGGAAACCAAATTGGAAATGTATTGAATATTTTATTTTCTGATTATGTTAGATATTTTTCAATCAATAATAATGTAAATAATACCATTTAAACATCTATTATGATTTTAGTATGTCTAAATGAAGATTTAAGTTTCTTACACAAACAATCGCATTTTAATCAACTATTTCCCAAATGTCCGAAGAGGAAAATGTAGTTGTGCACAGATTAATAAGTTTTGAAAAAGTAATAACATGTAGATACGAGAGGAAATTAAGTTTAAATTGGTTTTTACTATGTGTAATAACTGTATATTCTCTTCCCTCTTTCCTGGACTTCCTTCACATATGTATATTTAATGTATTCAAATGAAATTATAATTTGATGTTGGTGACAAATGCTGAGTAATTCTTATAAGTTGATTTGCCTTATTTTTCTAATGCATAATTAAAAGAAAAACTCAATTTTATTTTCCTAGTAGAAGTTATTTTTTTTAATTCCTGTTTAATTGCATTATATGAAACAGGAAATCTAAATCTGGGAAAAATTTTTAGTTTAAGTTTTTATTCAGATTTATGATGCAACCTGTATAAATATGTTAGGAAATTTACTTATTTTTTCTATTTATGTGCTTAAGTAACTTTGATATAGTTCCTCATTTTTAAAAATTTTTTACTCTGTATTCTTATCTCAAAATTGTCTATTACTGATGAATGAAGTTGAACAAAATAATTTGTATTTTAAAATTATTTTTAAGCGTTTGTGTAACAAAAATATTTATACTTTTTTTTCTTTTTATAGACCAAACACAATAAGTACATCTGATTCAAGTTTTATCAATAAAATGAAATCCACAGTAAGTTTTCTCAAAGTTTGCATTAATTTGATCGGCTTTTTAAATCCCTAGTTTATATTTTTATTGTATTTCTATAAACATTTTTTTTGTAAAAGAAATTATACTTTTTGCTTTAAAGTCCTACTATTTGATTATTTTCATAGCATATTTTCTGCTATAGCCCTCTTTAGTTTGATTTTTTCCTCCATGGTGGTAATTATTTCAATAAATAGAAATTATTTGCAATTATAAATTTGAAAAAAGTTAATAGTGATACTTCTTTGGGAATGGAGATAAATAATAAAAATTAGTTGACTGGTGAAATTTATAAAAAATCATTGCTGCAAATGGATGTTTTTATACCCCGAAGAATTATTTAAAATTAATCTTTCTCAAATTAGGAACTAAATTGATTCTTTACAAAAGTCGTATGTGATCTGTCCTGACTTAAGCATCAGAGACTTGGGCATTGACTTTATGTGATGAGGAAGCTTTGGGAATTTCCGAGAAAAAGATCTTGCATTACATTCTTGGTGGGATCCAAGTGAATGAATTGTGGGGAAAATCTAGTTTTTAGAAACCAATAAAATTTAAACTTTCTTATATTGTAAAATTCGTCAAATTACAGGGACTTACATGTCTGGTCATCTGGCTAGAATGAATAAAGATTTTGCAGAAAAACAATATTTCTGGTGAAGCCCATGGGAAATAGACCTTGGGGCAGACCCCTACTAAGATGGATTGATTGTACTGAAGAAGATCTTAATATTTTAAATAAGAACTGGAAAACAGTTGCCAAAAATAGAGATGCCTAGAGAAAACTTTTAGACTTCTGTTGAGCCATTGAAGAATAATTTTAATCCTAATATTTCCCAATAAAATTTGCGGTTGCAATGGAATAGTCGGACATTGGTTTTTCTTTCTCTAAATATATTTTTATAAACTTTTGTTGAAAGCACAGTAAGAAAAATAAGCTAAAATGTGACTTAAATAAAATTAAAATAATTATATAGTATGGCTTTTACAAAAAGTATCAAAAATGTTACTACTATTAATGTGATGTGAAAGAAGACAACACATATAGATTAATCTTAGAAGATATAGACAATGTTTACATTGTGGTTACAGATATTTGGATAAACATGTTTTATTCAGATTCACAGTTTATTCTGGATATACTTAGTTACTTTTTTTTATATGGGGATCAAAATTAAAATTTCTTATAGAGTTGAAATATTTTTATTTTGTTTATTTTAAAGATTAATATTTATAAATAGATGGGTTAAGAGGTATGTGATGATCTCTTTAAAAACAATGTTAAATTTTATTTAACAAAGGATTTGATACATTATTGTAAATGTATATCAATATCTGTATTCATCAATTATTTTAAAAAATCCATATAAGTATTAAATTATATTGTTAAAACAATTTTTTTTCTTTAATTCCATATTGTATGTAGTTGTAATTTGTATTAATAATTTATTTTGTTTGTGATCTAATTTGTTAAGTACCAATTTTTAGGGGAATTGCTACTAACTTGGATGTGTCATTAATGTTTTATCCTGCAAAATTTTGGTGTATGTGTAAACCTTAAGTCTATTTTGTAGTTGTACTGCATTTTTCAATGAATTAAAATCTAATTTAATAATATAAATTTATTATAATTTATTATTATTATTTTGTGATTTTGCACAAGGACTTTAAGATTCATATATTTATTTTGTACAAGAAATTTTAATGAAAATGGTTATCTTCAAATTGTAGACTGAACAGCTGGCTATGCTTTTGTCAAGTCTCCTTTATCATAATTTTTTTTCTTTCCTATATATAAAAAAAAATGAATGAATTAACTAAAATTGAAAGAGTGTACTTTTTATTTTAATAGAGAAGGGGGGGGGCGATAAGTTCTATTAAAATTATCAACAAAATTACCTAAATGGCCTCTTTTTAATGCTAATAAGTTAATTTTTTTTTGAAAAAAAAAAGTATTAAACTGTGTCTATGTGTAAAAGGTTACTCATCTAACTGTTTGGAATGTTATTAATGTAAATGAAACATTTTTAGAAGTTTTAAATCAAATATCGATATATATCAATAAGCATTGAAAATGTTTGATAAAGTATTTTTTAGTTATATATATTGTTGAATGTATTTTAAATTTCATTATTCCTGTTTAAATTTTTTTATTTCTCTGCATTTTATCATGTTTTCAAATTTGTATTAATAAATTGTGTTCATACTGAAAGACTTTACTGTATTTATATATTTTTAGGGCCGTAACATTATTGTGTTTTATGGTTCTCAAACTGGAACAGCAGAAGAATTTGCTACAAGATTAGCAAAAGAAGCAAATCGTTATGGCATGAAAGCTATGGTTGCTGATCCAGAGGATTATGATATGGTAAATAAATTATAATTATAGTAATGGGTATACAATGATCTAATTTAATAATTATTTATATAATTTTTTTTCCTATTTTAGGAATTAAGATGCATGGTCAGCCTAAGTTCTTAGAATTAAAAATATATCTTATTGCTTGTTTCTGTATTAAGCATTTATTAACTGGAATGATTAAGGCTTTTCATATCAGTTCAGGGTAAAAGAAATCCATTACTTTTTCGGTAGAGGGCTGTTATGTCGATATCTCGTAAAGTATCAATCAAACAGTTTCAAATCTATGCTCGTTGTCAAGGTGACATTTTACACTAAAAAAATTCGTGTGCTGTTTTTTGTTTGGTCCATTCAGTTGCGAGTTACAGGGTGTTAGAAATGGAAATCAACAAAGAGAAAATTTGGTACACTTTGCAGTTTTTCTTTGATAAAAGCGAAAATACAAGCCAGGTGGCTGAAATTGTGAATGGTGTTTATGGTGCCAATATTATAACAGCTAATTACACTAGAAACTCTGGGAGCTTGGTTGGGAAGTTTTAATGCATACACTGTATAGTCCAGACATAGCCCCAAGCGATTACCACCTTTTTCATGTATTGCAAAACTTCCTGAATGATAAGAAATTGGGATCAAGAGAAGATTGTGAAAATCGATTAGTATAGTTTTTCTCCAATAAGGAGCAAGGCTTCTAGGAGAGAGGCATTATGAATCTACCTTTAAAATGGCAACACATTTTACAACAAAACGGTGCATATTTGACCCAAATCGGAGAATCCGCAGCATGTTAAATAAAGTCTTGATTTTCATGCAATAATGTATTTCTTTTTCCCCAACATAATATTATTTGTTTGAGATTTTCTTAAATTGAAAAGAAATATTTTGAAATCGTATCATTGTGCATTCAATGCTATTTTTTTTTTACCTTACAAAATTCCCCTCCAAAAAAATTTTTTTAAAAATTTTTAAATTGAAGGAGGGGAAGCTCTTTGCTTATGTTTTTCCCCCCACTTTAAATAATGGTTTCAAAAGATTAATCTGTAAGATTCTAATTTACTGTCTTTTAACTAATTCTGTACTTGAAGCAATATTTTGAAAATATTTTAAGTTTCAGTTAGTTAATGGAATTAAAATTTTCCTTTTCTTTGAAATGCTAAATTTGAGTGACACTACATAGTACATGCATTTTAAAAAAATAAAGATAAAAGATATATTTTAAATAAAAAAAGGTAGTGGAAACCCATATTCATAAAGTATTGATTTATAACTATATTGTAAAAGTATATTAGATTCTATCTATTTTAAAAATTGTACAATTAGCTTAATGTATATAAAAAAAGTTTTAAGTTAAAATATTTATCTATCGATGCCTTTTCAATAAGAGCAAAATTAATCAAATTAATTATTTTTATTCATATAAAATATTAATCTATTAACTTTATTGTTAACATTTAAAAGTTAATAAATGAGTTATATTCTGTATAATAGACAAATCAACTTCACTTTAAAATTAAGCTTCATTGGCTTTTGTTGGAACTCAGGTGGGTGATCCTCTTGAGGATACTGTACATCATTTATTCCTCATATTCAACTCTTAATTCTTTCCATTTTAATTTTTAAAATGATTTTATATATGCGACTTCAATAGAATTATGCTATTTTTATTTTCAATTAATATGTTAGGAGGTAAATAAGAATTAATGTTATGTAGGAGGTACTTCCGAACAAAATCATTTTCATCTAAATTTTCAGTTTTTCAAATTTTATCTTATATAAAACTGGTTTTTATTTTTATGTCAATTATATATTTTTTCGTTAAATATTTTTGTTAAATACTGTTCTACTGCTACTGCATTTAGTTTCTGCATAACATGAGATTTAAAAAAGTTTCATTTAGAAATGACTCTTTTCAAATAACTGTCTTCTTAGTCTCGGAAAGGAAACAGAAAAAATATTTTGATTAAAATTATTTTGCGTAAATCTTTTTTTAGGAAGATTTATCAAAAGTTGCTGAGATTGAAAATTCTCTTGCGATTTTCTGTGTTGCTACTTATGGAGAAGGGGATCCTACAGATAATGCTCAAGAATTTCATCAGTGGCTTCAAGCTGGTGATGCGGATTTGACTGGTCTAAATTTTGCTGTAAATATTTTTAAATCTTATTTGATACATTTCAATATATTTTCTTGTATTATAGACCTTAAATTTTTATGAATTTAATGTTGGTTGTTTACAGAAAATTAATGATACAATTAGGATCATTAATTTAAAACAATTCTATAAACAAACTAAATAAGCTCTGTAATTTAAGATAGATCAATAGATTTATTTTTAAAATTAACTTACAAAATGTAACTTGTTTGAATTCAGCTATCAAAATTTAACTTGTTTGGGCAAGGTCTTCCCAACCAATTATCTAACACTAAGGGATGCTAATTTAGCATTCCAAAAACTGAAAGAGGAGTGATCTTTAATTTCAGAAGATTTGTCGCTCAGTTAATTTGGTGTTTTTTTTTTCCTATTCCCAAAACTGACACACAACTTATGTTACTGGCAGAAATTTCATTTCAAATGTACAGTTCATGCACCACCTGCATACCAAGGCTCCATAGGAATTTTATTTCCACTTCTGTAGGGAGAATACATAAAGTAAAATTGAATTGGGCAAAGTCTGTACATTTCCCCCTTCTTCAGACTTACAAATATAGGGGGGATATATAAAAAAAATATTGAATTGTTGAAAAAAAAATACATTGGAATATTAAAGAGAACCAGAACAAAGTAGAGTTGTCCATCTTGTTGAATTTATCTGTTTGTGTAAAATGTAATACTTGACTTTTTATGTACTAGCTATAGATGGAATTGTGTTTGTAAAGTAACACTTTTCTAGCTCTCTCCAAAAATTGTTAGTTGAGTGCCTGGACATAACTGCAAACATCTTACAGCAGACAATATGTTGTTTGGGGATTTTGAACACACCCATAGAACAGTCTAATGAGAAGAAATTTTTAATCACCTCTTTGTGGAGATATCTCTGCTGATGCCTGGGCTAGATGGTTTGAAGTAATGGAAAAGTTCTGTTGATTTCTGTATAAGTCATGGCACATGTGGTCAATCGATGAGGTGTTTGATCATTGCTTAGGCCATTGAGGCAGTAATGTTTGTGGTTCTCTCTGTTAAAAATAAACAAAAGTTTTCCTTAGGGATTTTGGATTGATGTGTAAAAAAAAAAAAAAAAAAGGAATTATGTACAATTTTTGGAACAGATTCCATTACAGAGCTTAATTTGTCAATTTATTGTGTTGGTTCATTACATCAGTTTTTTAAAATATTTCTGTAATCTAATCCTAGGTTGTTAATAAGAAACTTCATAATATATAAAAGAAATTAATATTTATTTTGATAAAATTTACAAAATTTAAATTGTGTGAAGAAAAGAGATTAATATAAATAGGCATGGTTGGTCTAATGTGAAGCAATCTTAACTCAGTGCTTTGCTCAGTGAAAAATTAAAAGAGAGTGGTCTTTGGCATCTGAAGTTTTTATACTCAGTCAAATTGGTGTTTTCCTCAATCACCAAAACTAGTTCACTACTTACATAATAGGCAAGAATTGCATGATTTTCATTTCAACTGCACAGTTCATTCACCTCTTGCATACCACGACTCCATAGGAATTTTGCAATTTTCATTTCTCCTAGGAGAAAACATAAAGTAAAAATGAATAAAGTGTAGACCCTTTTCACTATAGGTAAACTTTTCTTAATATTTGAAATGATTTTTAGACTATAACAGATTTTGAATTTTGAGAGGGGAATTCCATTTTCAATATTTTTTAAATTGTAAATTAACAAATAAGGGAGTATGTGTTGCAGGAATATTTTCTATTTAAAATTTCTAATTTTTTTTATCTAAAAAAAAGTATTAAATTGTTAAGTCTTAAAAATGGGAGGAAAAGAGGAATTCAACATTATTTTTTTAAAGCTACCATTCTTATACTAGGATTTCCCATCATTGATTTGTTTCTTTAGTATTTTTTCCTTCCTATATATATATATATATATATATATATATAGTTGATTATACAAAAATTTGTAAGATAAAAATAACACATTTGGAGTATGACATAAAATTTTATAAATTTTATGTCAATTATAAATTTTGCATTGCTTGTTACTGAACTATAATGGCAAAATGTTGAAGTATAAATGAGCAGTGGAAGCATTTTTCTGTAAAAACACTGTATTTTTAAAATTTTTAACTGTATTAGAAAATTATATACTTTTCATCTAATTTCATTACATAACTTTTTTAGGTATTTGGACTAGGCAATAAAACTTATGAGCACTATAATTCAATGGGCATTTATGTTGACACTCGTCTTGAAGAACTTGGTGCTGCCAGAGTGTATGAATTGGGCTTAGGTGATGATGATGCAAAGTATGTATATTTTTCCTGAACTACCCCTTTTATTTTAATGCTTGCAAAAGTACAATTTAAATAATTGTATTAGACTGTATAGTTGAATGTTACATAGGAACAGTTTTATTATGTTATATAAATTTTCTTTTCACTACTATTTATTAGATATACATGGTTTATTTTAAGGTATTGGATATGACCTGTCATTATTCTGAATTTGTAATATGTGATTATCTTTCACTTTTTTACTGTAAAGAAATGATATTTCGAAAATTGCTTATTAATAGCTTTTTTTCCAAAAACTGCATGATATTAGATAAATTTCGATGCTGGGACATCTGAAAATCATTTAGTAAAATGTCAAGATCTTTACAGATGTAAAATTTTTCTTGCATTAATGTGTCATTGAGTGTAATTTGGAATCAACATAACACTGTTATATTTTGATTCAAAATTGGCTACTAAGAAGCGAAATGTGTGTAACCCAACAGATTATTATGACATATTTCATATGTACAGAGGATAATTAATTTATTAGGAAAATTATAAATATATTATTGTTGGAAAATATCTTCTATGAATTGTGCAAGAAATAAGTTTGTGCATTTTTGTTACTTCAAATAATATTTGGAAACTAAATTTCTGAATTTTCTTATGTTTCTTCATGTATTGTACCTTCAGTTCATTTTTTGAGGTAATTGGATTAATGAACTATATATATATATATATATATATATATATATATATATATATATTTGAAGCAAAGATTTTTGTATATTTGGAGATATTGTGGCTGATGAAAGCATTTAATATACTTAAGTTGTGTGATTTTTTTTTAATCTGATGCGGCAATGAAATTGTTACATATTTATAATTTAACTTTACATTTATAGCTGGGATACGTTTACTTTCTTTAACATGTAAAATGAATTGGATCCCAATTTTTTTGTTAGAAGTTTAAAATTAAACAATTGTTTTATAGTATATATTAAGTAAATGTATTAAGTATATGTTTGCTTTGGTAATAATTAATTCTCAAATTCTGACTTTAATTAAAAAAAGTGAATGAAATTTGAATACAATTGATTTTATCTTGATTAAATGAAATAAAATAATTTTTAACTTATGCAAAGGTCATGGTTATTCTTAAATTCCTGAAATTTTTAACTCTCTCTCTGTTGCTGTAAATTTGATAACTGTTGTTGTAGATAATTGATAGTAAGTAATGCTTGCATTTTTTTTATATGAATCTGCGTTACACATGTTATGTTTATCAGTTCAGAATAAGTTCGATAGTAATGGGTTCACCTGTGGAAGGTTTCCTGATTATTCCTGTTAAAAATTTTGTTGCAAGCTGTGTAATTGATTTACAAGATTTTAAGATTTTACAGTCCTTTGTTAAATAATCATTATTGAATGCTATATGGAAAAATGTTGTATTTTAAAAACTGAAAAGAATACTTCTAAATTTTTTTTTTTTGCTTTTAAGTTGAAAATTGAAAAAGAAACTAATTTATATACTGAGATTTAAAAAAAAAATTAAATACATTTTGGATTAAAAAAATTTTTTCACTCTTCTCATTTTGCACAATCCTAAAAATAATGCTAGAAGATGTGTTAAATTATATAAACAAAACTCTGATGAAGCATCAGATAAAATGTTGTTACTCTATCAATATATTGTATCTATATATTTTAAAACATAAAATTGATTGGATAGGTGAACGTTAAAATTGATGTATTTGATAGTTTCATTAGTTTATATTCCAAACTAAACCAGAGCATGATGTACAAAATTTTTAACATTTTTTTATATTTCATTATTTTTTTAAATTTCCTAAAAAAAAATTGTTAACTAATACCACCCCTATATAGTATGTATAAGTAATGCATGGTACAGAATCTGCATAATTTTCTGTTGTCTTAAGTCTAATAGGCACATTTATTTGATTCATTCCAGATTTAAAAAATAATTTGTCTGTAATTTTTTACAATTTTGTGTATTATGTTGGAATTCAATCAAATCTTATTGAACATCTGGATTTTGAAAAATTTCTACAACCTTTTGTACATTAATTAATTAAAAATATGCATAGCTGCCTACCTGGTATATATTGATTAGCGACGCTGACTGCTGTGCCATAGGGCTTGGGTTCGAATCCCAGAGAAGATATGGATGTTTGTAAATGTATAGTGCCTTCGTGGCATGGGGGTACTCTAAATAGCCGTTGAGCCGCAAGTCCTCTCATGAGGTTGGCGGAAGGGGAAGATAGGTGGGAGGCCCTGACCACCCTCAGGGTGTTCTCCTTCAAAATTGGGGCAGAACTGAGCAAAATCATACTCTCACCTGCATGGTGCTCAAAGCTATGGTTAACGGCAGGCGTAAAAATCTAGCCCTTAGCAGCAATGAATTTTGTGCACCTTGATCTGATATTACTGTGAATCAGGTGGCATATGCAACAACAAAATATGCATGTGTTGCATTAATTTGGTCAGTTTGTGTTTTTTAAATGGAAAATAACTGATCATCTTGTGGTTAAATATAGTTTTTTTTTAAAAATAGCATTGAAGAAGATTTTATCACTTGGAAGGAAAGATTTTGGGGAGCTGTTTGTGAACACTTCCAAATTAAAAGTTTTGGTGAAGATATCAATTTACGACAATATCAATTAGTTTTGCATGAAGATCTACCTCAAGAAAAATTATTCACTGGAGAAATTTCTAGATTGAATTCTTACAGAAATCAAAGGCCGTAAGTATTATAATTTGTGTTTTCTATTAACATCAGTTGAGCTTATTAACCAACATTTTTGTATGCTTATGAAATATAAATTGTTAAAAGTTAAGAATTTTTGTATATTTTTAATTTTGTTTTTTAGGCCTTATGATATGAAAAATCCTTACTTGAGTGCAGTTCTGGTAAATAAAGAGCTTTACAAAGGTTCACGTTCTTGTATGCATATTGAGCTTGATATATCTGATGCTAAAATAAGGTATAGATATATATTCATTAAATTTTTTTGTGTGTATTTAGTGTATTTCAAACTTAATTATACTATTGATTGATTGATTGAATATTAACGTCACACTGTTCAGCTACACGAGGGCTGTTGGCGACGGACCACGTAATTTTGAACCATGGTCAAGTGACGTGGATGACACCTGAGCTGGCACCCCCCTCTCCTAACTACCACACCAACGGGAGGACGTTTCAGCTCTCGACAGATTTAACGTGCATCGCTGCCTTACACGGCGGGTCTTTAGTGGTACTGGGCTCGAACCTGTGACAAAGCAAGCCACAGTCCGATACCCATACCACTCGGCTACCACGGCCACTTTAATTATACTAAACTAAATGAACTTAAACATTGCATTAATAGCAGTGTGCACATGTTTCATTGAATTAAAGAATATTTTATTTTACAAATGCCAGGCCATTGACCATCAGGTCATTAGGCAACAGGCTCTCCAATACCTTTTTACAATGCAGTTAAGATCATTCAGTGCAGAGCACTCGTCCAAATGAGCGGCAGTCATGTCTTGTCCAGTGTCACACAAAACGCAGATAGGGGAAGTCACTAAATTAAAACGAAACAGATGAGCACAAAGGCAGTCATGTCCGGTTAAAAGTTTAAATTTAGCCACAGCAGCAGCACGAGCAGAACTTGGAATACTGTGGGATTTCTTACATAGTGTACTCCAAGGCTTATCACGAGCAACACGAGAAGCTGTAAGGGGAAATGATTCCCTAAAAATCCTTTTAATTTCCAGTTTGGCAGAATGAAGTGTCAGGTCTCAGCGAAAGTTCTGAAGGATACCCGTTCCTTTTATTGCCAAAAAGTCTGCCCTCTCATTTTCCCAAAGACCACAGTGGGATAGTACCCATTGAAAGACGATTTCCTTTTATCTTTCCCAGGAGTTCTCTACAGTTCTGCACACATAAACAATTATTCTCATTATAGTTGGACAAAGCCTGAAGGGCAGAAGTAGAATCTGTGAAAGAATTACAGCTCTTTCAATGGGGGGAAGACAAACAGTAAGTTGCTGAAGGGCTATATGTATAGCTTCAACCTCACCATCAAAGTGAGTTGTCAAAGGGCCAGCGTGTAAATAGAAGAAGAGGTGACTAAAAACACCAATGCCAGCGCCTTGGGCAAAGTCCAAGAGTGAGCCATCTGTGTAAATGTGAAGCCACTCCTCCGGTGGGAAGCGGGTATTGATAGTTTCCAAAGCTATAGCGTGAAGAGCAGTTGGACTTAGATCACGTTTTCTCACATTCAGAACAAGGTCCAATCTGATGTCGAGTATTGCGTAGTCGAGTGGGTTAGCAAAAGACAGTAATTCAAAGGGCACATATGACTTTATATTGAATGTTCTCACGAACACATTGAATAAAGCCCTTTTGAGTCTTAAGATTACGTCCTCCATCGGAATCATAGTCCCGCCAGAATGAATTATTTGGGAGAATTAAAGAATATTTGTTAATATATATATTAAAATGAATTTTTATTTTTGAAATAAAAGAGTATTTAATATAAATTTTAATGTGTTTTGTTTGTTATATTTTTATGTAATGTTTACAATGAAATTTCGATAATTTCATTAAATGTTTCATTTTGTAGATATGAGACTGGAGATCATGTTGCTGTTTATCCTACAAATAACTCTGAGCTTGTTGAAAAAATTGGAAAATTACTTGATGTTGATTTGGATACTTTGTTCAGTTTGAATAATTTAGATGGTAAGAGATTTATAAATACAAAAAGTAAATGATTATTTACAAATATTTGAATGAGAAAATGCACACACATAACTTGAAAATTTTTAATTTTGGAGTTTTGAAGTGAAATTTTCTTAAAAAAAATGCTTTATTAAAATCTTTTGCCATTTTAGAAAATGGAAAATACTTTTCATACATTTTTTAAAAGTTATATGGGAAAATTTTTTATAGATTTTTAAGACAAAGAAAGAAAAATTAGTGCATTCTTTCATAAGTAATTTAATGCTTCTTTTAATGCTTTGTTAAGTATTCTTTTTGCTTTTTTTAAATAGAGGATAGTACTAAAAAGCATCCATTTCCATGCCCTACAACATATCGTACTGCATTGCTACATTATGTTGACATTACAAGTATACCACGTACTCATGTTTTGAAAGAAATTTCAGACTATGCCTCAGATGAGAAAGAAAAGGAAATGCTAAAAATGATGGCCACATCATCAGAAGAAGGAAAGGTATGTCACCTTTCTTTTCTTAAAAAAATATAAATGGAATTTTTATGCTAGAAAATATTGATCAGTAGTTTTGTTTCTATTATGTTCATGTAATAAGAATAAAAGTCTTAGATTATTAAAATTTGACGTAGTTGTTGTAGATTATCATTGTATAAGTTTTAAAGAAATTTCTATTGCAAAATTCAATGAACACTAAATAAATTTTAAAATTGATTTTCCTAGCATAACATTTTACTTGATTTGTTTCAGTTCTATGTTATGTTTAGGGGTTCCAAATGAGGCCCAGTTATCTCTTTAGGGAAGTCTGTGGAAGTTTAAAAGCATTCCATGGGTCTATTTGGGGGGTTAATGATAATTTTTATTTGAAAAATTTATTTAATCTTCAAGTATTTTATAATTATTAGATATCTAGATACTTATGAATACAATGTAGATTTGCTCAGAGGCGTTATCCACACATCTTGAAGAGGAATGTTAAAAGTATAAAAAGTAAATCTAATATCCCCTTTTTTTCTTAATGTGTATTCTTAGTTAAATTGTTATTCTTATGAAGTGTATATAAATATTTTTTGTTTTATTAGTATCATGATTATATTACATGCTGTACATTATAGAGAATAGTATAAGGGATTATATGAAGAAATTGGTTCTTTTAAGAAAAGTTTAGGAATTTCTGGTTAAAAGGATGGCCAATCTTTTTTTTTTTAAAAAAATTTACTTTTTGTTTCTTATAGAAATCAAATATGTCAAAGAAACTTTAAATTGTTTCAATTAGAATGTACACTAAAGAGCCAAAAAAACTGGTACACCTGCCTAATATTGTGTAGGGTCACCACAAGCATGCAGAAGTGCCACAACATGACGTGGCATGGATTCGATTAATGTATGAAGTAGTGCTGTAGGTAATTGATAGCTTGAGTCCTGCAGGGCTGCCCATAAATCAGGAGTAAGAGGGGTGGAGATCTCTTTTGAACAGCACATTGGAAGGCATCCTAGATATATTCAATAATGTTAATGTCTGGGGATTTTGGTGGCCAGCAGAAGTGCCTAAATTCAGAAGAGTGTTCCTGGAGCCACTCTTTAGCAGTTCTGGATGTGTGGTGTCACATTCCTGCTGAAACTCCCCAAGTCCGTCGGAATGCACAATGGACATGAATGGGTGCAGATGATCAGACAGGATGCTTACGTACCTGTCAGAGTCGTATCTAAACATATTAGGGGTCTCGTATCCCATCAACTGCACACACCCTATACTATCACAGAGCCTTCACCTGCTTGAACAGTCCCCTGTTGACATGTAAGGTCCATGGATTCATGAGGTTGTCTCCATACCCGTACATGTCCATCAGCTCGATTCAGTTCAAAATGAGACTTGTTAGGCCAGGCAATGTGTTTTCAGTCATCAGCAGTCCAATGTCGGGATTGACGCACCCAGGTAAGTTGTAAAGCCTTGTATCGTGCAGTCAACAAGGGTACACAAGTGGGCCTTTGGCTCGGAGAGCCTGTATCGATGTCTCGTTGAATGGTTCACACGGTGACACTTGTTGATGGTCCAGCATTAAAATCTGGAGCAATTTGCGGAAGGGTTGCACGTCTGTCACGCTTAATGATTCTTGTCAGTTGTCGTTGGTCCTGTTCTTGCATGATCTTTTTCCGGCTGCAACAATGTTATACATTCAATGTTTTATCGGATTTCTGATATTCATGGTACTCTCATGAAACGGTCATATGTGAAAATCCAAATTTCATCGCTACCTCGGAGATGCTATGTCCCATCTCTTGTGCGCCGACTATAACATGTTCAATCTCACTTAAATCTCGATAACTTGTCATTGTAGCAGCAGTAACCTATGTAACAACTGTGCCAGACACTTGTTGTCTTATGTGGCTTTGCTGACTGCAGCACCATACTGATTGGTTCTGTATACTTTATTTGCACATGCATGTCTGTATCATTTTTTTTGGGGTCTTTAATGTATTATTGAATTGTATGTATTAAATGTCGGTCAATTTTGTTGAAATAGTTTCATTTGGAAATCATATGTTTGATTTCTTTCAAATAAAATTTGCTTTTGATTTGGATTTTTAAAGAATGTATCTAATTGGAATCTGAAATATTTTAGTTGATGCAATTACATGTATTTTTTGCTGTTAGGCATTAAAGCAATTCGTAATGTAATTTGCACATTCATTTTTTTTAAAAAAAATTTGTATGGTTTATATTAATTTGAATTCTGCTTAAAATAGGAAGCATTTCAAAATGTTTTCTTACACTTTTATGTTTAAATATAGTTGATGATTATTCCGTGATCATATTTTTTTAATGATGTCTTGATCTTTTATTGTTTAATTTTTCAATATTTCCCTAATTTTTTAGTTTAATATTCTTACATTGTGTTAAATGATTTTTTTTGTGTAGTTAGATATTTTACTTGAATAGATCTATTTTATAATTCTTTCAGTTATTTAACATAGTGAAATTTATATGTATAATGTAATTTACAGCTATAACATTTGAATTTTGAAATTGATGTTTTATAAAATTTTAAATGACAATATTTGATTGAAGTGGATTTTTATTCATGGATTTGAGTAATTTAGTTTTCATTTTTCCAGAAATTGTATTTGAGTTGGGTTGTGAAGAATACTCGTAGTATTATTCATATATTAGAAGATTTACCATCTTTAAAACCACCTATTGATCATCTTTTGGAATTACTGCCTAGATTGCAAGCTAGATATTATTCTATCTCATCATCTCCAAAAGTAAGCAAACAGTCTAGTTATAGATATGTGACAAATGTTAAATTTAGTATTTATGTTCTTTTTTGTTTTTGGAAAATATATAGAAATATATCATTATTTAAAGTAATTTTTTAAAAATAAACTGCTTTTACATACAAATGTTTATAAAGTGATAAGTAATAAGAAAATTTATGCTTGTTACATTTTCAATAGGGCTGAATGGATTACTCATTAGAATACAATTATAAAGAAACATGTATTTAATATATAATTGCTTCTAAACTCTAATACATTTAAATAATTAAGTTCTTATGCATTAATATAGTCTTTTTAATTTTTATGGATAATATTTATAAAGAACTTGGATATCCAGTGTTTTAATTAAGAATATGCTTTTGAAGGCATAAAATGTTAATTTTAAATTTGGTACTATTTGGTGTTATATTTTGATTATAATTTTTTAAAATATATTTGCTATTTATGTAATTTAAAAAGTTTATCTAAGGTAAGTTATTTTGTACACTGATATTTGTTTTATGAAATGGCAAGTGATTTAGAATTTTCAGAAATGCAAATTTTATGATATAAATATTCTTAGTTTATAAAATTAAAATTTTTACAGAAAAAATTTGCAACTTTCTAAGTATTAAGTTTGTTATCAACATAAGTAAAAACATCTATATATATTCATGGAATTACTATGGAACATATTGTTTGAATTAATCTTATAATTTTATACTTAACAGGTGCATCCTCAATCTATTCATATCACGGCTGTTCTGGTAGATTATGAAACTCCCACTAAACGTATAAACAAAGGTGTTGCTACTGGATTTTTGCAGAAAATTGCTCCATCAGATGATGATAAACCTAAAATTCCAATTTTTGTTCGACGTTCTCAATTCAGACTTCCAAGCAAACCTCAGACTCCTATTATTATGATTGGACCAGGGACAGGGTTAGCTCCTTTTAGAGGTTTCATTCAAGAGCGTTCCTTTTTGAAAAAAGAAGGTATGTTCTAAAAAAAAAAATTGTATTCTATTTTTTATTAGTTTTTATGAGAAATTTCTTAAATGTGTTTCCTTAACTCAAGAATCTGGTTGGTCTACAGTTAAATAATTTAAGTGTCTGAAATTCTAAAAATTTATACATATGATATCATTTTGTAAAAAATAAACTTTATGTAAATGCATAATGCAAGTTTATGTAATTATTTTGAAAGTATTAAGAAAATTATGGGAAAAAAAATATTGGCATTTTACTATTCATGTAAATAATTCCAATTCTTTTAATAATTGTTTAATAAGAAAATAATTATTATAGAATATTTCTTAATACTTATAAAATACCTTAAATATTAATAACACTTTAATATTTAAGGGAAAAACTTTTGTTTGAATTTAATTTTTACGTAATAAGTTAGTGTAAAAATAAAAATCTTGATGTGGACACATAAAATATTTTGTAATTATTAGAGATCATTCATTCATTTATGTCATTACATGTATTTGTAAAAAGCACAGAGTACTTGATTCTTTCTTTTGATTCATTAGTTCTTAATATTTAAAGTAGATTTTTGGATCTTTTGCATGAATTGTGAATAGTCATTTTATATATAACATAACTGAACAGAAATATTATTACACAAAAAGGAAATATTTTTGCAAATGTCTGTTGCTTTTTGGAAGCTTTTTTAACATGGAAACATTTTCTAATGTGTCTATTTCTTTTTGAGTTTTTCTGCTTAATTTTCTTTACTATTGTAATTATCTAAAAATGATATCATATTTATATTAATTGGCATTTTTATCTGTAATTTTCTTTAATTATAATTTGATCTTTCATTGATTTTTTTTCTTCCAAAGGAAAACCTGTTGGTGACACCATTCTGTATTTTGGTTGCCGTAAAGCACAGGAAGATTATCTGTATGAAGATGAACTTAAAGCTTATGTTGAAGATGGTACCCTTACTAAGTTACACTTGGCATTCTCTAGAGATCAACCTGAGAAGGTGTATGTTACTCATTTATTACGTCAAAATAAGGAAGAAATATGGAAAGTTATTGGAGAATCTAATGGGCATATTTATGTTTGTGGGTGAGTAAAAAGTTAAGATACAGGAGTAAAATGCTTATATTTTATTTAATCTTCTTAACACAATGAAAATGTATTTGTAATACAAATTAAACATAAATATTTTGAATTTTTGTATGATTTGATTATATACCGTATTTTCCTGTATATAATCCACAGCGGCGTATTATCCACAAGCCTTTTTTTTTGAGTAAAAAAAAAATAAACATTGTATAATCCGTGGCAGTTTTTACG
The DNA here is from genome assembly GCA_019973935.1 of Trichonephila clavipes. Lineage (NCBI taxonomy): Eukaryota > Metazoa > Arthropoda > Arachnida > Araneae > Nephilidae > Trichonephila > Trichonephila clavipes. The sequence goes on from BMAU01006576.1 coordinate 42,226, forward strand.
GCAAATAATCCAAAAATATAAACTGCCCATAATGAGTGTCATATAAGATAAAAAATACATAATATAATTAAAAGTAGAAGTAAGAAATTGTACAGAAAAAAAATTATGAAACTTCTCTTTAAATATGTATGATAATATTTATGATAATCTCATTAAAACAAAAAATTCTTTGCTACTGCCATCTATGTTTTAAGTTGTTAAACAAAACATTACACACGGAAAAATACTTTTTTAATTTAGCAAGTTAACAGGAAAAAATTAAGATAGACTGCTTTTCCATTGTCTTTCTTTTAGAATCCATTTATTTATTTCTTCCTCTAATTCTAGCCAGTGAGGTTTTCCATGACTATCGGCTCTTTAACGTCGATCACAATTTTCGAAGTTCTTGTTTTTTCTCCACAAACGAATATACAATTCGTCAACGTTGAAAAACCTTGCAGCTTCCTGACTTCGGTAGCCTTCTCTATAACTTTTAACTTGAAGTTTTCAGTGTAACTTAACACTTTCGCTTCTACATGATGAAAACTTTCAAAGCTCGTAATAGCTGTAGTCAAGAGAAAATTGGTAATGGCGCCAGCGACTCGTAACTGTTTTTTCCTTCCGAGGAATCTAATTCGTTTTTGAATGTAATTGGACAAAAAGTAGTTATGGCTGATATACGTCATCCAAGTCATGAAAGTGGCAGCCATTAATGATTTTATAAAGCATAAATGGCATTTCTTTCAAAACTTTATTGTTAGCTTTTCTGATGGAGAATGTTTTATCTCAGATAATCCGCGGCGACGTATAATACACACAATGAAATTTGAAACTTTTTTAACACGTCCGCGGATTATATACAGGAAAATACGGTAATAGCAAAATTTATGTATCCAATTATGCATGTCTGTGGTTAAGATAGTATTGCACTGATATAGATATTTGTTTACACTAGAAGAACCATTTACATTTAATATATATTTTAAAATTCTATTCTTTAACTTCTTAATATTGTATTTTGAAAATCATTCCTGTATAAATATTTTATCTTCTAAAAGACAAAATTGCTAATGTTATTTGTCTATTATGATATATAATATAGTTAATCATTAACATTCTTCTTCTGTTACAATGGGAAAAAGATACTTAGATGTAATTAGTTTTCAGATCTCTATTAATTATTTTTGTATCAGTTTTCATTTGGTCTTATGGCTTTGTTACAAAAATGCATTTTCTTTTTGATATTTTAAAATTTATTTTTCACTTTTTGGATTATCTTAAAATTTCATAATTGTAATATAAAAGCAGTTTGTAACTGGTTAAAGTTTCAATTGTATATTTTATTAAAGCTAATCAAAATGTATTTGATATTTGATCGCTTTTTTTTCTTATTCTACAGAGATGCTCGTAATATGGCCAAGGATGTTCATAACATAATTCTTGAAATTGTTCAAGAATATGGACAGAAATCAAAGAATGATGCTGAAGCTTACATAAAGAGGATGGAGTCACAGAGACGATATTCAGCAGATGTGTGGAGTTAACCCATTTCCTTTCATTTAGACTGTTCAAATTTCTGATATAGTTTTGGAATTTTAAAATATTTCTGAGAGCTATATTCATACAAGTTGAGGTTTCTTGCATGTTGTCTGTACATTTGATATAGAACTATCATTTCTATTTATTTTTTTTAAATATTTTTTTATCTTTGTATAATTTTTGTCTTGTTTTAAATGTGAGAGATGATACAACAGTGAATGTAAATCATTTTCTAGGTTTGGGATAAGATTTTGAAAGTTTTTATGGTTGTGTTTAGTGTAATAAATTGACTTTTTCTTACATGTTGGAAATAAGTGGTGTATGACTTGACTTGATTACAATTGATTGAGAGAGACTTGACAATTTTACCTAGATAGAATTTTTCTTCTTTTTTTATATGTTTATAAAGTTATCAAATGTTTTCTAGAATGTTACTGGATATATGAATTATGACCAAGAAAACATTTGCAATCATTTGTATTTGAATCTTTAAAAAATTTATTGTATCTCAATTTATACTGTTTAAAGAATTTTATATACTTTAGTAAATATTGTTTTTCATTCTGCCCTGTGCTGTTGTGATTTCAGATAGGTTTTATGAATTTATTTTTTTAGAAAATACTGAAATTTGTTTCTTATTGACTTTAGAAAAAGATCTGTGTGACATTTTTTGATTTTTGTACTATTTTAATTATCCTCTAAAAATTTTTTTAAATACCCCATGATTTCCCCTCTTTTTAATTTTAATTTAAAATATTTTATAAAAACATTACTTGTAAACCTCTGTATATCAACTATAAATATGATTTGGTACAATGAATTTTTGTGGTTTACATTTATGTATATAATTTTCAAAATCAAGGAAATTTGTATTTCTTGAGTGGTCTATATTTTGCGAATTGAATCTTATAAATTCTAATTTTGCTTTTTATTTTACATTCCAATTTAAAAAGAAAATCACTTATGTTTCTTCCTGTTGATTTTATTTTTGCATTTGTTATTCCAAGTGAACAAAATTGTTACATTTTGAAAATTATGTGATGTATCAATAGTATCAAAATATAGGTTTTTTGTAGCATATTAAATTTTCATTTATCATTTTATTTTGATTGTGCCAATTTATTTTAGTATACCCTTTCTGTTGTTGCAGAGATCTTTTAAATACAGTGTTGGTTTTTGTTACTTGTTATTTTCAAAGCATTGTTATAAATAAAACAGTTAGTGCATTGTTCAAAGTTATTTTATTAGCATTGTATAAAGCTACTTAATTTCTGTAGTCAAACTTATTTACTTAACTTTATAGTACCATATTGTTGAATAATGTTTAATATGAAATGGCAACTATTTGTAAAAGTGTGTGGATTTATATAAATTAATTATTGTATTTAAATTATAAGGTATTGTTATTTTAAAATGTTATCTGAAGGAAATATTTTAATATTTTTTTAAGATTAAATTTATTACATTTCTTTGAATTATTATTACCATTAAAATAGTGAATTTTAAAGAGTTCAAATTGTTTTACTATAGAAATTTTCTATATTAGATTTTACAGCTGTTTATATTAAAAATGCTGTAAATATTTTAAAAAAATTCTCTAAAATGCTGTTACAAAGATAATTTATTTTGAATGATGTATACTGTATGAAATAAATTATTTTTTATTCTGTAATGTCTTTTCTCTACTTTTATTGATTTTAATGTGTCAAAAAATTAGTTTTATTTAATGATATTTTGATTTTGGCAAAAAAATTTGAAAGGTGTTAAATATAGGGATGATGTTATTGATTCTCAAATAAGCATTTATTCTGAATTATACAACATATATCATGGAAGGGTGGTGGGGTCTTGGCATGTTGCATTTTATGGTTTAAAATTAAGCTATTAAAATAATTATCAGAGAAGAAACTACTATTTATTGGAAGTGAATTTTAATACATAATCCCTGGTATTTTAAAAAATGAAATAGGATTTTTTTTTTTTTTTTGATTTTCAAGCATGATATTCAGTTTAAGATAACTATTGACAAATTTTTATATGTATAAAACTTTGGAGGCTGAATATGTTCCAAGAATTAGAATACTTAAATTAGTGTCTACTAAGGTATGAATTTAACTATATTGTAATGCCAAAATAAAAACATTTTATCATTTGTTATGTCAAAAACTTTTTTTTAAAAAAATATTCTTATATGAATGCCCTATCATAGTTTTTTTTTAAAAGGTTTATAGCTCAACTGCAAGAGGAAATGAGTGAATCATTTCAACTCTGAAATGAAATATATTTTTTGTATTTTTTTTTGTTGCTAAAAAATACTTCCTGAAAGGAAATTATAAAGGCAATGAAGCCACTACTTTTGTGGATGATGAAACAGGGGGAAAAAAATAGGCACAGAGAAATTATTTTTTTTTTTTTGTAATTCAAAACACTACAAATAAAGTTTTTTCCACTTAACCACTTAATTGTTTCTTTTCTTTTGTTTTTTATTGTCATATGTCAAAAAATAAGCACATTCTTTGAAAACATTTTTAAGATGAAATCAATTATATAAACTCAAATCAGCAGTCAGAAATGTTGTAAATATTGAATTTAAAGAACTGTACTAATTTTTATTTTCATTGAAAAAACATTTTTCCTTAAAGGCTTTTTTCCGATGAAATAAGCGAACTGGAAAGAACACTTTACAAAAATGTATATTAGATTTAAAAAGATAGAATTGTGTACTTGTAGTTATTCTCTTAAGGCTGTCTTCGGTAAAAGTACGGGAGCTCTAACTAAACGCGAAGCACATTTTCAGACAGAAAAATAACCCAATTTCCATGGAAATTTGAAATATTATAATTCGTACCTCTGTTAACAATAGTGTTTTTAAAAATTTCAAAATATTCCGTGAATACTTTCTTTTTTGTTTTAATACGTGAAGACAAAAAGTCCATTTAACATTACGGTATAGGATAAAAAATGCAAAAGATATTTTATACAAGAAAAATGAGTAAACTCGGTTAAAAATGGGAAGTATGATAAAAAATGCTGCTATCTAAAGGATAGTGAAGCCAGAATATCATTGATTTTTCATTTCTTTTATATCTGAAAAAATGTTAAGGGCTGCGGTAGCCCAGTGGTCAGGGTATCAGATGATGGCAGCAGGTATGTCATGAGTTCGAGCCCAGTACCACTAAATACCCGCCGAGTAGTGCAGCGATTCTCATTAAATCTGTCGAGAGCTGAAACGTCCTCCCGTTGGTGTGGTGTGGTAGTTAGGAGAGGGGTGCCAGCTCGGGTGTCGTCCACCTCACTTAACCTTGGTTCAAAATTACGTGGTTCGTCGTCAAAAGCCCTTGTGTAGCTGAGCAGTGCGACGTTAATATTCACTCACTCACTGAAAAAATGTTCCAAATTCGGATCCTATTCCTTAACATTAACGGAAAACAGCCTTAAAATTCAGGTTTTGTGTGGTAAATTTTAAAACGGAGACAAGCCTAGTCCTTCGTAATCGGGACAAATATTTTGTGTTTTTTTCACCTGTTTTCCAAAATCGTTTCTTTTCTACCAACGCTTAAAATATTGCCTTATTGGTCTCAATTATTTATCTGTGGTAGGAATCACTTCTAAAAAGTTTTTTTTTCTATCAATCGTAAGACACTGGGCAAAATTACTGGTCATCCCATTTTTCTCATTTACCACCCAATGTTTTTTTATAAGGTGATCTATAATATTAAGCCTGAAATTCAAATGAGTTAATTTTCCTCCCAATTTCTGACATAAAACAAAGGCATTCCAAAATGAAGTACCTAAGAGATGAAATAGTTTTTTTTTTGTATTATTTCTTGCCTCTTTTTTTTTTTTTTTTTTTGTTAATGGGTAAAATTTGTGATATGCTGATTCATTCTATCTACACCACAATAGAAGTCCGATAGCAAACTTTCATTACTTCCAGAATCATTTACAGAAATTTCACTCAGTATCTGAGTCAATATCAGAATTAATTTCTGTTAGAGATTCTCTCTCATAATCACTCATTCATCTTCCATTTTATGCTCCAAATTTAATAGAAATAGTGTTCGTAGCTTGCGATACACCGATTTTATAAAAAAAATTCCCGCCTTATCCAGTCTAAAAGAGAGAGAGAATGCAGTAAAATCTCACATTGAAACCGATTTAGACATTTTTTTGTAAGCCTAACTTGACTCGACTATTAGAGACTTCTTTTAGAATCATTGCACACTAAGCGAGCAAAAATACGTGCAAATCAGAGGATTAGAGAAGAGTGTTGTCCGAGCGCCGCTCGTGAAAATCAGGGAAGCGACATTTCTAGTGCTCGAGCGGTGTTCGCGCAAAACAGGGAATAACGATTCATGAGATTGTTTTGGTAATCGAAGGTGGTCACTGTAGCCGAGTGGTCGTGAAAGCGAGCATGTAACGCTTCTGTCGATTCGTAGTTTCAAATCCTGGTGACATTAAAGACCCGCTGTGTTGAGGAACTGATACATATTAAATTTGTGGAGGTCAAAGCTCTCACGTTGATGTCAGGTGGAAGTTAAAGAACGTGGTGCCTACTCAGAGATCGTTCTCGTCACTTGATCGTGGTTCAGATTTACGAAGTTTTCTTTGTGAATAGCCCTTGTGTTCGAAGTGTGAATTAAATAATCAGTCATTAAGTCTGGTAATCGAAAAATCATTGTATGGCAGTTCACTTACACAGAAGACCATACATGTGAAATATATATACATATATAAGGGTTGTATGTTAATACCATCGCAGCAAATAATTTTCACGAGGCATGTGGGAACCAACAGAGCGAGTCAGGTATTGTAATCGTCATTTGACGAAACTCAAATTTATGAAGTGAAGAAATCCCCAGATTTTTTTGTTCGAGTTTTTTTTAATATTAGATCATGTGCCTTTGCATTATATTAATACTGCTTTTACTCAGAGTTGAACAGTGCGACGTTAATATTAAATCAATCAATCAATTTTACTCAGAGCCTTTTTTCGTCCAGTTAGTTTGTCGTAGTGAAGCCTAGTGGCTGAGTGGTAGTGCATCGCGCTTTCACGCCACAGGTCCGGGGGGTTCAAATCTCGGGCTAGACAAGGTTGACTCAGCCCTTCAGTGGAACGATAAATGAGTGCAAAGCTTCCTTGGGAACTAAACACTAGGGGTTTCGCGAAGAAGTGAGTAGAAGTATTGGGTCATAGTTACAAGCTCGTAGCAAGCGTTAGTTCTGCTTAATCACTACTTTCCGTTTTAATGCCACTGAAGACCCGTCGTGTTAAGTTTCATGAGGGACCGATACACATTAAATCTATCGAAGCACAAAAGGCTTGTGTTGGCATATTGCTTAAGAGTGAAGAGTTGGTGACAGCTCAGATGTCCTCGTTACTTAAAATTATGTGATGTATCACAAAGTCTTCATGTTTCTCGAAGTGCAACGTTAATAAACAATAATTATCTTTGTGTCTTCTTAGGTCACAATGATAAAATAAAATCACTCTTTGATAAAATAACAAGACTCAGCTGTAAACTTCAAAAGAAATAAATGAAACCACTATGCGTTATATTCTTGAAAGCTCCTAAAATATTATATTAAAGTTTGAACAAAGCGATTTTAACCCAGATATTATATTTGGTATTCTTGTGAAGTTTAAAAGTTAGGAGAGAAAAAAATTCATTATATATATATAACTTTTTACTATGCTAATCTAGTATGAGATGTGTGTTAATAAAAAATCAATCAATAAATAGCTCTCTTTTTTTGTGTCAGCATATCAATTTATATCATCGAAATATAGATTAATATATTTTTAACATTAATCATAAAAGCAAAGATTAACATATTATACTAGAGAATTTTTATCCATTCATTTCAGATTTGTATTATTTTCATTTGTATTTTTGTTTTACAATGAAGTGAAAATGATATATTTTTCAATTCCTCTCTGCTCTATTAGCTCACTCTTTCTATATATTTATTTATATATTTATCTTGTTGAAATTTTCAATCGTTAATAAAATACTTTCTATTCGTCCATTCAAAGTTTATGAACAATATGAAATCTTTAAATTATGTACGTATCACACTGGTAAGCAAAAAATAAGTCTTAGCAAAAATGTGGAATATCCCATTTTCTATCTGATGTCGTGAATACTACCCTTTACGTAAAAAATAAAACTTGGAATCCTACATCTTAGCAAACGAAAAATTGAAAGACTAACACACGAAAAAAATTATATTTCATAAAATAAAGCAAAAACTCAAACATGATTAATGACAAAAGGACTTCAAACTGTTCCCAAATCGAGAAATAACGAAAATAATTAAATTACGAGATAATGTTTGATCTTTTTTGTGCTTCGCATTACATTTCATAAAATTGTTCTCCTTCTCTTTCTTTCAATTTAATAGAAGGCAGAAGCGATAAATGTCCTGTCATAAGATGGGCAAACGTATGTATATCTGAATAATAAAGAGTGTTTAATCTGTCATTCTGTCTTGAAATTTTAATGAAATAATTCTTGAATCTAGATCATTAATCAGATCATGTCATATTGTTTACATTGAGCAAGATAGAAAGACAGTATTTTTTTTAAAGTTAATTTTCCTTAAGGTTCCTTTGTAAATGAAGGAAATGCACTAAAAGAACAATCAATTTCTCTTTTCTTCCAATTTCCACAGCTATACGATTTTAGAATGATGCACGTTCTCATATTTTATGAGAGAAATTAACGTGTAATGCAAATGAAATGAGACGATTGATTTAAAAACAAACACAATAAATTTGCGAAAACTGTTAATATTTCTTTATTCGAAATAATATCCATCGCTAACACTACACATTTTCCCCATCTTTAAGGCAATTTGTGAATACCACGCCAAAAGAATAATCGGTTTTTTGAGGCCAGCCAGTCATCAAACCAAGATTTGACGTTTTCGTAAGAAGTGAAGCGCTGGTCAGACAATGTGTGTCCCAATGATGCAAATAGGTGTTAATCGGAAGGAGCTAAGTCTGGCGAATAAGCCGCATGCGCTAAGGGTTCACAGTCGAGCGCCTTAACGATGTCCTAGGTCGGTTTAGCTAGGTGGTTAGGTGCGTTGTCATCAAGGAAAATCACTTTGTGCTGCCGTTTTTTGTATTGCTCGCATTTTTCGAGTACAGCATCGTTCAAATTAAGTAATTGTTGCTTGTGGCGATCAGTATTAACGGTTTCGCCGGATTAGAGAAGCTCATAATAGATTGGTCCCTCCTGATCCCAGAAAATACACATCATTCTCTTGCGGCCGAAGCAATTCGACCTTGCGGTCGATTTGGACGGCTGTCCGGGGTCAACATATGATCGATTACGCTTGAGATTCTCAAAATAAATCCATTTTTCATCGCCGGTCACAATACGATGGAGATATGACTTGCGTTTGTAGCGGGCAAGCAACATTTCACACACGATTTTTCGGTTTTCCTGTTGACGGCCCGTTAGTTTGTGTGGTACCCATCTACCGATCTTTATTATCTTTCCCATTGCTTTGAGACGACGGGAAACAGTGCTCTGGTCAACATTCAATTATTCTGCAAGATGTTCTTGCGCATTTGGCCATCATCTTCATCGAGTAATACTTGCAGTTCAGCATCTTTAAAATTTTTTGATGGTCTGCCAAGCCCCTCGTTTCTCACATCGAAATCACCATTTTAAAACTTTTCAAACCACATGTAGCACTGCGCACGGCTCAGAGCATTGCCACTGTATGCTTCTGCAAGCATTTGAAGTGATTCGGCAGCATTGTTCTTCAGATGGTAACAAAAAATTAATGCTGTTCGCAAATCATGGTCGGAAGGCATAAAATTCGACATTTTCAACACAGTAAAAAAATACAATGCACGCTGAAACTCGTCCAAATGTAAACTAAACATGAGTATCAAATGTCAAACTATAAAAAAATCCCGTGTCACGGTTTCGTATTGTTTGCATATATGCGTGGCGACATCTGTTAGCTATCGTCTCATTTGATATGCATACACCTGGTACACTCACTGCTGAACATTAAAATTACAAGACAATGAAGAAGGAGTGATACAAACGTTGAATTCATATGAAAGCTAGAAGATGAAGTATTGAAAATACATGAAATTATTGAAGGGTACCAGGGCATGTTCAAAAGAAAAAATGCGGTAATAGAGCTTTGATTTTCTGTGTAATTAATAATGATATTTTTATTTTTCTGTCAGGTGCATAGCTACCACCGTATCATTGACACGGGGCCCCTAAGCTACAGGGGCTCCAACATGTGTAACTACAGTTCACTAACAGGGCTCTTATATATAAAAAGGGCCTCTGAAGGAATTTTGATACAGGGCCCCCTCAAAGCTAGCTTCGCCAGTGCTTTCCGTAGAACTACAAAAGCAATTTTTTCAGGTCAAAGTTTTTTTTCTCTATTTAATTTAATTTGGATATAATTTTTGTGACCTGATAATACATACTTATGTTTAGGGACCATTTTTTTATTTAAAAAACATTTTTTAAATATGCAAAATAAGTTTTCTACATTATATATAAAGCAATACGCAAAACATAGTGAACCTATTTTTTGGTAGAAATTTAGAATAATTTGTTTAAAGAATTATAGAATTGTAATTTTGAAAGGTTTTATTTTTCTGCCTTTTTCATACATGGAACGAATTTTAAAAATTAGTTTCTCTATGTACACAGGGATCCTGAATTGAAGTATAAAAAATTTGGAGCCACATAGTGCAATAGATATTTTTTAAAAATGCATCTAAATTCCAAAAGGCATGCTTTTAAGAAAAAGTGAAAAAAACTAAAAAAAAAAAAAAAAAAAAAACATGTTTTCACATATTATACTCTTGATCAATATTTGCCAGTCTAATTTTTGTATGCCTAATAATATTTTATTCATTCTCTAAGTTAAAAAAGCAATTTTAAGTTTAGACACTTTTCCCCCTTTGTTTCAGATGAACAGGAACTTTAATTTAACATGTTTTAATTTAAGTGCCTTTTTTATATAAAAATATATCTTAGATATATAAAGTATTTTACACACATATGTGTAAAATAATGGATAGAACATTGTTAGCCAGTTTTTTAATGAAATAAATGCATAACTTTTTTTGAAAAGATCATAAAATTTTAAAACTTCGAAAATCTCAATTTTTTCCCCTTCTTTTTATACTTGAAAACTATTTTCTTAAAATCAAACATTATACAAAGAAAAATACTTTTCCTTTAATGAAAAAAGTAATGTTTTACTTACATCGAGATTAATACATCAAATACAAGAACTATCTTTTTAAAATATGTCGAAGGAAGTGTGGTCATTTGTTTACATTTTTGTCTCAATTTCATTTTTCATATTTTAGGGCTATTTTATCAACGAACATGTAAATATTATACACTTTTAGACGCAGAAAATTACTCTACTTTTAAGTTAAAAGTAGAAAAAAAAACGATGTGTTGGGTTAAGCGAGTGAACTATTTTTTCTGGCGGAAGGATAACTGTGTGACTCGCCCACGCGCGGTTTTCCAACACCTCCTGTATCTAGGAGGTGCTGGGTTTTCCCGCTTCACTCCCACGCATTCCTTCTACGGGGTTCTCTGGATGATCTGTTGCTGTGTGCAGTTTCCGTGACTGTTTTTCGTATTTGTATATAAATAAATGTGCTGTCCAGAGATACCTGAGTGGAAATAATTTCACAAAAGAGCAACAAGTGGTACCAGTGCGTGGTTAATCTGTGTGCTGGGTTAGTTGACTTTGTGAACGTTTAAACCTTTCTACCTATAATGGATAAAATAACAATCCCCAATTTAAATGGAACGAACTATTTTATATGGGAGCTTAAGATGAAAGCTGCCCTTAGCTTAAAGAGATTAGACTCTAATCATAAACGAAAAACCTGGAGATCTAAGCCGTAAGGACGAGATCGTGTGGTAGTCAAAAAATTTAGATGTCGTATCGTATATTAAAGCTATCGCTCGCCGATGACCAAGTGTTGCAGTTCGCGGCGGAAGACAACGCGAAAGTGCTGTGGGATAAAATTAGAGCGACTTTCATCAGCCGAGACGAAGACTGAAAAATTGACGTGGGCAATGAACTCAAGAATAAACGGCGAAACTGTAGGGGATTATATTGCAAGAGCGCGGGGGATATCGACTAAGTGTCACTCCCTAGGATTGGACGAGTCGCAGAGGGAATTGGTCTACCATACCGTTAGAGGATTGAATGGAAAATTCTCCAAAGTGCGCGATATTTTAAAAACTCAGAGGGAAAAAACTATGCAGGAAATTCTTCAAATTTTAAGGGAAGAAGAAACAACTTTCAACTTACCAATTAAAACTCGTATGGAGGGATTAATGCTGAAGCATTTTATTCCAGGAGAAAAAATGAAAATCAAACGAGACTTTGTTACATTTTACGTGCATTGTGTATGCGTCTATAATATTTGTATTGTTTGAAAACAAATGTATCACTCGCAGGAGGGGTATGTTGGGGTGAAGCGAGTGAACTATTTTTTCTGGCGGAAGGATAACTGTGACCCACCCACGCGCGGTTTTCCCGCTTCACTCCAACGCATTCCTTCTACGGGGTTCTTTGACTGACCGGTTACTGTGTGCTTTTGGTCAGACTTGCTGTGTGCAGTTTCCGTGATCGTTTTTCGTATTTGTATATAAATAAATGTGCTGTCCAGAGATACGTGAGAGGAAGTAATTTCACAAAAGAACAACTCGATGTTTTGAAAGTATATGATGTCCTGGAATCAAGACAATCGAAAGATGCAGAAGGGAGAAACGACATCTCAAATTCTACATGAAAACAAAAGCTACTCAGTGGATTCCTCGTTTGAAAGTCGCATTTGAATATTGGTTATTTGTGGGTAGATGGTGATATTTTCAGCTAACAACTGTGTTGGGCAATGATAAAATTTATTGGAGAAAATAAAATAAATTTTTGCTTACGAAGAAATTACTTTGCTCGATGTTGTGGAGCTGGGATATCACATAATCACAGACCCCTGATATCTTGTTTTCATAAAAAAGAAGTATACATGATACAAGTCCTGGAAATTTTGGTAAATTCATCGAAAAAAAAGGGAAGGGAAACAGGAGAGATTTTATGGCGTTGTTGTAGCAAAAGTATTTGGGGAGAAAGGTTATAATAAAAATTATGGTGTTAGTGCTGAAAAACTGGATTTATTGGAAAGCACTTTTTCTCAGGAAAAATCGGCTCCTTTCTACTCTTCGTCTATCAGACAAATCAAAATCAATTGAATGGAAAACTGTTGATCAAAGAAAGGGTTATATATAAAGAGAGAGACACCGAAAGCTACTTTCAGCATCGGATTTCTCCGTTTGTAAAACACTTCATACAAGCTGATTAAAAAAAAGTGAAGGGGAGGCTTTGAAAACCTTTTTAAAACTCTTTGTATTTGAAAATTTTAGCCTTGCGGGGTTTTCTAATCCCAAACTGGAGTATTTAGCAACCACTCCCAATGATTTAGTTGACGTAGATAAAATCGGCGAAGTTAAATGTCTAATTTCTTACCAAAACGTAATTATAGATAAATCATACGCTTAAAAAATGTCTTTTCCAGAAAGCTGATAGATTTGGTAAGATGTTGATTAAGAAAATTCACCTTTACGTCTATGAAGTATACTGTCAATTATGAATAATGAAAAATAAATCCTGCTTTTTTGTAGCTTGGACAAGGGGGAAACAAGTAATATAAAATTTTTTTTTAGTCAATTCCTACTTAGATCAACAAAGAAAAATTTTATTTTAGCTACTTCTTATTAAATAGTTACAATTAATATTAATATGTATGCACATATGATAGAATCACAACATTAAGTGGTCATTAATTTTTATTAATTATCATTAAAGTATTGCATTGACATCCAAAACAATCGTGTATATAAAATTTCAGTTCAAGTGAATGCTTTAAAACGTGAGAAATTCTTTTTTCAAGTTTTGACACAAGTCCCCAAAATGGTCGCTATGTCGCCAACGTGGCTGTATTTGTAATTCTTTGAATAATTAGTTTTAATCGATTAATTTTTATTAGTTATAATTAAATTATTGTATGGTCATCCAAAATAATTATGTATATAAAATTTCAGCTCATTTGAAAGCTTTAAAATGTATTTCATTAACGATTGAAAATTCCCCCCAGATGAATAAATAAATAAGTTTCCTACTTCAAAGTTTCCTAATTCAATTCCTACTAAGCTAATAGTAGAAATTGAAAAAGGAGTGGGGGAGCTATAAGAGAAAAAAAATGAAGAATGATTTTTGGTATAATGGCAAGTGCAAAAAGTATTAGAATTACTTTATTTTAATTGTTTATTACCAGAACTCGTGGATCCAAAATATCCTCGATCCCAGCTTCGATTTTGGAAAAACAAGAAAAAGTAAATCTTGCAAATATGATAATGCAAAGCTATTTTGATTAATTATATAAAATTGATAGTATTAATAGTTATTACTATTCAAGGAAACACACATATCTCACGCACGCATGCTCTGCTATTATATAATGAAATCAAAAACAAGAATTTTTTTAAACCTTAGTTTTTATAAATTTGTATTAATTTTTTGACCATTTGTTTGTAGTGTACTTAAGAAAAAAAATTTGAAATTCAAGCCTGTATGTTTATCTTGCATCTTTGTGTATTTAATGTATTTTAGTTATGTTCTTTTGTATGTTTATGTTGATTTTAATATTTCAAAATAAATAAACTCATATTGCGATCAACTCAACTGTATTTACTTATAAAGGATTACTTATAAACAATATTAATAATATTTACTTAAAAAGATTTCAAGAATAAAGAACTAACACTTATTTTTTCAACGCATTTTCATTTTCATATTTTAGTAAATGCATGTTTAATAACTTCACAAATATTTGCTTTTTATCTAGCGTAATTATAAGAAATATTTACATTTTTCTCGTAAAAATAATTCCATCTCTATATATCTCTTTATATATAACATGAAATACATAAATAATTTCTCAAGGGATTAATTATTTCTTCTAGATATTAATTTGATTAAAAATAAAAGATACAGAGTTATACATAAATATTATATTATTTTTACGTTTAAAACCTAAATTCAAACGTTGATGATATTTTTCTTAGTATTCTACTTTACATTTGGTACCTTTTTCTGCTTCATTTCACAAAGCGATTTCCTGATGAAATTAATTCCTGTAGCACTTTTTAAGGGAAAAGTTTAAATTCACACATTTATATACTTACCCAAACATATACCGAGGGGCCAAATTATTATGACCACCCCTCCACTACAATATTGGATCACTTTTTGTCCTTAATACTATATGGATTCTTGGCAGGATCTCTATGAGTTGTTGGTAAGTGGTAAGAAAAATTTCTAATATCTGATGAATTGGACTTTCTAATGTCTTTAGATTGGGTGGTAGTGGATCCAGCTCTCAGATGCTCCCTTTGATCTCATCCCGCAGATTCTCCATTGGACATACATATGGTTATTGTGCTAACCAGCTAAGCAAGGTAATACTTCTGTCATGCTGTTTGGACTACCGGGAGACAATGTCAGTCGTATAACAGGAGTATTGTCCTGATGAAGTATTCATTCCTGGCAGGGGCTTTTATTAATATAAAAGTATGCGATAATACTTAAATGTCCTTGGGCATTCGGATATTTTTCCACACGAATCGAAGGACTGATGTGAAATCAAGTAAATATTCCCGTAACCATAATATTGCCTCCATCAGTTTGAAGAGTTGCTGCAATGCAAATATGTGATTCATACTCTATTTTCTCCATATTCTCAACATGTCATTTGTATTCTTGTAGTTGAAAATGCAATTCATTGGACCCCAGATGACTGGAAAGAATCATGTGGTCCAATCCCTGTACCTCTTTGAGAACTGGAGGCATCTGTTCTTGTCCAAGTTCAACATTAGAGGTTTTCGAAAAAGTCACTGGCTACTATAACCTTTACGTAGTGACAAACAGTTCATTCAGAGAGGTTCGCAGTTGCTCTTTGATTATTATTCCCCGAAATTGGAAAAACGGCTGCGCTCTTCTGTTGGACTGGATAACATTTATTTTTCTCCTTTCCGAGTGAATTTTCAGTAGCCTGTTATGGACTACAAGCTTAACGTTGAGACCTGGTTTTCAGTTTGGAATCTACTCTCTTTAAACATTGATAATTACTGCTCTGAAACATTCCACAAGTGCAGCCGTTTTGCTGACACTGGTTCCGACGCTTTTAGCACTTTCAATTATCCCTCGTTCAATACGGCAAAACCACTTTTTCTTCTATTTCTTTACAAGCAACATAATGCAATTGATACTTCATTATTCTTGCTTTCCCCTTTAATAGTTATCTCGCCATTTAGTAGCAACTATGTGAAGTTATAGCTGATCTCCGTTTAACTGCCAAGTAGTCTTAATAATTTGGCCACTCAGAGAATATTTATGAATAATAAAAGCATCTGTAATGAATTTTACAGGAAAAAGTTGTTTGATTTTAGTTCCAAAATATTATTCTGTTCTTATGATTGAGGGATAGAGCAGTATTCTTAGATATTTGACTTTTATCTCCAATTTTTTTTCCAATATTAATATAGAATATTTGGTTGGTTTTTCATGGATATCGGGTTAAATATATATTTTTTCAAATCGTTCATCTTTATTTGTTAATAATGCAATATTTTCATTAAAAAATTCATCTAAGTTGGATTAACATATCTCTTAATTCAAACCTTTGTAAAAATTGCAATAATTTGCTTTCTTAACTTAAGCAATCTATTTTAATTTATCTCTATGATCAATAAAATTCTGTCTTATATCCATTCTTGTCGATTGCTGCAATTTCAATCTTTAGTTACTAATATGAAAATATTGAAAAGCTATTTAATATATATTTTCATTGTGTCAAGTTGTCACTATAATGTACAGTTATCTTAATTATTTTATCTATAATATACAATTACTTTACTTTAGCACAGTCAATTTACCCACATCTATATTTTCTCAAAACATGTACAATAATACCCTGCACTTATGCGAAAAGTGGGACTGAGTGATCACCGCACAAGCTGGAGTATAATTTTGCTTAAAAATTGTAATGGTCTCCTGCCTGGAGAAGCCATCTCTTCATCTACTCGACCTAAATATGTAGGGAGTAAAGACTGATGACCCAAGCTAGCCATGAGAATTCCGATTTATTATTACCTAATATAATAATCAAAGACAAGCCAACTATAGAGGGAAAATCTAGAGTGATATAATGTTGCTCAAAATCTTATGTGAATAAGCGCATGAAATCCTAATCACTCAACTTTACTCAAAGTTATCTTAAGTACCCGAACTTTTTTAATTTATTTTAATAACTAAAGCCTGTCCTATAATCACGCGTCTAAATTCCGATCCTTACCGTAACAGTAATGCTTTGAGCAACTCAGCTGCTTTTCCTTCTCCCTTCTATTACTAAACTTCCACTGTATATACTAGCTAATTTGTATATCAAGGTTTCTTCTTGAGAGGGATGGCTGTGAAATAAATCAATTGATGGTCCAAAAGATTCCCCAAGAGGATTAATAGAAAATTCCGTAAAGCACCGTCACAAAATACGCATAAATTATTTTTAGTTGGGGTTGGAGATGAAAGCAAATAAGAATTTCGAAAAAAAATGTTTAGTAAAATCTTTGGTAACTGAAATACAAAATCGCAAAACGAAGTCATTTTGATGTAGAAGGTTTCATATATAGCAAAGTAGTCTCTGCCGGCCCAAATATTTTTTTCTCCCGTAAGATTTCCTCGTAGCATGCAAATAATTGATTTTCATTGGTTGAAAAAAATGCGCTCTTCGTTGGAGTCCACATTTTCTAAAATTTGTATCCCTTTTACAATTAAAATGAAGCCTTATGTCAAATTTCAAAGCGTCATTCGATCTTCTGATCGAACTGAGAATAAAGGTTCTTCTTGAATGTCTTTTTCTTGCTGATCAAAGGTTAGCTCCTGATTGTGGGAATCCAGCAGTTAATATCCTGTAATTAGGGTGTTAAAAGGAAAGAAAAAACGCTAAAAATTACAGACATAAAACTAAGGTATTTAAAATGGAAGATGCTGTGAATCTTGCTGATAACGCTTGTTGATGAAGTAGGAAAAGAGTAATTAAAAGTACTTCGAAAAATTCTAGAGTTTTAAAGTTACAAATTTAAAACTAAAAAATGATGTAAAATAATCAATTTTATTATGGAAGGGTTTTATATTGTTTTAAAAAATACTGTTTTGCAAATAGTCATGGTGAAAATATATTTATTTGTAATTTTCTCGAAATGCAATTTTGGCGATACCGGTACACTTTTCTCTAAATCTAATATATCTATAGTGCTGATATTTTGCATATTACAAGATTCACAGATTTTCTATAAAGGAAATGAATTTTTTTTCAAATAAATATTCACAAATTTTAGATATAATACAGTTACAGCATAAAATTTAAAGGAAATTGGAATTAAAATTTTTTTTAAATTTCATTCTATTTATTGTATGGAATGCTATGTTTGCAAACACTCTGCAGAACTCTAAAGCTCTTTATGCATTGGATTTTATGCAAAATGTACTTAAAGGTAAGGACATGACTCGAAAATATAATTAAAAAAATTGTTATTGATTATTAATTGAAAATACAGAATTATTTACATTTTAAAATGGGATTTTTTTACATTAACAGGTACATAAATATACATAAACATATACATACATATATGTAAGTATATACATAAACATATATATATATTTATTGTAAAAATATTACTTTAATTGCTTTTAGTTTAAGTAAGTGAGATCCATTTAAATTTGGCGTAAGAAAAATTCATCTTTCCTTCTCGCATATGAAAGTTAGAATCAATTGTTTTTTCACTAATTATTTTTTTTAAAAAAAAGATAGTTTCTTGGTAAGAAAGCGTTTTCGGAAATAACTCTATTTCAACGAGTTATTTTCTTACATATGTGTAAAAGCCTTGTGTAAGAAAAGTCTAAAACATTTTAATTTGAATATATTATAGATTCTTTCCACTTTTTTTTTGTAGATTTTCTGACTTTTCTACTATTAATTTTTAATATTTTGTTGAACAAGGTCTTTTTTCTTAACTTAAGATAGCATTTACATTAAAATTAATCTTATATCATAATATTTATCAATACTTATTTCCTTTCCCTCATAATTTATTTGAAGTTTATTATTATTTTTTATAAATGAACTTGTTAAGCTTCAAATAAAAATATTACATAAATTGCTAAATAGACACCTACATATATACTGCATAATGAGTTGCTTTTCGTAAATTAGGGATCATAAATTTTTGAATTCAAATATTTTCTTAAAATATCAATTGCAAGCCTTTATGATTTTAAATAAATATTTAAGAAGAAAATATACTATAACAGAGGTATTTGTAATCTATTACTCCCAATTTTTAAACATCCCAAGAAAATTTATAAAAAATTTAAGTTGTTTATTTATTTAAATCAATATTTAATGTAAAAATTTATTTTCGACATATGTGATTTTTTAAAAATAAGTAAATAACTTTTTTAATACTATATTTAATTAAAAATTTAAATGCTCCATTATTGAAAAATATATTTTTGGCTTTTCCTTAAATAATATGTGCTTAAATTCTTCCATTACTGCATAATAATTCCATTTTATTTTCGCAATCTATATGCTTGACTGGCAATATTATTTCTTAAAATAACCATATTATTTAATTAACATCAAAAACGTTTATAGCAACCATGAATGAAAAGTAGTTTTTGATTCTTAATTAAGATAATGCTATTCTTCTAAAATCCCTTAATATAAATTATTAATATTTTTCATATTAATTAAAAATCTAAAATTAAAATCAGATTATATTTTCAGAAATTATTTGCCTTTTCTTATGTATATATTATAAATACCTGAATCAATGCAGTAAATAGTTTCTTTACTTCCTTAAAAAGCTTTTAAGTTACTCTTCAGTGCTTGATTTAAATGATATTTTGACATTGGTTAAATGGATTGAAATATTATCACTGTTTTCTACGTTTTTCAAGCGTAGACTGAAGAACCAAGACTTTCCCATTAAAATAATCTGCATTCGGGTTACCGATTTCTGAAGCACATCTTTTTCTTTTGTCACTTTTAAAGCGTTTATTAAATTGTATTGTAGAAAATAAGTTACCTTCTTTAGTCAACAACAATATTTTCCTTTGAAAGGCAATGATTTTAGTTCCTTTTTTCTGGAAGAGAGAAAGCTGATGAAAATTATTCATCGTGGTGGTAACTTTTTTTTTGTAATGAAACATAACATTAGGGAAATAAAATAACGTACACCTGGCAATGAAAGCAGAGAAGACAAAAGGTGGTTTAAAAACAGAAGAAGCAGTTATTTTGTTGCATATTATACGAATATAAAGAAGCAATTTCTCTATAATAATAGACTTCTGGGTAAAATTAAAAAGGAAAATATTTACTCAAGACAAAATGGCAATCGATTTTGTAAGATCAACATAGAAGAGACCTTGGGCAAAATTAGCAGCATGAATTATCATAGAAAATAAGTTTTAACTGAGATGCAGTATTCTTAGAGCTTATGACTTCTTATTTTACTCTAATAAAAGCAAAAGAAAGGGACAGAAAGTTAAAACGAATTTTCATTTCAACGTAAAATATTTTAAATATTCTTTATAAAGTTAACATGGATTGAGAGATATCTAAATTTCAGAAGCACTTAAAAAAGGAGTTTTGTTTGATTAATTTTAAGTAGTTTCTGAAATGCTTTCGAATTCTCTTATTCAAACATTGATTATTAATTCCGTATGCAAATATTAATAAAAAAAATTCTTTTACTTTAAATATATTAAGAATTTAGCATAAAAATAAATTAATCGTATATTTTGGTTTTATTTTGTTTAACTAAGCGTCTTAAAATGAAGATTTAAAAAATTAATCTGAGAGTGATAGAGAAGAAACGGAGGTTAAAGAACTACAAAAATAAAAGTAACAAGCTTGTATCGATTGAAAATTTTGAGTCCAGGTAAAAAATCACCGAATTCCGAGATGATTGCCCATATTTTAAATTTATCTTACTGATATTTTTCTTTAATTATTCTTATTTTTCATTTATTTTATCGTTATTGTTACTTATTCCCTATTTTGATTAGAGTTTCATGCCAGGAACCAATAATATGGCATTTGAGAAATAATCTTCCCTCTAGTATCTATCATGTGCTATCGCGTTGTCACAATATTCTGTGAGAAAAAGATTTACGAATCCCTATCCTACGCATAATAACATTTTACTATCACTTTTGAATAATATTTATCACGTAAACTAGTGGGCTGCTAATAAAAATCTACTTTTATGTAATAGCACTAACCGTGGCACATGATTTGTAGTTATTATCTTAACATATACTATACCTTTGTCATATGTGTAACTAAACTTGAGTCTTTTTCTGTAAATAGTTAGTGAAAAACTTAATCTTTTAATCATTTCTTAAATATACTATTTATTTACTTTTCGAAATTTATGTCGTTTTGATATCTTTTTCATATTTACACGTATTAGTTATATAATTACCAGGACACTACCTATTTAAAAAGTTAAATGAAAAGATATTCTTTACTATAACATTTTTATTAAACTGTTACTCATAAAATAAAATTCACGTATTGTTATTGTAATTTAAATATTAATACAGAAGAACTTTTCAAAATTTTCATGAAGTAAGAATTAAACATTCTTATAATTGTATTTGAGTTGAAACAAAAGTTTTTTTAGCTGTTCTACTTCTAGAGATCGCTCTGAAATATACAATCTGTTATTGAAAATAATTTAAAATTTTATAAATCTGGCTACTACAGTCTTCAAATTGGTTAAGAAAAAAATATTTGTTCCAAATGAAGTAAAAAAATGTAATGTTTTTTTTCTGAGAAATTTATGAAAAAATAACTTTTTTTTTGAGTTCGACCACAAATTGCAATTTTGAAACCTTCATCTCGAAAGACATGTTTTATTTATGATTTAGCTTATGTTGAACTGAGATTTCAACTTCAGTCTAAAAGTACAGATTGTTGGATAGTATTTATTTAAAATGCCGAAGTAATCTTGAAATATATTTTTCATCTAATACTTAATTGCCTATAAATCAAATCATAAATGCTCAATGCTTTCTTCATAATTTCATTTTATTTTACTGTCTGGTTTATCATTCACGTGTGTTCGAAGTGAGCTTTACTTTTCAACATGGCTCTGTTTTTTATTATGTCGAAAATTTCTGCTTTTAGGGGATTTGGTACCATAAAGCTGCTTAACCCTAATTCATTGGCCTAATTCAGCGACAACTTTAGAAATCATAATAGGTCCCCATTTTAGTCCAAAGACTCTTTCTGTATCTTCAATTAGTATGTTTCTTGGAATCCAATTTCTTTCTTCTTTGGACTTGTAGGCTACACAACTTTCTCACTTAGTATATTTTATTTTATTATACTTTATATATCTATATTTACTGCTAATTTTCTTTACAATAATATTTTTAATAGTTCTCAGTGAAATGACAATACTTAATAAAAATAGCAAATTTTTTTTATTTTTATTTTTTAAAATTTTAATTTATTAATATCTTTTTAATTTTTTATTTTTTAAAATTAGTTATACAGTTAATCGAAAGATGACGCCTCATGTTTCATAAATTAATACTATTATATTTTACTTAAGTTCATTATAAATGTTTGGGAAGACCTTTTATTTTTTTTTTAAGTTTTGGGTCAATAATTAAGGTTTATAAATGTATATATATATAGACTTAATATAATTTTATCATAATTTACTAATTTTAATTTTATGCGTTACTACTATACTCGTTTGTATCTGGCGGGCAACATAATTTGTTGCAGTACTCACGATGTAAATTTTATCATCTATTTTTATTGCATCGATTTTAACTCTATACTAGTAAATACTAGTAGGCTGTAATTTTAACGTAATTTTAGTACTGTGTATTTTATTTGTAATATTTAAATTTCTCTTAATATTCCTTCCTTTCCCTATGGCTCAAAGTATAGGCAAATTACTGGTGAAGGTTGGTTAGCTGCAAAACTTTGTTTAAACTTGTAATGTTGGTTTCTAAGGCCAGGAGTTTGCTATTTTACTACTGTGGCTAAAATTTCTAACTATCTTGACTAGTTATACTTAGGTTTTATAGCTATTTGTATATATACATATAAATAAAAATGAAGTGTCTGTTTGTAATTTGAAATTAACAGCTTTTTACTAAATGCATTTAAAAGTACATGCGGTGCTTATATGAAAAAATCACTTTTTAAAATTTTTGTCTGTCTGTCTCACTACTTGTTCCGGCTAATCTCTGCAACAGCTGCACCAATTTTGACGGAACTTTCACTGGCAGATAGCTAATGTTATAAGGAGTACCTTAGGCTACTTTTATTTGAAAAAAATACGGTTCCGCGGAAATAAAATTAAAACTAATGAAGAATATCCGATTCAAATAGGGATTATTTATTTCAATAGGATTTATTTTTATTCAATAGGGATTATTTTTATTCAACAGGGATTACTTTATTTCGCGAGTCTTCTGTCTCAACGATTTCTAGCAGTTGTATTAAATCTTTTTGTTTGATAAGGTTGCTGCCACTCGCGACATTTCACGTCCTTGTCCTTTGATCCTAATGATTTTACAGGTCTCACCCCATCGGCAGTATCAAAGACCATGCGTCTCTGTCACACTTTGCTAAAAAAAAAGTAGAAAGAAAAAAATAAAACAAAAAATAAACATTGATTCACAAAGTAGAAGAATGGCATTATACTTATAGCATAGGTATTTCTTTACGTGGAATATATAATTATTAAGTTTTCGTGAACTCTACAAATTGAATAAACACTTTCTGTTAAATTCCACGTGGGTGAAGTCGTGGGTAACAGCTATTTCACGTAAAATAAATGCATCAGAAAGTAATGTTAACATATTACACATCCAGATACAAATTGTTTACATTATTTTAATGCGTTTATTACACAAAATTTGTAAAAATGTGTAATTTTGCTGACAGGAGGAAGGTGTTTTCAAAAATCGATCCATAAGAGAGTTACGGGGCGTTATAAGTTTAAATAAACCCCTTTTTATCAGCTATTATATCTACAGACTTAAAATTTAGCAAACATGGTTTTTTATTCAGCTGAGATATGCAAAAAGCTTTTTTTGTTTTGTTTAATTTACAATTCACGTAAAATTAAGTCATTGAAAACTTCTTTATCCTTCAGTCTGTATTGCTTAAATTTTCAATTCCCCCGTGCGAAGAATGGGTATACCAGCTATCCTTACTAATATTATAAAAGTGAAAGTTTGTGTGGATGCTTGTGTGGTACTCTTTCTCGCAAAAACAACTGAATGAAACTTTACAATAATATGGCTTATACATCAGAATAACACAAATGATATAACTTATAGATATTGTGTTAAGTGTCCAAAATATAATGATAATTGTCAAGTAGGAAAAATTCTGCCGTCTGCAAAAAAGCCCGCGACTGCATATATCTAACTTATTTGTGAAGCAAAACATTGCATTTTGTTTTGTCTACGCCAGGAACTGCGAAAGTTTGAGCAGGTGGAGTGTGAGACTGATTAAAATTTTAACATAAAATAAGTACAACAAAAAGTAGTATAAACGTATTACACTTCCAGATATAAAATTATTTATACCTTTTAAAGCGTTCATTACACAAAATTTGTAACAATGCTGTTGATGCCTGCGTAATGACGATTGCGAGTATGACGCATGCGTGAAGATGCCTGCGTGCGCACCTGCTAGCCGGATGGTATATTCGGAGAAGCTGAAGGATTTCAGCATTGCTGACGTGGGTAATAACTACTTTACATCGAAACCCGCAATAACTTATGTTACCTTTTTGTTTTTATTAAAATTTTAGTCGGAAAGACTTGGTCCGTCAAATTATTTAAACTCGTGACACTCACGAACAAATGTATTACTTTTGCCGAGGAGAGATCAGCTTAAGAAGGTGTTTTCAAAAATCGACCAAAGAGTTACGGGGAGTTATAGATAAAAAAATCTTTTTATCAGCTATTAGATCTACAGGCTGACAATTTAACAAACAGAGTTTTTTTTTTATTCAGCTGAGGTATACAAAAAGCTTTTTTTGTTTTTTTAAATGGGTAGTTCACGTCAAATTATCTCATTAAAAGCTTCTTTATCCTTCAATTTGTATTGTTTAATTTTTCAATTTACCCGTACGAAGAACGGGTATAACAGCTAGTATATATATATATATATATATATATATATATAAGGATTATATATATATATATATATATATATATATATATATATATATATGAATTATATATATATGTATATATATACATGGATTATATATATATATATAAATATATATATATTTATATACATATATATATATATATGTATATATAAACATGGATTATATATATTCTTAAATGGTTATATTTCACGAATGGTTATTCGCTCTACAGAGGTCTTTCCAGCCTATATAAAGGTGATGCAGTGAGGCAAGTGAACCAAAGTTTAAGGGCGTTTGCGTGTTTCATTGACCTAATATGATATTGTGACTACGGATTTGCATTGATGTTTGAATTTTGAATCTGTATTGTTTTGTTTGTCTCAGTTGTTTCCTGTTAATTAAATCTATTGTGATTTCTGGAAAGTTCCCGAATAAATTGCAACGCCCTCCATAAGAACCTGGCTGTTAATTGCTTGAATCTTTCCTACTTTTAAAAGGCAATTCACCTCTTAACCATATAATAGAAAGATGCAGTGGCGCACACAGGAATTTTTCAAGGGGGGTCCGGGGTCGAAAGTTCACCATTCTTGTATCATGCTCCTTTTGATTTTGTCGATTTTCGGGAACAAAACACAGTAAAAAACTAATTATTGAATAAATAATTAGCCTTAATTAATAGAATTAATCATTACTAACAAATACTTAATTTAATTTTACGTACTATGCACTTAGAATTATAATCAATCGGAAAAAAAAATCAAGGGCTTTGGGGGGGTCCGGACCCCAGGACCCCCTTCTTGTGTGCGCCACTGGAAAGATGAATAGTAAAATTACTTGCCAGAATTTTTTCGATATAAACACACACAAAAGAAGAAATACCTGTTCATTAAAGCAGTAAAAATATTTTTCTTAGTTTTCAAACAACGCCGGGCTGAGTAAGGTCGACGCTGCCTTTCATTTCTTCAGTGGGCCAATAAATGAATTGAACAATCATGATATCCAGGAGCTGTGGTTCCAACAAGACGGCGCAACATTTCACACAGCTCGTGCCACAATCGATTTATTGAAAGACACGTTTGGTGACCGCCTAATTTCACGTTTTGGACCTGTGAATTGGCCTCCATGATCTTGTGATTTAACACCGCTAGACTATTTTCTGTGGGGCTATGTAAAGTCATTGGTCTATGCGGATAAGCCACAAACGCTTGACTATTTGGAAGACAACATTCGCCGTGTTATTGCCGATATACGGCCACAAATGTTGGAAAAAGTCATCGAAAATTGGACGTCCAGATTGGACTACATCCGAGCCAGCCGTGGCAGTCGTATGCCAGAAATCATATTTAAAATGTAATTTTACAAGATTATCTTTCGAATAAAAAAAAATTCATGTCAATCGAATAATACATCGTTGTTTTATTGCAATTTAAAGTTCTATATCTCTAAAAAAACACCCTTTACATGCTTTTCCTTTTTCAATTCCTACTATGAGTTGACTCACTCCCTATATATATATATATATATATATATATATATGTATGTATGTTTATGTATGTATATATATATATATATATATATATATATATATACATATATGTATATTTATGTATATATATATATATTTATTTGTATATCTTGTTCATATTTTCAGTCGTTAATAAAATAGTTTCTATTCATCCATTCAAGTTCAAATACATTTTTTTGAACTTGTAGTGAATGACACTTGATGTTAATACACTTTTTTCAAATATTAATTCATTAATTAAATTAAAAATAAATAAATATTTCGAAACAAAAATAATAGTACACAACAGCATATTTAGAAAGAAAATTTGTTTGTTGTATCCCTGTGGCGGAATGGATAGCGCGTTGGACTTCTAATGTAAAGGTGTTGTTTCCAATCCCCTTGGAGCAGGAAAGCCTACACCAAGAGCATTTAATCTTTCCGTAAAATAATGCCACACAACAGGTCTTGATCTTCAAACAACTGTCGCAGGGAAATACCCCAGCAGTTCAGAAGATGAGCAGGAATAGCAGGAGAGAGCAGGGACATGTAAAGAAAGACTTTGCCCCATGCACAAAGGTCAAACTACTCAGATGTAATCCAAAAGTCATGGGTTCTAATCCCGCCTGGGAATGACTAATTTCTGAGAATGTCTGTGTTTTCCTTTTTATTATACTATTTTATTAGAATAATTAAATTTAATTAATGAATAAATAGTAACAAAAAATAGTGTAACAGCATATATAGAAAGGAAAATTACAAGAAAAAATTGCTTTATATTTTGTCACTTAATATTGTGATTCTGTCATATGTATATTAATTGTAACTATTTAATAAAAAGTAACTAAAATAAAATTTTTCTTTGGTGACTCAAGTAGGAATTGACATAATTTTTTTCTATATTACTTGTTTTACATTGATAAGAATAAAATCAGATTTAATCCCTTTACAAGTACTTTCTCATACATTTGACTAAAGTCTTGCTATTCTTTTGCCTTCTCAGATATTTAGATATGAAGGATAGGTTTATTGAAAAAGTTTTTTATACAATTTATACCTAATTTATTTCAGGTTTAATTAAAATGTTCACACAAAGTTATTGAAAAATTATGGCATTGATTTGTTTCCACAAAATTTCAAACAAATGAACAAGTTTGTGTGCTTCGCTTTGATATTCCTAAAAAAAGTATTAAGAGTATAACTTACAACAACTATGTAATCTGTTTGCGCAAATAACTGTTTCAGTTTCTTAATTGCTATTAGTGACAAGTTTTACACCTTTTTTTAGTGTATCACGCGTCAAAACTCTTTGGCACATTAATTAAAAATATTATTCAACACTTTTATCCATCAATTAAGAATATTAAACATTCAATTCAATCCTCTGGTCCAACAGTACGCTAAAAGTCCTATACGTTGTAGGCTGTATTCTTGATAATTTGCTAGGAAATTTCACCCTTAAGGTATCCGACTACGTTTGGAGCTGTGATTTTAAAAAAGCGCATAAATTGATAATTTTCATGATATTTAATGTCACTTAGATTATAATATATGTATAAAATTGTTTTATGGACATTTTGACAAAATTGTTTTTATTTAAATACAATATTTTAGCAAAAATTAACTTAAAATAACCTTTTTTCAAAATGTTCTCCTTTTATAAAAAATGCTTTTAAAATAGTAATATTTTGCTTATAAAAAGTAAAGACTTCTCTCCAGAGAGTCTAAACTATTTTGTTTTGAAAAATTCACATTATTTTCAGAGTTACCACCAATTGAAATAATTATTGGCGTTTTTTTCTTAAAATTGCTTCCCTCTGTTGTCGTAAAACTCATGGATAAAACCACTTCTAAGACATATATTTCAAAAATTCTAGTTGAGCCTCTGTACAGAGGTCTGAGCTATATACAGGGGGAATATTATTATAATAGAAGCACATTTTACAAAAGGAGAATATTTTGAAAATTGGTCATTCTATGTTCATTTTTGTCAAAATATTGTTCTTAAATAATTTTTTATTGTAATAATATTCTTAAAACAATTTTATATACATTTTCTAATCTAAGTGACACTAAATATCATAAATATTATCCATTTATACGCTTTTGCAAAATCACGGTTCCGAAGGTAGTCGGATACCTTAAAGTTTGAAAATAAAATGAAAATGCTTTTGCAGGATATTTGATAATCCATTTATTCATAAAACTTATAAATTGTTGTATATAGGTTTTATTAAGGTACTGAAAAAGTAAGGTACTGGTTTTACTAAGGTACGCATGCGGCGATTACTGACCTAGATTTTTCAGCATTGGTGACACGTGGCACTAAGTAAAAAAACGTGGAAAGAGGAGAAGTTGTTGTCCGCTTCATTTGTTTCTGTAATCGATTTCTTCTATTTCAAGTGCTGAGTCTCACTTTCTGGTTGTTGTTTTTCAAGTTTTCTCATTTGTCGTTTTCACGTCAGTTCAGTTCCAGTAAAAAAATTGAATAAATTATATTTTACCTTACGAATTGAAAGAGTTGCAGTTACTATTTGACATATTACTGTCAGTTAACTCTTATTCAGCATTTAACATTACATTGTTTTTAATGAGTTTAATACATAAAAGGCGCATAAACATAATCTTTTTGACATTATTTTACACTTTCATTTAAAGTTTTTCTTTATTTTCAGAGAAGGAAGTCGCTTGATAAAAGGCAGACAAATTAAGCTAAACATTTCTTAAAATTACAATAATAGAGAAAAATTTATGACAATTTTACCTTTTGTTAATCAAATTTTTCTTTCTACTATTGTATGTAAAGTTTTACAAAAAGAATTATTTTCGTTTGGTGATAATCGTTGATTTAGCGATTACACATTTATTTCAGAAAGAGTTGAAAGTGTATTTTTTTCCTCAGAAACGGTTTTAAAAATTTCTTTCCTTAAATAGGTAGTATAATATGAATTACAGTATCTATTTAAGGATACAATTATGGTAAATATTTATTCAACAGAATTGTTTTTCTTGTTTTCTTTAATTTTTACAGCTTAACGTTTTCTAAGTGTATTTTCGTTTTTTTGAGTTAAAATTATTTCATCTGTGGATTTTATGGGGATAATCATGAGGGAAGTGATGCCACAGGATCAGTAATTATTTTTGAAGGAAATTGTGATTAACTAGTATTATTTAAAATATGCTAATCTTAAATGATTTGGATTAGAATACTTTGTAGATTATATTTACCGATCATTACATTTATTAGTTTTAATCGGTGTATTATAAAATAAGTGGTTGCAAATGTAACGACAGATATAAAGAAGAAAATAAAAGAAGAAATTCTTTTAAAAAGGTGGCCCTATAGGTCATAACTGATATCTCTACTGAGGTTTTGACTATTTATACGGATGGCAGCAAATTTGAAGATGTTAGAGTGGGAAGTGGTGTCTTCATCAGCAACTATGAGGTGGATGGTAAATTCAGTACCCGAAACACTAAGTTTTGCTCTGTTTGTAGGGCAGAAATCATAGCTATTGGTAAGGCTTTGGAGTATGCCGTTACTACCGGTTAAAGCCATATTTGGATATTGACTGACAGTAGAAGTACTATACAATATCTAAATAATTAGCCGAAAATTTATGATAAACCTGTCCAGGGTATTCTAATACTTCTCTATCTGGACTTGGTCTTAGCAAGTTGGTATACTTCCAGTGGATCCCTTCTCACGTAGAGGTGTACCGTAACGAGACTACAGATTCATTTACAAGAAGTGGACGTGATCTTCTGATCACAAACTCTGCAGATCTAACCGCTTTGGGAATCCACTCCCTCTATAGTAGTAAATTAGTTTCCACGTGGCGCCTCCCGCCAGATCATAACTGGTATGCTGCCTGTCGCCCAGGGCTATCAGGCCCAGGCATTAAGTCGATCTCGATCGACCGGTGACCGCCAAGACATTTTTGGGTGACCGTCTTCCCATAAAACGTTAGACGCGCCTACTAAAAGAAACATAGGTGGTTATCAAGATAATGGAAACACCCGTGAATAAAATTACAACCCAAATTTGAGAGACGTTCTCAAGAATTTACTAGACTACAATAAAAAGTTTCATTCATGGTTTAATCCATTTGGCAATATTGATGTGAAAAATATAACAATAAATATGTTATATGTTCCCTTTATCTCTTGAGGAAAACAAAGCTTTCTTTTCTCCTTCAAAATGACACATAATTTGTAAAGAATAACTTTTGGAATCTAATAAACAAAGTAAAGTATCCCAATTTTAAAAAAGTTGCAATTCATTTAATATCATTCTTTCGCTCTACCTATCTGTGTGAATCTACATTTTGAACAAATATAATTAAGACAACATATCATTCCCGTTTCTCAGACGACCACTTAGAATCCAGTGCAAGATTAGCAGATAGTAATTATATACCGAGGTATTCAAGATTGAGGCGGATAATATGAAGACGAAGTCTTCTACTGAGACGATAGCTGCGAGAACTAATTTTAAGTGAAAAACATTTATTTTCTGATATATTGTGAATTGTTTGAAAATGCATCAGTTGATATTATTAAATTTATGGGTATAATTATTATGTTTGTACTTTGCCTTTTACTTCAAACATAGTTTTAAAGTAGTAAGTTTCTCTTGTATAGTTATGTAAGTAAGTACACACATTCTGTATTTATTATTGTTATAATACAAATGTTATTGAGCTTTTTTTTGCTTATCACACCTACGTCACAAGGTGGATCGCCGCAACACCTCGGAAAAATTAAAAGTAGACCATGCCATGTAAAAGTCTGCCCACCCCTGTTCTAGGGCTTTTGGTGACGGGCCTCGTCACTTGACCATGTTTCAAATTTACGAGATTCTTCGCCAAAAGCTGTCGAGTAGCTGAATTGTGTGACGTTAATATTCACTCCCTCATTGAAGTATTTATTTAGATTTATTCTAGTTGTGTTTTTTTCTTCTTAATTGTTTAAATTGCGATATAACTGTATACAATTTATGATGTTTGTACTTTTGTTGTATTTATTTAAAAATAACAGATTTTTTTTAAATAGACATCTTAATAACAATTTTAAACTATTAATCTTCGTTTATAAAAGTATAACCATATTGATCGGATACTATATTGTTTTTAATAACTGACTTATTTAACAAAAATAAACACATAAATTCTCTATTAAAACCTTTACTTTGGAATAACTGAAAATATAAGTTTCTATTAAGTTTTTTTTCAGAATTTTTATCAACATTTTTTATGGATTTGATAGCTATTTAAAAGAAACAACAGGAATTAATACTTTAAATTTGTGTATTGTTAGTGTTTTCAACAAAACTAAAAGCCATATACAAATAAAACACACTCAATATCTAAATATATAATTTATATCATAAAGATAAATAGAAGTTGTAAAATCATGGCATGATGTGAAAAAAAAGTGCCCTTGGAATTTACTCATGTATTATATCAAATTATGAATAAAGTATGTTCTATGCCCACAAAATTATTCTTAGATTAAAGAAGTTTATTATTTTAAATTAAATATACTTATAATTAATTTAAAAACTAGCTTTTTTCAGAAAGTTTGAAATTTTCATGTAAAGTTCAAAGCCAGTTTAAAAAAAGCGACATTTTAATTATTAATCCATAATACAAAATAGCCAACAGTTGTTAAATTGCAGTTACCAATACAATTATATATTGATAACTTATTACAATTATGTATTCTTTTACTTTTCTTTAGAAAAATACATTTAACTTTTTTATAAATTTTATCCATAACTCTAAATATATGGGTGCAACAATCAGGGGAAAAATTAAGGCTTTTAAGTAAGGCAAGTGTTTTAAATATTATACTCTTCGAATTAACTGAGACAAACATATTTTTCTTGTTTGAATTGGTATGTGATTATTGATGATGTCCAAACCACCTCAAAACCACTATATCTGCCTGAAGGTAGTGTGACACATCGACTAACTATAATTTATTCATTTTAATGTATCAGGAACTTAGTTGTGAGCCTTTCAATGGAGCAGCTGGTAATTTCAACTTTACGTTCTATGTAAGGCATGTTACTTTTACTTGTTCAAAGATGGATATTACTCCGAGGAATCGTTCTAAAATAAGTTGCTCTCAATGAACACACTTCTATGACTGTGAGGGATATAACTATAGCAGTTGATGTGATCGAATTAAGTGTTTTAAGAGCCTTTTAAAATTCTGGATCACCAACTCCAAAAAGAAAAGAAAAATATGGGCGCTAGTGGAAAACTACTCCAAAAATTGGTACAATTTAATAAAAAGTAGCAAAATAAATCCAAGAAAGACAAGCATAGGCGTTTGAAGTGAATACCTCAATTGCTCGGAAAATGCTTCTGGAAAGTGGCCTTAAGGCAACAAGACTTAGGGAAAAAATTATTTCTAACTCAGAAAAAGATGAAAAAATGTTAGCAGCGTCCAAAAATACCTATTATGGACTGTTAAAGACAGGAAGAAGTGGCTTTTGAGTGGTGAAACATTTATTTGTGCAAGGATAAGGATACAAATCAAGTGTAGTTAGACAAAGTGAAGTTGAAACTTTTTTACCACATCATATGCAACAGACTGTAAAACAGCCTTCTGAACAGATGTTTAGGGACTTTTTCACAACAAATGGCCTTGGAAGTTTAGTTCCTCTTAAAGGCATGATAAATTTTGTCAAATATATAGAAATATTATGTAGTAGGATTGTTCCATTCATAGAAACATTTGATGGAAATACTTCAGCATGACTTGGCTCCTTGTCCCAATTCGGAATTGCTCTATACTTTTATGCGAAAAAATAAAATAAAAGTCCTCGATTCACCTGGAAATTCCTCAAACTTAAATCCTACATAAAACTGATGGCATACTTTCAAGAATCATTTTGCTCAGATGAATCGCATGACAACAGATTAATTGATGAAAAGGGCTATACGAGTGTGTTTCCAAGATGATGAAATCAAGAAAATGTGTGGTACTCTTGTGGAGTCGATGTCAAGACGGGTTAAATAGGTCACATTTCTATTACAGGAAGATATACTTCGTACCAATATTCATATTTTTCAGTATATTTAAGGTATGTAATGATAAAAAGCTAAGATTTTAGAAAAAATCACTTTTTTTCCCATTTGTCCCAATTAAATCGAACAGTAAATAAACACATAAAGCAATACGTAGTTTTTGTAGCATTGCACCTTTATCATTTTTCATTTGAAAATATAATCAAAATTGTATTCTAAATTAACTGCTGATAAACATAGAGAAAGAACTTCGAAAAAATTAACTAAAATCTTGTGTTTAAGTTATAAGTCGACTAATATCTATCTCAAATTTATTCATATAACTATTATCATTTGGAAGTCAGAATTTGTATAGGAAATATGCGTGGGAAAGTAACATAAAACTATTTATGGAAAATTATAACCTGAATAACATTATAATATAATATCATGAATTGAAGTTTTTCGTTTAGTATGAAACAATAGAACACACACATAAGACTTTGAAAATCTTTTTACTTCCCTTATTTTATACTTTAAAAAGAAGGCAATTAATCTTGATAATTCAGAATGCAAAATATTTTTAAAGTAAAGTAAAGAAACAACTTTATTTTGCTTTGATATGTAACGAAAAATCGGTAACTCTAAATTTATAACTTGTTATATACTACAATACCAATAAAAAGAACTCCAACATATAAATAGGTTCTAAAAACTGTTCCTAAATTCCAACTTTTGTTAGTTATAGAAACAAAGCAATAAAGTACTTTTTCAAAAAGAAACTTCACAAAATAATTCGAAAAAGTCTTTCTCAAATAAACGTTAAACAAACTTCTCTGCTTGATTACATCTGCTTTGTTCAACTTCTTTTCGAGAAATTGTTCAATCTTTATTTGGAAGTATTGTCATTGAGCAATGAGTTATGATATTGCAAAACTGGGCTTATGATCTCCCTTCAAATAATCTAGAAAAGAAAACTAACTGGTTTTTTTTAGTATTTTATTTCTGAAAAACTTAAAATTTTTTTTAAAGATATATCTATGTATGTTTAAAAGTTTTTTCCTCGAAATTCTCTTTGAAATTGTTTTTTTTTCGTTTGAATAGTAACACAGAATTTTTTTTGTTGTGTCGTTTTTATGTAAATAGAGCTATTGCACAAATCCATTTTATGAAGAAATTCCCCTCCCCCTAAATATATATATAACTTTGTTCGGAATCTTGAGTAGACTTTCATGTTTCCGATAGTTAGAACTAATGAAAAATTTAAGTAAATAATTAAATATTTAGCTTTATACAAAGCACACATTTTTGTGTGTACGATTAATTTCTCATTAATAAAAATAAAAAAATTACTAGACATTTATAAAATTCAAGTTTAAATTGCGACAAATAAATGAAAAAAAAAGATAGTTCTAACTAGAAACGTTAAATAAATTATAAAAATACTTCTATAAAATACAGTTCTTTTAAAAAGAAACATCTTAAAAGCAGTGTTTTTTTAACAAAAAGATTTACTTATGCATAGTAATTTTTCTTATAGAAAAATGGATAAATAATTAATTAGAAAAAATAAAAAGAGAGAGATATTTAATATATATATATATATAATACTTATAATACTTGAAGCAGTTTTTACAACTGTTATATATTGTTATTTAGAAGTTTTTTATTATTGAGAATATATTGAATTATTTAAAATGGCTGACAAATTATGAATTATTTAATTAATTTATTAATACTTAGAATATAAGTATATATATATATACTTTATACATATATTAATACTTATTTATAATTTAAAAGTTACTATAACACTTACTAAAATAGTTAAATAGGATACTTAATAGAATTTTGAATACTTGGATATTGGTTGAAATTTATAAAATATTTTTTTTTCCAAACAAGTTATTCGAATTTAAAAGATTTAAAACGGGTATAATAAATAGTTTATGCACAGTTATGAAAAATGTGCAGATTTATTGTTTTTCTTTTACAAAAAAAAATGTTGTAATGGATGGAAACATTAAAATGCACATTTTTGATACTATAACCTATGATCTGCGTTCAAATTTTGTCCTTGTTAAAAAGAATTTTCACTCGTCTATTGATAAGGCAATACTGTACTATAATATTGCTTATATATTACTATAAAATAGTAATGCTTTATTTTAGTGAGCATATTTTTGCAAAAAATTGAGGTGAGTTTCAAATGAGATTTTAAAATGTTTTTCACATATTGTTATTTATTATGCAATTTTAGAGGGTTGTAAAACTCAGAGAAAAAATTTGTCTATCGAATGATACCTTTATATTTAACTGTCAAAAAAAACAATTTAATAAATAAAGAAAGAACGTTCACTTGAGAGGTTCATGAATAGATTTCGATACAACTCCCAATGAAAAATTTCATTCAGTAAAATAAGAAAGAGAAAGCATCGAAGCGAATTTTCGAAGAAGAAACTTTGACAAACATATCGGAATAAATTACACTGACTGAATGTCTAGATATCTGAACTTAAATTAGATTCAGAATTTGTGAAAAAACAATTTATGTGGCTTTATAGAGATATTAAGTGTCCTGTTTCACTTTTCCTCCTGTAATACAGAAAATATTCAAAACGAATGTTATGAAATATACTTTAACTTCGTTCATTGAAATTGTATTTATTAATAGAAAGCTGAGATTTTTAAATTTCGATGCAGAGGCTTTTTACACAATATTTATTATATGTTTAACTTTGTTTACAAGGCTATAAATAAATTAAAGCAAATAATACAATTTCATAAAGAATCATTAATATCTTGCATTTCCTTTTAAAATTATTCAATTAAATACGACTGGTAATTGAAAATTTATCTAAAAAAATTGAATTGTCTTAATATTTATTTATTTTTAATGAAATTAATGAATATGGATTTTATCAATTAATGACATTTTTGTTTTTAAAGTTCAAATGTGTTTTTCGAATACAACGACATAAATTTCGTACAAAATTGTTTCATAAAACATATCAGAAGGTAAGGCTGTAAAATTATTTTAATTGAAACATGTTCATGATGTAACATAATTATAAAATAAGTGTCACATTATTTAAAATAAATTTTAAAATAATATATGGAAAAAGAGAAAAATATATTGAATATATGTATGCAATAATTCTCTTTAATTTCCTCTTAACAACTTTTTGATTTGTAATGGTCCTGGCCTTCAGAACTCACGCCTAATTAAAGAACTATCTTACCCGCATAACGGGATAACTGTAACCGTATCACTTGAAAATTAACAGCTTGGCTTTTTTAAAGTAAGATTGCATCGGAATCGATCGAACGATATCTTTCTAACCGAGACTAGAAAATCCCACTTTTTTTTTCTTGTCCTCGTAATGTAGTACGCGCGTATGTCATTTGTACTTTGTGATGTTCATATTTATGTTTGCGTTTGTCTACATGTACAATACACTGGATTAACCATCAACAAAAGACTGCCTTGTCAATAATACCATCAATATCACAACAATCGTCTAAAATACGATCATCATTAACGCAATTATTAACACTCGCCACGATCTTTATATATATATATATATATATACATATGGACTTCATTTAATGCATTTTGGTATTGAGGTGATCCTTTTTTATCAATTCCTACTATTAGGTCACACTCTCTATATATTTATTTGTTTATTTATTTATCTTGGTGGAATGTTCAATCGTTAATAAAATACATTTTAAACACTCAATTGAGCTGGAATTTGTATACATGATTTTATTTTGGATGACAATACAATAATTTAGTTATAATTAATAAAAATTAATTGATTAAAGCTAATTATTTAAAGAATTAGAAATTCAGCCACGTTGGCATCATTTTTGGCGACCATTTTGGCGAATTGTGTCAAAACTTGAAAAGATTTTTTTCCTCACATTTTAAAGCATTCAGTTGAACTGAAATTTTATAGACACGATTGTTTTGGATGACAATAGGATACATTAATGATAATTAATAAAAATTAATTACCACTTAATGTTGTGATTCTGTCATTTGTATATACATATTTATATTAATTGTAACTATTTAATGAAAAGTAGCTAAAATAAAAATTTTCTTTGTTGATCTGAGTAGGAATTGACTAAAAATTTTTTTTTATATTACTTGTTGGTGGTTGTAGTCATTGAGGGATGAAGAGTTTGGGTGTTTTTAAAATCTCATTTTATTTTACACAAACAAATAACAAGTAGCATTACACAAAGAAAGATATTAATACACGCGGTTTAAATGATGTTCAAGAAAAGCATCCTTTGTTCACTCAAGACATCTCAATATTTGGTAATTTTTGTTAACCGGAAGTTGTTAAAATCCTATGACTCTTCCGGTAAAGACTATTCTGAATACTCGGGGGATGCAAGATAGCGTCATCCTGATTTAAAAATGCTGAGGTTTCAGTTTTTGAGAGATGAAGTCTGTTTATTTCCATCTGGGTGAGTAAGACAGAATTAATTGTCACGCAAAGTGCTTTGAGAAAAATTTAAGTGAATTATGATTATATGTATATAATTACTAGCATTATATTATTATTACGTAGGTGAAAATATTTTTTTCACAGGTGGTATATTTCTACTTAGGAAAAAATATAATCCTTTAATAATCCTTAATAGTTAAATAGCATAATCACGAGTCATATGCGATAAAAAATTGTACTCTTTTATTTGAATTTGGCAATATTTACTAGATAATCTAAAATTTGTAATATTTATTGTATTTTATTTTTTGGTAAATCGTGATTACAATGATGTATGGTAAACAAAATAATTTTTGCATTAATGGGGTTATGTTACACTAAACGCCTATTAGAAGTATTTTTTATAATTATTTTGTCTAAAAATTTCTTTTTCTTGCTAAGATTTTCTAGCAACGAAAAGTGAAAAAATATTGATCTTATGAAGCCCTTGTTGGAAGACTAACTGAATTACCTGAAGGCTCGGTTTAGTTTCAAAGATGGTTTTTTTTTCTTTTATAAGTATTGTAGTTTTTATGAATTTGAATCCAAAAAGAAAACTTTCTTTGAAAGAACCAGTTTTAATCTCCTCGCACAAAAACTCTGATTTAAATTTTAATTGCTAGTTTTGTGTACTGCTAATCATTATAATTCTAAAGAAAATAAAATAAGAGATTCGTAAAATATTTTCTTAAAAATTTCAAAAATAATAAGCGATTAAGATGCATACCGATTAAGAAATATGATAGGAATAAACCACACTATTTATTTTTGGAAATTCTGAAAATATACATTAAAAGGCGAAAAAAAAATATCTATATCAACAACTATATATTTGAAGAAAAACTAATAATTTTTAAGATTAAATTTATAATATACAAAATATAACCCTTTAAATGATTCCCCGTACATCGTACGGGCTACTGAAAGTGGTTTACCTGTACGCAGTATTGGTACTGATATTTTCTTTCTTTTTTTATTTGCGCGTATTTTCAATTCCTATGGTGGTCATTTAGTGCTAGAGTTTTGAAACGGTAATGCTGTTTGACTATGACATTGAAATGCTTTTCATCCGGCATTTTCTTTGTGGGAAGACCGGTATTTTTCTTTGAAGAAAGCAGAAATTTAGATCCTTAAAATTTTTGCTTTGCTGCAGTGGTCTTCAAACCTTTTCAACTCACGGAACCCTTAAATCTTGAAGGTGACCGCGGAAGCCGAGTGGTATAAGTATGGCTTTGTCACGAGTTCGAGCCCAGTACCACTAAAGACCTCCGTGCAGGGCAGCGATGCACGCTAAATATGTCGAGAGCTGAAACGTCCTCCCGTTGGCGTGGTGCGATAGTTAGGAGAGGGGGTTGCCAGCTCTAGTGTCGTCCACGTCACTTGACCATGGTTCAAAATTACGAGGTCCGACACCAAAAGCCCTCTTGTAGCTGAACAGTGCGACGGTAATATTCACTCACTCACCCTA
The DNA here is from genome assembly GCA_019973935.1 of Trichonephila clavipes. Classification (NCBI taxonomy): domain Eukaryota; kingdom Metazoa; phylum Arthropoda; class Arachnida; order Araneae; family Nephilidae; genus Trichonephila; species Trichonephila clavipes. Next base: position 81,582 of record BMAU01006576.1, read on the forward strand.
GAACTTGAAGTGGTTTTCGTGAAAACCCTAGAAGTAGAAAATATTTTTGTTGAACCCCATTCCACACATATACTTACAGTAAAAGTTATTTAAGTACAATATTTTGACAAAAAATGAACATAGAATGATCTATTTTCAAAATATTCTCCTTTTGTAAAAAATGCTTCTATTATAATAATATTTTGCCTGTTTATAGCTCAGACCTCTGTACAGAGGCTCAACTAGAATTTTTGAAATATATAACTTTGAAGTGGTTTTATCCATGTGTTTTACAGCAACAGAGGGGCTAAATTTTAAGAAAAAAACGCCGATAATTATTTCAATTGGTGGTAACTCTGAAAATAATGTGAATTTTTCAAAAAAAAATAGTTCAGACTCTCTGGAGACATCTTTACTTTATATAAGCAAAATATTATTATTTTAGAAGCATTTTTTATAAAAGGAGAACATTTTGAAAAAATGTTATTATAAGTTGATTTTTTGCCAAAATATTGTATTTGAATATTTTTTTTTTGCCAAAATATCCTTAAAACAATTTTATACATATATTCTAATCTAAGTGACACTAAATATCATGAAAATTATCCATTTATGCGCTTTTTTAAAATCACGGCTGCGAACGTAGTCGGATACCTTAAGAGTTTCTTCAGAACACATACATGTTTTTAATATTGCTTCTCCACTTAAAGAAAGAATAAAAGCATTGTTGGGGGACATCTTGAAGTTTCTCTTTGATTTCTCTCTTCTTCGTAAAGAGAGCAATATATCAAAACTAGATAAAAAGGCCATGATCATATGACAATTATTAGTAAAGTACAGAAAATGAGGAATTCTGACAATGAAAAGATTTTGAAGATTCTATGCAAGAAAAAGATTTTAACTATTTAGGGATAACCACATGTTACTCAAATTTTCTTTATATTTCCTGAATAATAAAATTCCTGTAATCATTCGATAATTATTTCTATGATTACATAAAATATGTTTCCAAATAATGTTTCCATTAAAAATTGGACAGCTTAATATATACTAGTCGCACTTTTTTAATTAATATGATATTACTTTCAAATTATTAGGATTTCATTTCAAATGATTAGCATTAGCTATCAAATGATTGCATTTTTTTTAGCTCACTGCTATGAATTTTCGCTTCCTTTTTTGACTTCTCATAAAAAGAAATATGTTTTAAATTTTTAATAAAAGGGGAAATTTTACATTTTGTTTTTAATAGCTTAATTAATAAAAAAAACTTATTTTAAGCAGTTAAATAATACGGATAAAATATCAATATTATTTGTATTCTTTTTGTAAGTGGATTCGGAAAAATAAAGAATTTTGAAAAAACTAATTCTAAGAATTGAAAGGAAAGTTTGCAAATGAATTTCTATTTTAAATTAAAAGGAATATTAAATGATATATTTTGTTATTTTAAAATGCAGAACATATGCCATCTAAAAATTGCAACAAAAACATGCAAAACTCTATGTTTAAGGAGATTTAGTACCCCAAAAATGACCAAACTATATCTTTTTAAAATTTTTATCTAATTCTTTACTTTATTATCTTTCGATTGATATATCACTTATGCGCGTAGGAAAGTTAGAAGTTGGATAAAATTTCATTTGAAAAATGTAAATTAACAAATAAGGCAATTCGACAACGCCCCCTTTTTAGAAAAAAAATTAATTGAAAAGAGAAATAATAACTATAAAAAAAGAATGTGTAATATATAAAGCAGAATATTACCGAAGCATTACATTAATGTAATTTTTTTTCTTTGTGAAATATGTGCATGTAAATTTTTTAATTGAGACATTTTATATTAAAAAATTTCAAAATTTTAGTTCTCTTCTTCATATGTTTTTCATACAAATGTAATACTTCAATAGATGTGAAGAAAAAAACTAAAATTTCTGTTAGCACAGAAAAAAAAATTCTTTTTAACATTTTTCAAACTTTTCTTGTGCAATTAGTACTCTCAAAAAATGGATCATTTATTAAAATGTATGGGTTGAAAAATACGAAAATGCAAGTATTTTTAAGAAAATATGTAAATAATGTCTTAAAATGTTATTTTAAGTTTATTTAAGCTTATTATAATTATTGTTTCAAAATTATAAACTTTAAAGTGGGTTTTCTGAGTTTTTTTCTATACACTAGTGCCCTCAAAATGCTACTCCTTTCACAATTATTTACGAATAACTTCCATTCTTCTTTTGTATGTTATTTGTAAAGCATTTAACAAAATTAGGGATTCATTTTGCTGTAAACTGAATACTTTTTTTTAAAAAAAAATTAAAATGTAGGAGATAATGGCATTTTCGTTGAATTTTAGCAGGCACATTAACATTTTATTTTTTTCTCAAAAATTAATTAGGATATCGTAAAATCGATCCCTAAAGTGGCTTAGAACATCCTTAAAAATTTTACAAAAAAAATTTCAGGTCAAAAAAATTAACAAAATTAGTAGGATTTTAAAATTTTCCAAATTTTCTTAAACAAATTTAAATCTTTAAAATTGCGTGAATAATATGTCTCAAAATTTCCTCTTGTATTATCTTTTTAATAGAAACATTGTATGAAATGCTAAAACATAATTTTTAAATACATAAATAAAAAAAATGTTCAACGGGTACAAAGTCCTCTTAAATTATTTTATTAGTGTTTAAATTAAATATAAAGTTTAATAAAAAATTCTGGGATTCATATACCTTTAATATAAATTTACCCCAAAAGACTATTTTTCCTTTTAATGATGACTGACAGTAATTATAAATGTGTAATAATTTTTTTTAATAAATTTAGTTTTTCAATGATCTGCGCATAATTTTAAAGATAATATTTTTTATGACTTCGAACTTTTATCGAGAGCGTATCAAATTCAGCAACCAAAAACATTTAATTATTAATTTCTGTAAATGCTGTAATAATTTTTTTTATAAAAATGCTATTTCCGATTATTACTTATGTTCGAATCTAAAATGTTTCACTTTCTTAGATGCCATTTTCTTCCCTCAGAAATCGTGGACATTCGTTTTCTTTTCACTAATGTCCAAAAAAAAAACCCTGATCACTTATTAAATTAAAAATATATCCCCATATAAAAAAATACTAGTATATCATAAATTCAACTAAAAATATTATATAATCAAATAATGCTACTTTATTGTTAAATGTAATTTGAAATCTTAAATATGAATTTAAGGTTATTTTCTGCTTATATATATATATATATATATATATATATATATATATATATATATATATATATACTTTAAATATAAATGAAAAGTTCTAATTTATAATTCTTCAATTTTTCAAGGAAAATCTGAAGAACAGGATACCGAATAACGAATCAGAAACTAAATATTTCGGCTAATATATATATATATATATATGTAATTTTTAAAGCTTATTATTGTACTTTTTCTATAATTTTCTGCGTTTTTTCGTAGCTGTTATTAAGGTGGAATTCAACCGTTACTTGTCTTTTTATCTGAACGAATACCTGATTTTTGGTCATTTTCAATGAGACTAGTTCTTAAAATGAAATTTGCAATGTGAGTATTTTTCCTAATGATAAATTAAGTTGGAACAAATATTAAGGCAGATAAACACTTGTTAAACTCTATGATTACAATTACTGGTCATTAGTTCTTTGTTAGTTTCTTTTTTAAAAGATTACGAAAAATGTTTTAGTTAATTTCTATTTTAGAATAGAAAAAAAAATCAATGAAATTTTTTTTAAAGTTTGAAACGAATTAACGTTTTTAGCAATAAACTTTATTCATTAGACATAAAGAATTTCAATTTTATTTGGAAAGCATTTGCTTAAGAATGCTTTTTATGATATGCAATTCAGTGTGAAAATGTGTACAATTTTAAGGACAAATTAGACACTGTGTGAAAATACATTTTTGGTTTCTGAACATTATTTATTGCAGCTGAGTTTAATTGAACATATTTCGTTTCCTCCTCAGAAAGCATCCTATTTATTTTAAACATAACAAAGTTTCACAGGTAATTAATCTGTAGTTCGAAAAACATAAAAGTATGAAAAATTTGGATTTTTTAGCATATGTTTTTTTGGAACTTTCTGAAATTCATGTAGATATAAAATTATATTGAAGTTATGATGTCTTATAAATCAATACATTTTAAATATTAATACGGAATATTATAATAATACAGATCAGTTTCCTTGATTTAAAAGTTTCTAAACATTGAAAGAGAATGGCGAGCTTGGAATATGTAATATTTGAAGTTTAATTATGATAATAATAATAATAATAATAAAATTTCATAGTAAAATCTTTATTTAATAAACAACTGTTTAATAAGATATTTATTATTTACTTAATTTAACTTGCTATTTTTGATCAATAAATGATCCAGTATTAATTCTCAACCTTGAAGTATATATATATAAAACAATAAGGAAAAGAATCCTAGAATTCTTTCTGTCGTGACCAAGAGAATTGTTTTATACCAACAAAAATTAAGAAAGTGAAGAGGATATTGCTTTCGATTTAATACTTGTCTTCATAACAGTGAGGTAGACTGTGTGTGACGCTTGATCGACGAATATGTCTGAAAAATAAAATTTCATAAAACGGAAAGCAATTTTTTCTATAATTTATTTATAGTTAGAGACGTAAAATCTATTATTTTTTTTCTTTCGTACTCATAAATATATATTAAAAGTTTTTGAAAATTAGTATTTCATCAGTTAGTTTTTTGTAATCTAGGAAGCTTTTTAAGATTCAAATTTTAACACAAGTAATATAAAAAAAAATTTAAGTGAATTCCTACTTAGGTCAGAGAAGTAAAATTTACTTTCTATTAAATAATTTCAATTAATATAAATATGTGTATACATATGACAGAATCACAATATTAAGTTGCAAAATAAAAAGCAATTTTCATTTCTATATATGGCGTTACACTATTATTTTTGTTTGTTACTATGTATTCATTCAAAAATCCTTCTCTCAGAAGGTAGGCCATCCCAGGTAGGATTCGAACTCACGACCATAGGAATAAAAGTTCAACGCTCTATCCATTGCGCTACAGGACCACAACGAAGTGCTTTTCTTTTCGTATATGGTGTTGTTTTTACTATTTATTAATATTGAATAAATAGTAAATATATTATTGTATATATAGTATATATAATAGTATATATACTATAGTAGTATAATAGTATATATAGTAATATATACTATATATACTATATACACTAATATATAGTATTACTATATTATATATATAGTAATACTATATATTATTGCATATATAGTATTGTTTATTTTTGTTTGTGTTACTATTTATTCATATTGAAATTTAATTAATGAATTAATATTTGAAAAAAATTGTATTAACATAAAGTGTCATCCAATACAATTTTAAAAAAATGTATTTGATCTTGAATGGTTGAATAGAAAGTATTTTATTCACGATTGAAACTTTGAACAAGATATATAAATAAATATATATTTATATATAGAGAGAGATGTGACCTAAGATAGTAGGAATTGAAAAATAAAGTTTGTGTGTAATTGAGAAAGTATTTATGTTACATACATTTTAAGGACACGAATAGAAACAGATCATACTTTAGTAACTTTTCCTTTTAAAAATTCTTTTGAAGGTTTTGTAATATTTTTTTTGACAAGAGTATTATAAAAATATATTTTATTTTCATTTAATGTTACAATATTAAAATCTTGACTTTCTCTGAATTTTTATTGTAAACTTTGGTTGTTGACGAAAATAATAAATACCAAAATACCAAACAGTGTACAGAAGACATTAAAATTTTCTAAAGTTTAAATCATTGTGAATCGATTTCACGCAAACTAGAAAATGAGGTTTAAACTTGTCTCATGAAACCCAATCAACAGACATCTCCTCATTTACGACAAAAAATCTTTTTCTCTATTCTACGATATTCGATAGCATGGAAATTCTAAACGTGAAAAAAACAATAGTTATTTTCTTTCTTCCAATCAATATTCATGAAGATAATAGTTAAAAATATATTACTCAAGTTTAGAATGAAAAATGATAAACCGTAAAGCTCCAAAGAGTATTATTATTATTTTTTTATTTTTAAAGTTCGGATCTCATCAAAAATTATTGGGAGTTATAATACTTTTTCAATAGTGATCTAATTGCTGTTATTTTCATTTTTTTTTTACGGGGCGAGTTTTTCAAAAAATAAATTATGGCGAAATATTTTCAGATAAGAGTTGTTATGCAGAAAGACTTTTATTTTAATCTCATCGCTAAATTTTTGAGAACTATTCTTTAATTTAGTTTTTAAAACTGCATTTTCAAGTTTAATTTTTTAAAAGAGTTATAAAAAAGAATACAGGAAATCAAAACATGCCATTTTTAATAATAGCATTTTTGGAAGTTTTTAAAAAAACTTTCTGCGAAAGCCGTTGACGAAATAAAAATTATAATAAATTGCAACTGTCGTTGAGAATTTTTGAATAAGTTCACGCAAGCACGCATGATAACTGAGAAAAGCTTTCTTTAAAAAAAGCATTTAAACTAACATAACAAGTACTTATAGTAATTTTTTGTTTTTTTGAGTGGGGCTGCTGATTGGTATTTTACCATTACAGATCTAGTACATTGCCCTGGAGCTGGTATCTGTTTTAAGTGCGACACCATATAAGCTATAAGTGGATACTAAACACCGCAATATAATTTTGATGCCCTGTTCCCTCACCAGAGGACGGCACCTGAGCTTTGACGATACAAAATCGTACCAGGAATTTAGTTTTGAAGAGAGCACCCAATCCAAACAGGGATCTTAAGGATCTTGAACATGCGTACTACATAAACGCTGTCGATTTTCTGCATAAAGAAAATCCACCGACTTGGACTGGGGTCGAACCCGCTAACTTGAGCGTTCAATGCCAGTGACAAACCAATCATGCCACCTAGCCGGCCCTTTGTAAGCTTATATACAGGAAAATAGTCCTAGTTTTATGATAAATAACTAAGAGGTTCCACTCACGGTATGTTCGTCAATTTTTACTGTCTCTAAGGAACTAAAACAACAATTCTTTTTTGGATAGCCTCACATGCTGGCTACGAAATTTTAAATATGCAGAAAACCAATATCTATTGAAATTTATTTCTTAATTATATGTGAGATGCATTAAAACTTCTATGTAGATATAAAAATTCTGCAGGAATTCAATGATTTTGGAATGTATTCTTTGTTTAGTTATTGGAATGTTATATCTCTCCAATATTTTTCATCAAATCCAAGATTTTTTCATTACTTTTTTCTTAGTTTACTTATTAGGAAATAAATTTATTTTGGCAGACACTTTAGATTTGAAACTTTCCATTTTTCTTACAGTTCTGAAAACTGTCAAAGTTTCATGGTCCATTTCATAAAAATGCAAATTAAAATTCGAACAAGAAATAAACGAGAGGAATCGAAGCTCTCATATTTGAAATTCCAATTTCATTTACAGCAGGTTGTCAAATATTCATCAGATAGCTTACGACAGATAGATAATTTCATGGACAAAATATTTGAATGTAATGGTTTTCAAAAACATAACCTTAATAATATAATTTTTTATACATTCGGTAAAATTATGTATAATAAAAAAAAAAAAAACCGAATACTCGTATTTTTTATTTTAAAAAATAATTTAACTATATGTATAAGCAAACAAAAATTGAAAATAATTGAAACTGATCAAATTTTGCATCGCATCTACTGGTTATTACAAATAATTTTAGCTATAGAAAACTGTATTATCAAAAATACTTGAATAAAAACAGAAATATTTGTTTCCAAAAGCAATAAATATTTTCCCTTTAAACCTCCCGTATCACAAAAATTACAATTGGTATAGTATAGGAAGAAATTTTTTAAAATTCTCTCAAAATCTTTAAACGAGTGTTTTCTGAGAATTCTTTTTTCATAATTTTGCTTCTCGATAAACTTTACTTCAAAAATTCTTTTTAAGATATTGTATTGAGATTTTCAAAAAGTGTTTTATTCAGCTCTCACTGAATAAAATCTCTATGTATGGATTTATGCATTTTATTACTCTTTGTCTGAAAAAATTGAGTTTTTGAACAAAATTCTTATAATATTTCAAAAACATTTTAAAGTATTGCAAATTTTTAGTTCAAATAACCGAAATAAATATCGTTTAAATCTAATTATTAAAATTTCGAGTAGATGGATTGCCATAACTGCAATTTTTCACAAAATTTTCATTAATAGAAGTCAGTAGGCTAAAAATCTTCAGATTATCGAATTTTGAAATTTTGATATTTCTAAAATTTCCAGTTCATGACCTTTTCAGTGATGTATCATTTTTGCTGTTTTATTAATTAGAAGCATATCAGAATGACTTTTAAAAAATAATCAGCTGTTGTCATCACGCCCACTTTGACAGATAAAAGTGTAAATATTGGCCTTTTAAACCCTTTTTAGGGCTCCCCTCTCGGGTGCCCTTCTCCTTGATCGTCAGCGGGAGCTAGAGGTGTAGGAATAAGTGAAGAACTAAAAACTGCCATGATCTTAATATGACTTTATTAAGACCTTAAACTTAAATCTCTAACAGATAAGATATTATGATATGTGAGAGAATCTACGGTGGCTAAATACACAACATATGTAATACCGAAACAACATAACCCGGACCACTATCAATAACTAACTCGCCTAAGCTCAACTTCAATGCTATCACAGACCCAAATATAAAATAGTCACTTCTACCTTAATATTGAATGAAGTAGCGATCAATCTGATCCTAGTTGAAGTTGCGGTTCACTGGAGTGCAATGGTATGCACCTTGATCTAAGGGTTCTCTGTCACGGGTAACTTCTGTTGGCTGTAGCTTAACCTCTCAAAAACTCTTCATACTTGAATCACGGACTATCATAACATTCCTCAAATTGCCACACCGCTTACTCTAAAGCTTCCTGATTTGCATCAGTCCTTCACGCTGCACTTCTTGTTTTGGTTGGAAAAGAGTTGCCATTAATTCTGGTCTCAAAGCACCCAAAGGACATGTTAATGAAAAGACGCGTGAGCCCGTCATAACCTTGAAAGCAATTGCTAAGTCTGTAAATTTTTTCATTTAATCATACACAATCAACTATATATTAACTATTTAATAATTTCAAGTTTAACTGTTAGTTTCTTTTCCTACTTTTGGAGCAAAGTTTGTACGTTTTATGCAATCTTTGTGCTTTTAATTATTTGAAATTTAGAACCTGGGTGAATGTTTTATGGTTTAATGAAAAAGGCATTTCTTTCGAAATTTTATCCTTATTCTAAGAAGATGCTTATTGTTTTAAAAACTGTAAAAATTGTTTATAAGAATTCAGTTCAAAATGTGAAAGAGAAGCTATTTGCAAAAATAATAATAATAAAAATATTTAAGTTGCTTAAAAATGATGCATGGTAGAAAAGAGGCTATATGTCATTTAATTGTGCAATTATTGTAACCAACATAGAATACTGAACATGTAATATTTGTCAAAATACTGAAAATACAAAAACGTGGCTTTTAATCAAAACAATAGTAAATGAAATTTCGTATCATCCAGTATATCAATGGTAATTGAAGGGGAAATAATGTCTAGCCAAGCCAGACCAAGTGCATGATTTCACTCTCTCAAAAAGTCCAAAACCATTAGAGGGTCTTCATTTGCAACATTCATCAGAGGCTCTTCATTTGCAACATTCATTAGAGGGTCTACATATGCAATATTCATTAGAGGATGATTTTGAGTAAGAAGTACCTAGGCTGCGCCAGCAGCCTTCAACCCTCTATCTGGTACTGAGATGTTCATGGTGTTGCAACTTTGGTTGGAAGAGGAGGGCGTGACTTCAGAAGTGGAGGTCCAACAGGAGTGAAGGAGACTTCAGCAATGGAAGTGATCTTTGATTGGAGGTTGGAAGTGAGCTTTTAGGAATGAATGCAAGAACTTTGTGATAAGAAATAACTTTAGAACTTAGAATAACATTCATTAGAGGATCTTCTGTATTATTATGCTAGAATAGCTTAACTGATTCTCGTCCAATAGGATTACTTGGTTAAGGCAGTGAGTGTGGATGTCTGTACTATGAGGAAGCAGCGTATAGCGACCTTGAATTTGGTGAAAAATGTAAGTGAGAACGCGTTTCTCTCACCTTGCGGAATGCTCTGTAATTGTACAATTAAATAGAGGAGATCAGGAACTATTGCATGCGGTTTCTACTAAAGCCATAAAGCCTTAAGCAGAGAGATCATGACCTAAATTATTAAGAAATTAGTTGTGCTCAAAGAAGATCCTTATGCATATTTAAAATGTGCTAATATACATGAGAAGAGAGAAGATTCTTCAATATCCTTTAGTATTATCTGTCTCAAGAATTATGGATGTCACTTCACTAATATTAATAAAAGAACTGAATTTTCAACTTATATTGAAAAACAAACTAAGATTTCTACTTCTCATGTGGTTTTAATTTTAATTTTAACTAAATTACAAGTATTTTAGCAATCCTTACTAAGGAGCAAATATGCATTACTTAAAGGTAAAAGTATTTGCTTTTAATCACAATTTCTCAAAGACGTAAATTACAACACAAAAGGAACATTTTTGAAAATTCTTATGTTATAACTTTGAAACACTGCACTCACATTAAAACTGCATAAATAAATATTTAATGTCCATGAATTTTGATCATTTGGAATTATACTTTTCGCATATGAATTAAAAAAAAATATTTAAAATTTTTTTAAAAAATACTCTTATTAAAATAATAAAAATGCAATTAACGTATAAAAAATGAGTGATTGTATGATTCCTCAGTTTTTTAAAACTGTCCCTAAACTTAGTCGTTATAGAGATAACGTTATGGAGATAGGGAATATGTTACGAGAAGTGATCCTCTTAAAGAAAGATTTATTAAATCTTTATTTCTGGCGTTATTGACGACAGTCTTTTCAATTTCTGAGCTGAAACTGAATAAAAACAACAATTAACGGTACTCGTACTCTACAGCAGAAGAGCTAGAAAAATAGTATTTACACCATTCAACTTAATAGAAAGTATAAAAAATAAATGGAAGCTTAGAGTGAGTGGGTGAGTCAATATGAACGTGTCGCACTGTTCAGCTACACGAGGGCTTTTGGCAATGGAACACGTAATTTTGAGCCATGGTCAAAAGACGCGGATGACACCTGAGCTGGCACCCCCTCTCTAAACTACCACACCACACCAACGGGAAGACGTTTCAGCTCTCGACAGATTTAACGTGCATCGCTGCCCTACACGGCGGGTCTTTAGTGGTACTGGGCTCGAACTCATGACATGCCTGCCATGATCCGATACCTTGGCCACTGGGCTACCGCAGCCCTTATGGAAGCTTAGAGACATACAAGCTATGGCAAATGTCAAAGAAATAGTTTTGTTAACCTCTAAATAAGTTGTCTGCTTGAACTGATGTCTATTTTAAAAAAGGATGGCAAACTGTATTTATTCAAGTAAGTAAACTAAAGATGAATATAATTTGTTGAAATTATTTAAAAAATTTTTGAGGCTTAAATATTTTTTTAAATATGAGAATATATATATGGTGAGAGATAATATAATAAAGTATTTGATATTTAAAGTAAATATTATTGTATAGTTAATCCTTACGATATTTATATACAAATACTGACAAAAAATATTTTATATATATACTATGCATTTTGAGAATAATTAAGATAGTAAGTATATTTTGGTTGCTAGCTTTTACTTTTTTGTTTTAGGAATAGAAGGGGGAAGCATTAGAGCTTCTGAAAAGAGTAATAAAATATCGCCATAAAAATATTTATGATGCTTTTACTTTAAACATTGTGATAATAAACTTCTGCTACAGTTTCTAAAGCCCAAATGCACACATTTTAAGCAGACTTTAATTGAATGGGTACGGAAAATGGTAGACGAAATAAGCCAGTACAAAAAGAGTGAGATAAATATTTCAGCAAAATTGATAGTCTTTTTTTTATTGAAAAGGTATAACTCAGCATATAACGGATCAATCAGTCGTTTTGTATGTGGTTCTTATGCATGTTCTTAACCAGATTGACATTGATATGTTAAGCTAGCGGATTTCGCCCTTTAGAATTTCTTGCCAAGCTATCTCCAGTTATAAAGTTAGACTGAAAAAAATTTTAAAATATAGTGTATTCATTAAAGTTCAAACATGTTGTAATGGAGAAGATTTGGCCAAGTAGTTCGCTCATTAAATAGAAATTCAGTAGAAATGAATGTCGTATGTACAACAAATACTATCCTGCTGAAATATACATCCGATGTACCGCGAAAAGAAACGGCACACAAAGAGGCTTAGAATACCGTCGGTGTAAAAGTATTGCTACCTTGATGACGCGGGTGAAGCTGGAGACACCGAATAAACAGACATTATAATAAAATAAACATTTGTATTTTGTTTTAAATTTACTATCAGAGGGTTGATTAAATCAAGGGAGCAGTCAACTTAATTACTAATCTAAATATTTGTAACAAAAAAAATTGGATAAGTTTTCTTTTGCTAAGATCCCAGCCTGATGGTACTTATCCAGGCGTGACGAGTTAACTTGTTCAGCATACGAATAATTTTTCTTCTGAAACTTCGCGGCTTTCTATTATTAACTCTAATAATATAAATTTCATAGCAACCTAACGACCATTGGCTATCTCTCCCCCCCTTCTATAGAGTTTAAATAGCAATTCTCATTTACATAAATCACAATTCTTTTAAGTGATTTTATAAACATTCAACAGTTAAGATATATTTCCCCTAAGAGGATTAAAGAAAAGAGTGCATAGGATCTATTACAAGCTGTTAAGGTATATCTGATAAGGTATTTGCTGTAAAGGTATATCTGATAAGGTTTTTGCTGTTAACGTATATCTGATAATAGTAGTGGGTATACGTTATAATACTAAGTGGCAATCAACTTCTTGAAAGAAACTTTAAATTCATGTTACAACATTTTATGGCACTCGACGTCACAAGTAACTTATATCTATCCTGGGCATCTTCAGACATGTCTTTGTTGTTATCGAAAGCTGGTTTTTTAATTCGAAGTCAGATACATTTCTGATAATAGTTTTACCGCAGTCAGCTATATTGTAAGTTACAACGAATTTGACAAAGTGCGCAAGTAAGCAGTTGTCAGAACAATAACTCTACGATCACTTAATTGTCTGTTAATAATTCTTACGGTTACATTTATCTAAATTTCACGTTGAATTGGGGATAATGAGGAATCATGAGATATGAAAGATAATCATTATATCCTCATAGTCTTTCATTTATTTGGATCAATCACTGTGTGCTCCATCATAATTACACCAGTCTTTCAAATATCACTGAATGATGACAGAAATGGTCACAATTATTCATCTATCCATCATTTTTATCGCCTTATATCCCATTTGGTCATCCTCTTGCAAAGGGTGAGATAGGCTAACACTGTACGTAACACAGTGTGTAGGGAGGGCATTGAAGTGGTCAAAATAAGTAGATCGTATCTGGTTCGAAAAGAAGATACGACTTGAAAATAGGATTTTTCTTTGCTTCCTAACTAGTTACTCTGCCGCAACGCTTCATAGCTTCATTAATTTATTCATTGACTACTACATTTTAACTATTTGCATGTAGGTTCAAATAATATTTGTGTAGGAAGTTTTCTATGCTAAAAAAGGCCCTTTTCGGCTCCATATTTCTTTCTAAACCCTAGAAATAAAAAAAATTATGTATTTTATTAATTCAAATTATTTGACTTAGCTTTTATTACTCAACCCTTTGGAATGTTTTTCTGTATTTAGCAATATTTTTTGTGACTTTTTGTATGTAATATCAATTATTATTTTTGTAAAGAATATTTTGCCTTTTTCTTCACATTACTTGGAATATAAGTTTGTGCTTTTCTAAACTAAAAAAAAGTTTTGTACTTATTTATAAATATAAGTGGATTATTTTTTAAAATTTTTTTATTATATTGTTTTAAAAAGAATTGATCCATTCATAACTTTGTCATTTTTTATTTCAGTTACTTGGTTCTTTTAATTTAAATTGATCTGCGAATTCTCTAAAGTTCTTTAAATAGATTCATAATTACAAGAAAACGTAGGATTTAAATTTGTATTTCTAATCTCTAAATATTATGATGGACATTGTAAACTTGAATGGTTATATTATATAAATAATTTTTTGTATGTCTTTGTGTAAAAAAAATGCTTTTATTGAAAGGCATAGCGTATTAATTTCCTGCCTTCTGGAATAAAACGTATAACTTTTTCAGTCTTCTTAGCTTACATGAATACCGGTAGATATCTTCTGTTTTGGTTTTTTTGGAAGGAACGAAGAATGCTGCTATGGAAAAGGGGGAAATTCATTTTTTTTGCTATATTCTTATTTTATTGTAAATTGTAATGGTTTTTTACTTTAACCCTCTAACTGGATACCTTCCTCCTGAAAAGTTATTCCGAAAGCGTTTAACTCTTATTTTACGATTCCCTTCAAAAATGCAACAGACTTTTTTCCTTTCCCCCTTTTAGAACTTGGGAGGTCGAACGGGAACAATTTTACGACCCAGTTCGGTCCTTTTGTAAACTAAGAATAAAGAGATCAATCGTTTACAGCTAGCTGTTAAGTTGCCTTGGGCAATCTTCTTTGAAAGCGTAGTGGAAATCCGCGTTTCTTTCTCCTATATGTTCAGTCACAATAAAATTAAAAAATGAAAGGTAAAAAAAAGAGGAAAAAATGAAATAAATAGTATGTTAGAAGTTGAAAAATAATTATATTTTCTTCAAAGAAAATTTATTTTTCTGTCATTTTTTAAAAATTAAAATATATATATATATATATATTTGGTATTGCGATTTGAACCATAAAAAAGCATCCTGTATTCATTTTAGAATATGAGAGTAAGAAAACGAGCGCACTTTCCTGTTTTTTAAAAAAAGTAATGAGGTAAAAAGAGCAAAGGCCCTATCTCATTTTTAAACAATAACACGATAAATATTACATACGAAGATTATATTTATGAAATAAAACCGATCTTTCTCTATTCAGTTATATTTTTAATTTAAAATAGCATAAAAAAGGATTTCAATACTTTTAATTTATTTTAATTAAAATCATATAAAAGATATTTTTATGTTAACTGAATATTTTTCGGAAAAAATTTAAATTTTCCTTCCTAGTGTTCTCTTTTTCGAACTTCTTGTATTAAATAAAAATTCCTATTCTACATCGGCATTTGTGATGGACATAACACACATTCAGTCAATAACTTTTAATTTTAATGGGGGATATACTTCTTTAAATGCGCATGACAGTACTTCTAACCATTTTCTACTCAAGTTAAATTTCTAATCTTACTGTTTCTTTTATTACAAGGAAAAATGTCACACATCGATAACTACATTTTCACACAATTCAGTCATTACAAATTCTATTGTGAGAAAAGTTCTCCCTAATTATAATTTTGTCTTTCAAAGCAGTACACTTAAAACAATTTTGTTCAGTGAAGTTAATCTACAGTTCCACAATGTATTCATATCAAATTTTTAAAACAAATTTAACACTTGAAAATGTATCCTGTATTAAATTTTTCAGTATACACAAATATTTCCTGCTGTAGGGAAGATATAGTATGAGATGTGGTGTGCGGTTGTGAAAGAATGTTTTCGTACATGTAGACTATTTTTGAAAAATTAAATATCACTGAAGCTGATCATATAACTGCAAGTGAGCCTTATTTTAGTGTGTGGTGGTATCAAAGTAAAACACTTTACAATATTAAACAGCCTATGGGTTTATACTCAACATCAAACTATTCGCAAAAAGGCTTACAACTTCTATTCAAATTGTAAAGAAACTGAAATATAAATCTATCTTACTGCAGTCAAAAATATTCATAATATGTAAATATCCTATTCCTCTACTTATTTCAGTACATTTTAAAAACTGTAGCTGAATGCAATTTTTTATATTTATAAACGAGGCATTAAAGCTCACACAGTCGTAAAAATTTCTTTATCATTTTTAAATATACTACTATAAAACGTATATGGATTGTAAGATCAGTTGTAAAATCCTAAAAGCTTTTAGAGGAGCTAAAAACATGTAATTTTGGATTGATCAAATGTTTAATATAATACACAAATATACATGTTATTAAGCAAATACATTTGAAAAATCAAACTTCCTTCTGAAATAAACGTAATTGAAAGAAAAATGTTTAATTGCAAATGAGTGAAAATACATGTTTATCTAAGGGGTATCCCCAAAGTGAGGTAATCCTCAAACTTAAGACTCAAACTCAGTGGCACAACCATCCATGAGGGCCAGGAACTACTGTGCCCATCATAATACACGTGACCATTGGACGCTGAGGTGCATGAACAGATGTCCCGATTTGGTGGTCTGTCTGAAGGGAGACCTTCAGTGTTTAAGACCCGAAGCAAGCTTGGTACTCATTTATCGACCCAATGTAGCGGGGATGAAAGGCAGAGTCGACCTTGCGCAGCCCGTTAATAGAACCCCAGACCTGTGGTGTGGAAGCACCATACACTACTACTCGATCCTATTCGGTGAAAAATAAAATTTAATGTCAGAATCTTATATAAATCCCTAATGAATGAGGGAGTCCAAACTTTTTTTTTCATGTAAACTGTTTAGACGGAAATGGTCAATTATGAACATTTCACAAGTAGAATAAATTAAAATTAACCGTTATAGTTTACATAAATTTTTAAGGGTACAAAATGTGTATTTCGGCTGCACGAATTAATTTTAAAAGGAATACGGTTACGAAAAAGTAGTACAAATCTATCTAAAGTAGGGTTGGTTACCTTAGATATTGTCAAACACAACAATGTATTGGAAGCCAATTCCACAATTCATTGTTATAAAAATGTATGGAAAATTACAAGATTTATTTTTGCATTTGTAATTTATATACATATAATTTTTCCTGGGAGCTTTAAAAGCTCCCGGCATCCATCAAAACCGCGGTTCTCTCTCTGTTTTTCCAGATCGCCCCTGACTAATCAGGCTCTGCCATAGTAAGTGAAAATGCCGGATTTTGTTTGTCAAGATCATTTTATAGCAGACTGCATTTTTCATGTATTTTAGATGGTCGTTTTATATTTTCTACATCAATATTTTAATGTGTGAATTTAAAATTACATAAAATTCTTGACATTCGCATCAATGACCATGATAATTTTTATTAGTATATGAATGTGTCATCAAACGATTACATGACTAATATTAACACATTATTTTAACCATTTAATTAATATTAAGTATAACACATAACGTACACAAATTTTCTGAACTTTAAAATAAATATTTCGAAAACTACTTCAGATATACTCAAAATTTTTTATTCCTACGCCTTAGCTTCTGAGTTTTGCTTCTATGTAAGAATTTATTGTAATTGTATATTCATCAATTTTTTTAGTATATTTTTTGCTCTTAGCATGCGGTTTTCAACTGAATTGTTTGAAATCTTCGAAATATATTAAAAGATACCAAAGAAGCTATATAATAAAATTTGAAATTTTTATTATACTCAAACAATTGCTAAAACTTATGGTAAATAATTTTTAACTGCGCGATGCATTTTTTTTTCGAAATTTCAAATGGAATTTCTAACATAAAATTTCTAGCTTTATAAGGTCGAGATTTCAAAAAATATCCAGATTTTAATTACTTATTCAGTTAGCCTTTAAAAAAGATAAATGTTGAGATATATTTTGTATAAATAGATATTTTTGAACAATATATAATTCGAATGTTTTTCAATAGCTCGAATTTAAAATTGTTTTTTATGTTTATTTATATGCATAAATGTCTACTGTAAATGTTTCCGTATATTTTTGATTACCATTTATTCAAACATTCAAGTTATAAAAAAAATGTGTGAAAATCTTCATTCATGTTGTCTTTGATGTAAACTGAAGTTCAAGCACTTAAAATTCAAATATAATTCGGTGTATTTTAACAATATATAACCAGGCACTGTACTTAAACTTCCCTGAACACTTAGGCTTTGAAATCTAAAAAAAAAAAAACTTATAAATCTTAATTAGTTTTTTTTTCGTTATTATTTTTATCAAAGTGTAAGAAAATGTTTCAAATGATTTGATGAAGTTTAAATTTATTCATTTTTAGTGGTTGAAAAATTGAAAAGGTTCCAAATTTTAAAGAGTTTGGTGTTTTATTAATTTTTTCGGTATCTTATAATAAAATAATCATGTTTTAAAAACTGACAGCTTTGATTAAAATAAGAAAAATGAAGCGAAAGAATATACTTAAAAAAAGATAATTTGTCTAACTATATAAAATAGCAGATTGCCCTGACACGCCCCAACTTGTTACAGTTTCAAATTAATATGAAACCAAAAGGGAATTGTAACATATTTTACTTATGCTTTGGGACTTTTGGAAACTTTTAAAATACAAGCTAGCAAACAAACACTTCTAAAGAAATTTCTCCCCGATTTTTTACATTGCCCCAGGGTCAAAACACGGTGTTCCCTGCGAGCCATAAAACTCCTGCTGTGTTGCTTCCTCCGTCCCTCATTATCTTTCAAGTTGTTAAACCTTAAAAGGGGGAAAGGATTTCAGAAAAGTGCGGCTAATCCGCCTTTGAAAACGTTACTTGAAGGCAGAAAAATCCGTGCAGTCCATTTTCGAAGCATTTTTACACTGACGGAATTTTCCGTGCTATCCGGTTAGAGGGTTAATGTAATGCATGTAAAAAGTGTTACAAAAATACTACTTTAAAAATTGCCTTGCATTATTTCAGAACGAAACAACGATTTTTTTTCAGTTTTCTTCTTTGTGTGTGTGATACCATATTTTTATTTTTATAATCAATGTAAAATTTAGCAAACGCATTTTCACCAAAAGTATTTTAATCATAGATTAAGAGTGCCTCGAGCAGAATCAGCATTTTGAAAAATATATATTAATGTAAAGTTAATTTTATAAATGTTATTAAAATAAATATTGTATTTTTATAATCATCAATTAGTTACTAATCTTAGTTTAATTAAAACGATAAATTATAGTCATTTATAGTCAACTCCCGCTAATTAAAACCTTCAATAATACGAACTTCTCTCTAATTCGATGTATATGCTGAACCCCTAGAAAAAATCTTGATATTTCAGACTAAAACAATACGTTTTGGTACACTCAATAATTCGAAATAAAATCTGTGGCTGACTAGACTACAACACGCAATAATTCGAAGTTATCTTATAAAACTCTCAACAATTCGAACACTCACTACCAAGCAGAGTCCTGTAGCAAACAGGTTGGAGCTTACATGTTTTGTGTTGTATTGTCTATGGCGTCTTTCCTGGAACGTAGTTCCTTTGATGACCATTTTTCTGTTATCCCTTCTTTGTGTTTGCCGGTTCCTCAAATGAAAAAACACTTTTATTGCTTTCCTTTTTCAAGTGGATAACAGACCGTTCGCACCTGTTGTCAGTGGTCCATATCTTTCTTTTAACACGTGATCTTGCACACAGGTGTTCAGAAAGCATTGTTCACTCTTGTGAAAATGAGATCCGTATGATTGTGTATTTTGTATCAAGACAATTTATGGCTTATCTGTGAGACTTATAGCATGTGGTACCCAACAGGACTTGGGCCTTACTGGACCATGCCTTGAAGAACCAATGGCGTTGGGGACAGTGTCTGAGGCAACCCGGTGCGAAACGATTTTATTTCCAACTAGTTGGTAAACCCGTTCTTCGCACGAGTGAATTGAAAAATGAAACAATACAGACTGAAGGATAATGAAGTTTTTAATGAGTTAATTTTACGTGAATTGTAAATTAAACAAACAAAAAATAAAAAAAGCTTCTTGCATATCTCAGCTGAACAAAAACCGTGTTTGCTAAATATTAAATCTGTAGTTATAATAGCTGATAAAAATATTTTATTTATTTATAACGCCCCGTAACTCTCTTGTGGGTCGGTTTTTGAAAACACCTTCCTTCTGCTCAGCAAAAGTAACACATTGTTATAAATTTTGTGTAATAAACGCTTAAAATAGTGTAAATAATTTGTATCTGGATGTGCAATACGTTAATATTACTTTCTGATGCATTTATTTTATGTTAAATAGCTGTTACCCGTGACTTCGTCCACGTGGAATTTAACAAAAAAGTGTTTATTCAATTCGCAGAGTCTACGAAAACTTAATAATTATGTATTCCATGTAAAAAAATACCTATGCTATAAGTATAATGTCATTCTTTTACTTTGTGAATCTATTTTTCTTTGTTTTTTGTTGAGCAAGGGGTGAGAGGGACGCATGACCTTTGACACTGTCGATGGGGGTGAGGATTGTAAAATCATTAATATCAAAGAACATGAACGGGAAATGTCGCGAGTGGCAGCAACCTAGTCAAACAAAAAAAGTTTGATATAACTGCTAGAAATCGTTGAGACAGAAGGCTCGAGAAATAAAATAATCCGTATTAAATAAAAATAATCCCTATTTGAATCGGATATTGTTCACTATTTCATTGGTTTTAATTTTATTTTCGCGAAACCTTAATTTTTTTCTAAAATAAAAGTAGCCTAAGATACTTCTTTGACATTAGCTATCTGTCAGGGAAAGTCAGCCGTTTCAGAGATTAGCCGGAACAAACAGTGAGAGAGAGAGAGAGACAGATAAAAAATTTTAAAATTGATTTTTTCATGTAAGTACCGTATATACTTTTAAATGCATTTAGTTAAAAGCTGTTAATTTCAAATTACAAACAGACACTTCATTTTTATTTATATGTATAGATGAGGAATGGAAGTGATTTGGGAAACAGAAAGTCAAAGTAGGAAACAGAAAGTCAAGAAGACAAATCAGAGGAGTTGACACCGATGAATATGACAGAAGCTAAAGTGTCACTTAACAAATTACGCAACTTTTTTCCTTCAAAATCATATTGATGAGGACGTTCTTCAAGCTTCATTTATTCTAGAAAAATCTATTGACAAAGTTAGATCAAACGCTATAAATAAAAAGATAATGATGATAAGAGATGTTTTCGTCAAAAAAGATTAACTATGTACAGTATGTATTCTTTTAATAATTGTTTTTAATACATAAATGCATTTTTAATACAGGACTTTAAACTTCTGTATAATATTTATACAGTATAATATGTACTGTTTAAAAATAATTTAAAATAATTTTATACATATGTACAATTGTTGTTTTATTACATAATTTCAAATTTACTTCTTGTATTTTGGAAGTTTTTATTCCTACATTCTTGATAATTCGAAGTTTTTCATTGGTCCCTCCAACTTTGAATTATCGAGAGTTGACTGTAAATCCATTAATCTTCCAAAAAAGTGCATATTTCTGTATAAAGTCCAAATTCATTCATAAACGGTCTTCTAAAAGTTTATTTAACTTCTTTCAGTCTAATTTAAGCCGTGCATTTGTATTAATTAACATTTAAATGATCTCTCTCTCTCTCTCTCTATATATATATATATTTAATATATAGTTGTGTTAATTAAAATAAACGTTCATTTCGTCGGACGTTATAAAAAATGTTTAATTCTTGGATTTTTGTACCATGCAGTACTTTTAAAAATATTCGACGGGATATTTATATATTTTATTGTTTATTTAAAAAGAAGGAGGTTCAAGTAATTGCACTTTTTTGTAATGATGGCATTTATAAGTTATAGCATCAGATACTTCTCAATGTATCTCGATTTTAGATTATAGAGGAGAAATGAAGCAACAATGGTTTAAATAAGTTAACAAAACAATTTTTAAAAATCAAGTATTAATTTCTCTTTTATATATATTTTGACTTTATTACATTTTATCTTTTAGTAAACTATTAACTCAGATTACGTTCATGATTTTTTTTTACAATTTCATCATTTCAGATTTGTAATTTTCTAATTTTTCAGTTTACTTTGTATTACTTTATTATGAATTTACTTTATTACTATTACTACGTTATGCACTAAGTCGAAAAAAAAACACAGTAGTTTTGATTTAATATCAATATTAATTACAGTTTAACACATGTAATAAGTTGCCTATTTTTTGAAAAAATACACAGACTTACACAATTAAAAGAATTTACTAACTACATTACATTTAGAATCAATACAGACGCTTTTTTCATCTTTATTCCTAATTATGATAATTTTTCTGTATAGAACTTCAATAACAAAAATATTCTCTTCCTTGAACTATGTTAAATAATTTACGTATTTTTTAAAGAGGAGAATATGGGTAATTACCTCGTTAACAAACTTCTGCGAAAATTTAATTCGGAACTTCCCTAAAAACTAAAAATAAGTTCTGACTGTCTGAATCTGAAAATAATTTTTTTTCGATTTAATAATTACTGAAATGAGATAAGACATGAATTTATGCTTTATTTATTTCATTTATTGTTAATTGGGAGAACCAATTATGCGAAAGGTATGGGTTTTTGTGAAACTTAGAGGCAGAATTGGATTTATTAACTTTATATTCGAAATGAAGTGTAATTAACTGTCTCAAACAAATTAGTTAATTAGAAAATAAAAAATAAACTATTCCTTTTCAATTAGGCTTACTTTAAAATTTTTTATCTCATGAAATAAGTTCTATATAATTTTTTTAAAACTATGAATATATTTCGTTGAGCTTGAAAATATTGTAATTCTATAAACTTATTTGAATATATAGGCATTAATTACTCTTAACATTCTATGAATATTTTAGTTTTGTGTGAGCTATTGTTTTTTTAAGGTAAGCAAAAACGTTTCAAATACTACTTTTATTTTCGAAATGAATTAGTGAAAAGAATGTTAGATAAATTAGCTCATGAAAACAACAGCCGTATGAACATGATCCTATTTTTTTTGCTATTAACACCATTCCGGGACGCTTTATTTCATACTTTAGTCAAACATCTTGAGCAGACTTTCTTGATAAAGTACTATTTTATTTAATATAAAAAACACGCGAGTATGTGTTATACGTATATATCCGTGGTACGTATACGTATCATTTAACATGTACGACATTTAAAAATCAGTTAAATTGAGGATGAATTAATCTGGAAAGAAAATATAATATTTCTTCATTAAATACAGGGTAAGCATAAATGATGGATCCGATTTTAAAAGAATCATATTTTCGAAACTAATGTATATGCACAATAAAATATATGCATGTAAAGAGAAATAAACCAACTTTTTTATAGCAATGATCAACAGCACATTCAAGATCACTGCGATTGAAATCCAAACTAGACAAAAAAAAAAAGAGTTTTTACGCATTAAATATGCACGGGTTTTTCAGCTATTTCGGTAAACGTGCATTTAGAAATCGCTACGGAAAAGTTGAACTAAGTTGTAACATAATCTTTTAGTCGCAAAATCCGGAATTAGTCTCTAGAAGCGGGAGGAGATCTGAAAATGGGAAATCATCAATCCTTATAATACTGATCAGGAAAATGGAACAAAATTATCTCATATTATTGTATTGTCATCGGTCCTTTACAAGTGAACAAAATTTCGAATAAATCTGACCTTTTAAAGTGTGTAAAAATGAGTTCAAAGACTCCTTTACATACAAGTGAAGTTTTTAAAAGGGTGTTAAAAAGAACAGCTTCTCAGAAGAAGCAGTGCAGAGGATGAGGAAGAGTTTTGTTGAAGTCCCCGGAAGTCTACGAGAGTTGCCACATGTAAACTTGTAGTGCCCTAGAAAATGGCAAGGAAAATTCTACAAAAGATAATAAATCTAACACCGTATCATTTGAAATGGGCACAACAAATAACAGAGGACGAGAAGTAAGCATTTGTGCAGTATTTCGAACCATTGGTAGAGTGATATTTAAAAAGAATGGAACGAACTGGATAGCTTACTGGACATATGCCGTGTTACAATAGGGTCACACATCGAACATCAGTAACTGAAAATAACTCCTTGGTATATTTCTTTTTCTATTCATGTGTCACTTACTGTAATATGTGAAGTAGTTTCATATGATTCATGAAGTAATATGATTTTTTAAAATTGGGTCCATCATTTGTACTTACCCTCTCTTTTATATTTTCTAAATTTTTTCAAACAAACCATCTACTTAATTTGAAAAAATATTCAGAAATTAGTGCTAAGAAATTGAAAAATTAGAATTTAGTAGTTAACTTAATTATATAAATATTATTGTACTCAAATTATCCTTCTATATTTTATACTCACATCGTTTGTTAGTCAAATAATTCTTTTATTTTATATAAGTATCCCAGAAAGATTCCTGTATTTCATACCTTGTGTTTCCTCTATGATGTATTAATACTTAATATTTTAAATATATAACTGGATACTCTTAAAATTTTTAGAATTTTATTGAATATATGAAATTTATGAGAAATTAAATTGATATTTAAAAAAATAGATAATTTTAAAAGTAATCAAATGTTTATTTTATTTTACAAATCGTCGGTCTAATTATCAAACTGCGTAACTCCATCTGGGGATACTAATTTGATACAATAGGGCTAGGTGCCAAGTTGTTGCTTATGTTTGCCAAGATAGGCGATAATATTATAATAAGGTTTACTTTGATATTTTTATCGTGCGATAATGTGGTTGCCATGGGGATAACGTATATTAGTGTTAGTTTTTTTTTCTGTGCGATCTCTGCTCAGCAAAAGTAACACATTGTTACAAATTTTGTGTAATGAACGCTTAAAATAGTGTAAATAATTTATATCTGGAAGTGTAATACATTAATATTACTTTCTGTTGTATTTATTTTATGTTAAAATCTTGCTACCTTCTCTCTCTTCGAAATCTAGTTTTATTATAAAATAAAAAAATAGTGATTACACTGATCGAGGAATAAATTAAAAGCGAAAGTGCGCACTGAGGCATGGTGTAGACAAAACAAAAGGATTAAGGAATCGCACCAAAAAGCGCTTGGCGTGTTGCACTCCTATATCAAATTAGTTACACCTGTGGAGTTATGCAGTCTGATAACTAGGCCGACGAAATGCCACTCACCACAAGTAGCACCTATGCCATAATACACTTGCTCTGTAACATTTTTCAATAACACAAACAAAACCATATATTATAGAACATACTTCCAAAAGCAATTATATATAGTAATGCTCTCTCTCTCTTTTGTGAAAGTGTAAGATTCATATAACTTTTTTTAGAAATAGCAACATATTTAAAACTTAGTTTTAATAAATTAGTTAAGACAATATAATTAGGAATTTTTTCTTAAAGGAAAAGTTAGAATTGCATTATTTATTTTTCATATTTATCTCAAAATTATGAAAGATAGTTTTTTTCCTCTCTATCAGTTTTATAAAATCAAGAATTAATTTAAGAATAGACTAGTTAATGAACTGTACCTAAGACTGTAAACAAATACGGAAAAACATTATTTCCAAAGAAGGAATTTCACACAAAACAATAGTTTGTAATATTTTATAAAACAATTCCTATAAGGATTTCTGTATTTGTGTTTCGTGGAACTATAAGATAGCTGTCTAAAAAGCAACTCACTTTAGTCTGGGAAAAATATATCACTTACTTGACAGGGTTGGGACTTATTTCAATTAAAGTATTTCAACAAGATTCTAGCGGAATAGCATTCTCGGAAGTCTTCCTTTGAAATGGTGTTTCTATTTATATGGAAAATTTCTGTTTACAAGTTTTGTATCATCACTTCTCACTTTCAAAACAGGATATCTTTTAAATGACTTCAATTTTTATTTTAATTTCGGAAAAAAACACGACTTGAGAGAAAGCAGGATAGGAAATGACAGAAATTTACATTTCGCAAAGATGATGGAATTCTTTTTGCTATCCCGTCATCAGCTTCGATACAAATTCCGCAGCCATTCTACAATGTTCAAATCATCCCACAAAATTGCATGTACAATCTCTTCCCAGCCTCTTCCATAATTTCCAAACTGTCAAAGGCGATTTCCTTTTACAAGATTTTTTCACTCTCTCAACAACAGCTACATTTCGAGAGGTTCGTGGCTTTTCAGAATGCTGGTCATTTCATAGATGAGCGATGATTTTTTTCGCATCGACGAACCGCTTTTTCATGAGTGTTATCTCTTAGTATCTTCAAACATTTTCCGAATCTTGTGAATTGTCATGCTTTGAGAATTATAAAACTTATGATGAAATTGGACGCAGTATATTTGCTGTGTGAACTCATTCACTAATTTTGAGATAAACAAAACAAAAAATTGCTAAGAGCACTTATAGCAGCACACAACTCGATGGCTAGCAGGGGGCCATAGAAACAATCGGACATAGAGAAAAAATAAAGCTTGTGCATTAATTTGTCTTCTTACACTTTTGAAAGTGGTGCTACCTTAACATCACGGTCTAATACATTTTAGATAGTCCTCGCATATTTTTTTAGATTTTGTAAATATTTATTATAAAATTACTGAAAACATTTTCATTATAATTTTATTAACGAATTAAATTATTCGAGTATTATTAAAGTCTCTCAAAGCATTATGCATTGAAAATCAATTAACTTGCTATAAAATGACTTTTTCTTCATTTTGAAATATATTCGGATGCTTAAAATTACAAAAATATCCTTGCTTGCAATAAGAGATATAAAAATTAGTTTTTCTCATTTAAATTTATCACGTAAAATGATGATGACATGTAAGTTTTATTTCACAATATAGCACAGAAGTTATTCTAAGTACAAATTTAAGTATAAATAAACTTTGATATGGCCTGAAACTTTTATCGAACTTCTGTTAATGGAAGTTAGATTGAATGCACTGAAATCGAAATCTAATACTTCGAAAAGTTTTTTCCCTGATTGAACTTTGACATTTTTGTAAAGTAAGTTTACCCATCTATTTCTCTAACCCAAATTTCTAAATCTGTTTTAATGTTTCTATTCTAAGAAATGTAAAATGATTATGTGCCTCCTTTTTTGTTTAAAAAAAAAAGGAAAGCATTTTTATTTTCTCATACAATCATATTATTATGAAAAAGATATAAAATAGTTTGTGGAGGAAACGTAAAAAACCAAACATGCTCGTATCAATTTCTATTTCTTAAAAACACAAAACATGCATTTTTACGATAATTTAAATTGCTTTGATTTTCGTGAGGAAGAAATAATAAGTTATGATAACTGTCTTTTCTAAGCACAAAAATATGAGAAGGTTTGTTCGGCATATATATATTTTACCTATTATTTACTTCACTTTCATCAGATATATTCTATCATAGGAAATGTAAAGGCATATTTAACTTTATTGGTCAAGTTTATTTATATCGAAACGACTGCCTATAAAAATGCTCTTTGTAGAAATAATGTCAGTTTATATAAATGAAGATGAGAGTTGGGTATTATGAAATGACATTTACATTTCTAAAAATAACTACACTAGTTTTTGATAAAAAATTTCCAAAATAATCACGGTTGTAAAGATTTATGACTTGTCAAAAAATAATTTGCATTTTGTTGTTGCAAAAAAATTTATTTTTTTTAAAAAAAATGGTAAATTGAGGGTATTTTAGAATAGTTGAATAATACGGAATAGGAGGTTTATAAACCATTGATAAAAATTAACTAAAATTTCATAAAACATAGTTATTTTTAAATATAAAAATCCATTTCTTTAAGAATACGGGAAAGTCATTTGTTTCTCTGGTTCCTTCTTTTCAGTTTATCTTTTAACACTTTTTTTATATGGGAAATGCGTTATTGTAGAAGATCCAGCTTCCCTGCTTTTTTGAAGGTGGTAATATCTCTACGGGAATGACAAAATTTGTTGACTTAGACGTATCAGGGATAACCATATCAGGGCTCTTGGACGAACAGGGTTGAGGCGAATCATAGCTTGTAGATGAATAGGGCACATGGTTATTCGGTGGTCTCCTGACCTGAGATCTAGGGGTATTGAATGTAGAAGGAATAAAATCTTCACTGCTGAAGACATTTCTATTGACAGGCTAAATACCATTCGTTTCGATGCCGTTTACTGCTATGTCCTGGTATAGAATAAAGAATAATTTTCAAATAACAGAAAAAATTATGTTTTGTTTTTATAACAATAAATTCAACTGTTAAAAAATGTATTTTAGTTTTAAATGCGGCTTTATTACTATTTATATAATTAATAACTATTGTTTAGTTATCAAGATTATACTCAAAACTCATTTTTTAACTTTGTTTTTATTCATTATATTTTGTCGGGTATTATGGAATAATTAATATGTATTCCACAATACCCACGTAGAAAATGAACCTTAAAACTGTAAAACAAAGCATTATCAGATAAAAAACAACCTCATATTACAAACTACAATTATTTTAATTTCCATTATGCTTAAATTTAATGTTCAAGTCACATGTGTACTAGTAAGTTAAAATGTTTGAACATTTATCAGCAAAAACTTTTGAAAATGGCATGACAACAAGTGGTCAATTCTCACTGCAATGCATCATCAGAATCTTTCTTTAATAGTTGAAGGTTTTCCCACACATTAGCAGCTACAAATAGATCCAAAATCTTTGTAATTCATATTAACTGACTATTTCATAACTCTAACTGACTCTCATCTCTCTCTATATTATTAGCATCAAACTTAACAAAAAAACAACAAGTAAGACAGTACAGGGAAAAGTAATATACAACCTCGTACAAAAAAAAAAGTTCGATGAATGGAGTCAAAATGATCGATCTGCTAGCACTGGTGAAACAAAACGCTGCAGATACACAGTGGCAAGTGTTGACCATCTGCTCCTACCGTTGTTCAGTTGAGACTCATTTGAGTTCCACGTAAGACTTGTTTTACAAAGTCCGTGTTTAGTACATTGGTTCTAAATTGAGAACAGGAAAATGAACGAACAAAAGATCAATTTAAAGTTTTGTTTTAAGCTTGTCAAGACACTAAAGAAACTTATGCGATTCTGGTATGCGCTTATGAAGATCAAGCACTGTCCATGATTTGTGCCTACGATGTAGTTCGCCAGTTTTCGAAAAGCAGAGAAAGTGTTTTTTTGCAACCCACGTAGCGGAAGACTGGCAACCTCCTTCAGTGACAAAAAAAAAACACTGTCAAAGGTGAGGAAGTTAATAACTAAAGTTCGTCAATTAACTGTGCGCATGATTGCTGAAGTAGATTAACTGTGAATCCGATGACAATTTTGGGATGAGAAAAACGTGTTATCGATATGGACGATATTCTTAGCATCCAACGAAACGTGACAAGGCTTTTGAACTCCATCCCAAATAAAGACTTGTTGCAACGTTTCCAGGACACGTATAGAAGCTCTCAGCGGGGCATAGTTATTGGAAGTAACTATTTCGAAGGGCAGTAAGGTAATTTTAGTTAATATTTCATCTACGTTAATGGTACAGGACTATTCACCGAACTTTGTTGTCAAAGGTTGTAGACAGAAAACATTAGCAAACTCTTTTGCGCAGTCTAAGATAAAAGTGTTAAGCAACTTGTTAAGATTCCAGCCTTATATTTTATTTGCAAAGACTTCTACACGAAAATATAACTTTTAACAGAATAAACAGTGGAAAGTTATGTGAAAAATTTAAAAGTACTAAAATCAATATATATAAATATATATATTTCCTTTAATGTAATTAGTAAAGAATATACCATGAAAAAGTATAAAAAAAAGATGCATGAAATCACACACACGCACACACCCTTTTTATTATTCCTATTATATTTTTCTACCTGAAAATATGAGAGGATGCTCTCGTTTCTTATTCTCTTATTCTGATCTGTAAGTGTAGTGAAAAAGAAAGGAAGCTCTCTCTTATGCACAAAATACGTTAACAAATTCATTTTTTCCCCATTCCTTTTTGTTCTTGCTTTACATGCGTGTATATTGCACATACATATGTATAATTTTCTCATGATGTATATAAATATATATATTAAGCTGTAATTTTTCAGATAAAAGATACAAAATAATTTTCCACTTTTTATTTAGAGTGTTACAACTAAGCTTGTAATAGATTATTTTTAGTATTCTATTTCAGAAACTTTTTCTAAATTTTCACTTAGCATGGTATTGTTTAAAATAATTTTACAAAAAATCTCGCATATTTCTTTGAACCTCTAGTGGGTACATGTTTGACTGGTAAAATTGAGGTGTACAGGAAAATTTAAAGTGAATGTTTTTTGTTTAATTTTGTAAGAACATGTTTAAAACGTGCCTAGCAACATCTGTTTTTAATTATGAAGAATATTTCAAAAGAATTCGTTACTAGGCTTCATAGATATAAATTTGATCAAAATTATAATAATTCTGATGCTTTGAGACCTTTCCTTTCTTCTTACTTTTGTTAAAAATATATTACTTATATTTTGAACAATCCGCTGAATGATTTGAATATACTCAATTTCTTTTTCAATTTTGCCGTCAGCTTTTTTTTAACTGTGTGTTGCAGGTAATATTAAAAATTCATCCAGATAATTTGCTTGTGATTAATAAGTAAGAACAATGGTTGATTCAAATAAAATAGTTATTAAAGTTGAAAAAAAAAGTGCGTAAAAGCTATATAAATATTTTTTGAAACGTTAAACAATGGGTTTGGCTTTAGTTCTAATAATTTCTTTGTTATATATCTCAAGACTACAAAAATACTATCAATTGAATAAAGAGAAAATGTATAACTATAAAATACATCAAATGTTGCTATTATTTTCCAAAAACAGTTTTCCCATTGCTATTATTTCCTATTCTGAAACAGTTTCCTCAGTTTCATTGTAAAAATAGGAATATTATTTTTTAAAAACAAAATCATCTGATTATTTTATATATGTTATGAAGAATAATAAAATATTTAAAAGAAAAATAATAATTAGCGAAAGATTCCAGATGATATTCTAAGGAATATTAATATTTCCATATTCAGTGTCTATTAGTTAAAATTTCTATTATTTAGCATATTTTTATTTTTATAGCCATTTACTTTTTTCAACTAACTTTTGTTAAGAAAAACCAGATTTTTAGCTTACATTATAAATTGGAAATAATTTTGATATTTCACTTACATTCTTACTTGTTTTTACTATACATCTTACTTGAAGGTCACTAAAAACAAACTTAGCACATCTTAATATGAGTAAGTTAAAATGAAGGGTAGTAGTATCTTGTAATTAAATAAGCAAGTTACTTCTCTATTTCTTCTTGAAATTGAAATAATAAACTGTTTTTCTTTAAAATTATTCACAATTTTACGAAAACACTTGAGTACGAATGAATTTATGATGTAACCAAAATTATTCTGACTCACCAATAATTTGCTCACATTTTAATGCATTTTATATTGCGTATTTATCAGCGCATATGATATATACAGTGGGCCACTAAAGTGTTCGTACACTTGCAATTTCCAATAAAATGAATGTTTTCGACTAGTAAAAATTAATATATTGTAATTGTACTTTTTTATGTTATCTGCAACTTGTTCTTAATGGAATAACATAATGAATTTTTTTAAAAAAAGTATAACTATTTTTTTAAAAATTAATAATTAAAAAGCTACTTAAAAATTCCGCCACAAAAGTCTTTGTACACTTAACAAAAATCTCAGCTTAGCTTTAAATATTGTATTTCTTTCTTAATTTAGTACTTAGTAGGATATTTTTTAGTGTCCACAACAACTTTTAAGCGTCTTGGTATAGATTTAATAAGTTTTTTTTTGTAATTTCTGCATCGATTTTCCTTCATGCTTCTGTGATTATTGTTTTTACTTCACATTTTGTGTTTATTTGTTATATATGTTTTCTTTTTTTTACTCAAAGTCTCGCCAAATATGTTCTACTAGGCTAAATAAAGGGATTGAAGGGGTGTTTTTATAATTTGGGGACAGTTATGGAGACACCAGTGGTGTACATTGAGAGCAGTAGACTTGGCGTCACTATCCTGTTAAAAATGAAGCCATTTCCAATATCCAAATTTCCAGCGGATAATTTAAAATTTCTCTTTACAATATTTAAATAGAGCTTATGATTCACAATACCTTAAAAAAATACCAAATTACCCAATTTTGAGGCCAATTTACACCCCCGCGTCAGAACACCTTCACTTCCATACTGAAGCATGGAGGTGGAGGAGTTCTTGTTCCAAATAAATTCATGGGATTAAACTCCTTATTTTTTCATTTTCAAGCTATTATAGGCCCATTGGAACCAAAACTGTTGAATTATTTGCTATCCCAATCAATATGCTGTCAATTTTGAGTTTTCTGAAACTTAATCCCAAGGATCTAGTTGGATCAATAAAACATGGAGGTGGAAGTGTTTTTGCGTGGGGGGTGTAAATCGGCCACAGAATTAAGTAATTTGGTATTTTTTGTTGATATTGTGAATCATAAGCTCTATTTAAATATTTTAAAGAAAAATTTTAACTTATCCACCCAAAATTTGGTAGTGGAAACGACTTCATTCGCACTACTCTAAATGTACGCCCCTGACGTTTTTATAACTGTCCCCAAGTTATGAAAACACCTAATCAATAACTTTGTTTAGCCCAGTAGAACATATTTGGTGAGATTTTGAAGTAAAAAAAAGAAAACATTACAAATAAACATAGAATGTGAAGCAAAAACAATAATCACACACAAAAGCATCGAGGAAAATTGATGCAGAGAGAAATTACAAAAAAACTTATTAAATCTATATCAAGACACTTAAAAGTTGTCGTGAACACTAAAAGATATCCTACTAAATACTAAATTAAGAAGGAAATACAATATTTAAAGCTAGGTTGAGATTTTTGTTAAGTGTACGAATACTTCTGTGGTGTAATTTTTTAGTAGCTTTTTGATTATTAATTTTTTAAAAAAAATAGTTATATGCTTTAAAAAAAATTCATTATGTCATTCCATTAAGAACAAGTTGCAAATATCATAAAAAATTACAATTACAATATATTAATTTTTACTTGTCGAAAACATTAAATTTTAATGGAAATTGCAAGCGTACGAACATTTTTGTGGCCTACCGTATATTTATGTAGTTAAAAAAATGCTGCACAGTTTTATTCAAAATAAATTTTTGTATAATTTCTTTACTTCCGGAAAATTTGCGTACTAAAATCACCTCCTTAAAGTGACTCTAATTTTGAGCTTTGAATTTTTCAAACAAAATGTTTTTTTTAAAAAAAATTCATTTACTCCCAAAATATTTTTAAAGAAAAAAATCCCCTTAGCATTGATTTGTAACGAGGAAAATCTATTCCAGTTAAATTGTGAGTAAATTGATAAGAGTATAAGCTTCTCATATACACGTGAAGCAACTACTCTCGATCGCTAGCCTCTACCAACTACCTTACTACCCTCAAGATTAATATTGTAATATTCCATTTATAAAAAATGGTTTATAGACCTTTAATTTCAAATTAGCGTAAAGATAGTAATTTGGGACAAATTTTATTAAAATATTTGCTGCTGTTAGATTGATTTTTAAAAATTTTTAAGAGTTAAATTTATTTGTAAAACTTATTGTATCAACTTGGTAAGTTTGAATAAGTGAACTTCATGCTTATCGAGATAGAACTGATTTAATCTTTATTAATTGAACATGTATTTTATCTTCTCTCCTCGAATTTGGCAATTTTTAATTATCAAGCTTATGTATTGACAAAATAAGAACGAATCACGGAAAAAATTTGCAGGGGAAATTTATCAGATTTACATTCCATAAAGATAATAGTTGTATAAAAAAAAGTCAATAATACAAAATTGGATGTGATTTTTCAAAATACTTTAAATTATACATAAATATTATTTTAAGTGCACAGAATTGAATGTTAAAGGTAAACAAATTTGTTTTTGTGCTATTTTTATATAGAGTACGAAATAATGTATTTTTATTTTCATGTATATAATTTGCAATTTTCTTATATTTTTTAAAAATTATCCAACTTGTAAACATTAAATGATACAAATCCTAAGATGATTTTTCTTACTACATAATTTTTGAAAAGAATATTTAAATTGCATAATTTATCTTCCGTTATTATTTATCTCTATATATTTTCTGTTTTTTATTGGAATATATCCGGAAACTGTGGCTGAACAATATTTAATGTCCCATTTTAGTTCCGAAAGTAATTTTATTATTCAAAATGAAAAAGCTATTGTTGAGATTTTTTAATTCGTTTTTTTAAAAAAATTCATTAGAAACATGCGAGAAAAAACTTTGCTAGGAAACTAATCAGAAAAAACTTTGCAATTTATCTAAGAAAATCAATTAAAGAAATGAAAAAGGTATTGTAATTCTTACTAAATTGAAAATTTTATAATAATGAAATGAATTTCAACATTTGTAGGGATTCTAGAAACAGAATTTACTCTTATAATAAATTGGTCTGGCTTTTTATTTTTGCTTGCTGGAGATTTTTTGATTAGAATAGTCCAACTGTTTTTTTTAATCCTTATATCAAATATTGGGATTCCTTTTATTAAAAAAGTATTCTCTGAAACAGAGCATTAATGTTAAAATTTTTTATTCCTTAAAAAGATGAAAAATAATATTTTGATTAGAAAAAAGGGTGAGAAAACTCCACAAAGGAAGGATGATGAATTTCTCTCTTCAATTGAGCTTAAAGATTTTAATTTTTCAGCCCTTTGGTGAAATTACATGATAAAATTGGGTACAAATCTTAATATAAATGTAAGACTATAAGAAAAACATACCCCAGTAGAAGAAAAGAAATTGCACCTCTTTTTTTCTTATTCAGATGTATTTTTTTTCATTCTTAAAATAAAACAATAAAGAAATTCTATTCGAAAAAAAATTAATATCCATTTGCTTTTATTTTTCTATGATACACTATTTTCTTACTAATAGCAATAATTTTGTGTTCTCATCCCTTCAAAAAAATTGAACGATTTTTTTTGAAGCTGATTTCTTTTGGGTTTTTGTTCGAGTTTTTGTTAAACTAGGAAGAAAAAAATGTTACAGTTACATAGACCTATTTTGTTTTAAAAAGCATCGTTTTTATGATTCTTTGTTTCCATAGAATAGTAATAATATTTTAAAATTCCTTTCTAATTCTTGAGACCCAGTGGTCGAGTGATAGCGTATCGCGCTTCCACACCACAGGTCTGGGTTCTATTCCCGGGCTGGGCAAGGTCGACTTAGCCTTTCATCCCTTCAATAGGTCGATAAAATGAGTACCAAGCTTGCTTGGAGACTTAAACACTGGGGATTTCGCGTCAGACTGACCACCTGTTTGGGATATCCGCTCATGCACTTCAAGGCCAACGGTCACGTATACTGGTATGTGCACAATAGACACTGGCCCTGATGGGCTGAGGGGTAAAATCCTAGGAGAGCCCACATTCTTGGCGACAAACCGAATAAACGCCAAGCCAGAATGGGATGGCGCCAAGCGAAACAAACAATGGCGCAAGTGAATATAGCGGGACAAGGTGGATGCATAATGAAAATATATGTAAACAATGCAGAAATTAATCAAACGTATTTAAGATGAAATTAGAAAAAACAGCCCTTACTTTTTTACTGCTGATCTTTTCCATGTGGAGGGTACAGCGTGACAGCAGATTTTAAAAAAAAGCCTTGAAGGCCTCATCGCTAAGTGAATGACAGTGGGAGTGCAACCATAAATATTCTGCAAGGTAATGGTCGAACATACCCATTCGAAATCTCCGTTCAAATCCATTCAAAACAGCACTCCTTCGTTCGTATAATCCCATTCGCTCATTACATTTAGAACATTCATAATTCGAAGCAATCAATCCTTCCTGCCTTTATACACCATTCAATCAATTTTTTCTTACATTTCGCATTCAACAAAGTAAAAAATTTGAAGGAATATTCACTCACACGTGCCATACTTCCAGCCCGTTGCCCAACAACAAAATGACACATTTCGAAATGCCCGCCGACAAAATACGAAAATTCCAGAAATAGTTAGGTTTCCCATATATAATGTATCAAAGAAGGGTTACCAAGATGGCGTAGTTATCGCCAACCAAAATAATTCGCTCCAAGGGTGTGGGCTCTCCTAGGACTGAACCATTTTTGAAAGTTTTCAGTGTAGTATCGAAATCGTATAATTTATTTTTCGTATAATACATCAAGAAACTTTGCATGAAATTAAGCTATAGAAAGATTATGGACGTAAAAACGTGATCGTACCAATTCTTTAAAAACACTTTTCATATAACTGAAATATACTTAAATTTGTTGAAATTTGTTGAAATTAAGTATTCTAGTAATTCTCTTAAGCTTGAGCTAGATAGCAGGGATCATCTTTAAGTTCGAATAATAAGATGGTCGGCTGGGCCGAATTGTACAAAATTCAATAAACATCGTATAAGGCGTGAAAATAAAATATTTTGAATTCTATCAGACACATATTTCCTAAGATAAAAGATGAAAAATTGGAAACGTGTTCTTTTACTAAAAAAATTATACTGCTTGAAAACTTATTTATTCTACTCCTAGTAATTATATTTCCGTGACCAGGGATTCAATAAAATAAATAACATTTATAGGTTAGTATAATTGTTCTTACTGTCGCCTTTACACAGTACTCGGACGCTCTATTGATATCATTATGAATAATGCATTAGGTGACCTTACAGAGGAAAATATGCCTTTGAATGGGATCAAACAGTTGCGATGCAGGAAGAAAAATAGTCATATTGAACAAAATATCAAAGATCTGAAGCAACAAAGTCAAAGATAAGAAAAATTTCCCTAATAATAGAATTTACTTTTCATTGTTCAAATTCGTATGATTAAAGTATTTTGAATCCTTGAAAAAGTTTAATAATTTCATTCTTTATGTATATAATTTGCTTTTATTAAATTTTACTGAAATAAAAATTGTATTGCTTTATTGCTTTGATCCTAATAATTGTTCCTTCAAAAGTATTTGAGCATTTTACTGTGACAAGTAAATAACTGAACTAGTCTTAAAAATAAGCTTTATTAAAAACGATGTACAAATACCTGCAAATCCCCTTCAACATAATTCCCTTCTCTGTCAATACACAGCTACATACGAGTTTTCCACCATTCAAAGCAGTGCTGCGGTTCATTAGGTGTCAACATCTTAGTGTGTCGTTTTTACCTTCACCTCTCCTACAGATTGAAAATGTGTTCCCATCTATGCATTTTTCACTTTAAAAACATGTAGATGTCGTATGGTATGAGATCTGATGAATACGGTGGATTCTTGAGTACAGTAATAGGTTTATCCATCAAGAACTGTTGCACAGACAGCACAACAGGTACCGGGGTGTTGTCTTGGTGCAAAATCTACGCGTTGTTGTTCTGCAGATCTGACCTTTTCTTTCCCTATCTTTCTTAAAACTTTCTCAAGACCTCAATGTAGTTTTATCGTTTAACAGAGTAGGACTTGTTTTATTGTTTTGGTCTCGAGGTACCCATTCAATGATGATGGTGTCATTAATATCGAACAAAAATGATGAGCATTATCTGTTTTTTATGGCCAGATCCATAAGAACGTTCATCCTCTTCAGCAACCATCTCATCTTCTGAAAATCATTTGCGCCATTCAAAAATTTGACTATATGACGTATATATCTCCAAACACTCCTTTAACAATTTAAAACGTTCATTTGGATTTTTTTTCAATTTCATGAGGACTCGCAGATTGATTTTTATGTTTGTCATGATCGAGGCTCTTCGACACAACAACGTCTTACTCAAACAAGGATGAAAAACAAAATGAAATAGATAGAGTGATAGAATAACGTGCCACCAGCACCGGAAAGATCAAGGTCCTTCACACCAAACCTCATTACTAGGGTATGCGCAGTCCAGGAATTTAATTGCCACACCTTGTACACATTTAAAGAAAGAAATATACTTACTTATATATAGAATAAATTTTAATTTTTCTTTTATCTTTCACTTACCAAATTGGAATAGCTGAACAGAAAAAATAATAATGAGGCTAACACAAAACAATAGAATAGAATGTCTATTATATAACATGACAGATTCTATAACAATATACTGGAATTTAAATTCGTGCATTTATGTTTAATGTTACACCATATTATTGATTATCCCAGCCTAGTAATCTATTAGCCGAAGGCCACTTGCTCCAATATAACCCCGAAGGCACCTTTTTAAAATGAATACATCTTTTTTAGCACATAAGCAGCGTATAAGCTGTTATCTGTGTTCGAACTAAGTTTCTTTCGCTCTCTACACACACACACACACGCACGCACACACGCACGCACGCACGCACGCACGCACGCACGCACGCACGCACGCACACGCACACACGCACACGCACACACGCACACGCACACACGCACACGCACACACGCACACGCACACACGCACACGCACACGCACACACGCACACGCACACACGCACACGCACGCACGCACGCACACGCACGCACGCACGCACGCACACACACGCACACACGCACGCACGCACGCGCACACGCACACACACGCACGCACACACACACGCACACACGCACACACACACACGCATATATATAACTAACCCCGCTACACATCTCCTTCTCACCGTATATTTAATCATGATTGTAAGACA
Organism: Trichonephila clavipes; assembly: GCA_019973935.1. NCBI lineage: Eukaryota > Metazoa > Arthropoda > Arachnida > Araneae > Nephilidae > Trichonephila > Trichonephila clavipes. The sequence goes on from BMAU01006576.1 coordinate 120,237, forward strand.
ATGCACTTTTTAGGTTATTGTTATCTAAGTTTCAGTATTAAGTTTTTGATTGTAGTTGAAAAACATTCTTATAGCCTTTGTCTTCTGATTTGAAGAGGGAAGGGTATGAATTTCTAAATCAGAAGTATTTTTTATACGTTTCTGTAGAATCCCTTCAGAGTCTATCTATAAGTCCCCGTAACTTTCATCAAATCTCCTTGTCAATTGATTTTCACATCTCTAAACGAAAGAAATATACCTGCAAAATTTTAAGTCTGCAGGTCAAATAGACTTAGAAAATTAGACGAGTGAGTTACTTTTTCTCCTCTATTTATACAGATTAAGTGAAGTTCTTAATAATATTGTGAATATGTGCTTATAATATATAAACAAGTATTTAAGTCCATTAAAAAATTAAGTTAAATTTATCATAACTTCTATTTAATAAATAAATACGCAAATAAAAATTCCTGTATCGATAAAAATCACATTCATTCGTAACAAAAAGGAAACTTTGACGTCTTAGAACCAAAATATTGGAAAACAGGAAGCATTAAGAAACTTTTGGCTGCCATCAAATATACCAATTTCTTTTTTATTAGAAAAAAAGGAATAGAGATTAAGTTTTCCTCAGAACCATTGTGTAATGTCACTATAAAAATATTTATGATGCTTTCACTTGAGCACAAAAATTTTCTTTTCTTCAATCACTGATGTAATATATAAACTATATTAACTTATATATAAACGTAGATATGATCGAAAATTATATGAGAATTGCGGATATAGTAATATCTCAGATTTCCCAGCAGAGTCGAAATATTTAAAAGAAAACATCACGGATACCAATAATAATTGGTTGGTATTATGATCGAAATTCAAACAATTAATTTAATAAGCAATATATCTGATAAAGTAGTAAAAAATAACATTGTGTTTATTTTTTTGTATTGTTAAAATGTAAATAAATGATCTAATTTTATAAGAAAATTAATTTTGTGTGGTTGTAGTGTCTATATAAATATGTTGAAAATGGGAGATTCTACAAATATGAAGCACGTTGTTGTTGTTTCTCATCCCAGATGGTATATCTTAGCTGCACCACCAAAAGTCCCCCAAAAATCCAAAAATAAAATATGATTCCCTACAACTTCGTCAATAGTAAAATTCAAACAATTAAGAATGTGACTGGCCTGATCAGCCTTGCACCAATGGCATTCTGGAAAGACTTTTTGACCCTAATGAAAAGTAAGAGATTTGATGTTGATGTGTCCACTAAAAAAACATGATAGAGCAGTCTGTTGATTCCTAGGAATGTTAAACTGGTGACACCCACGAGGTTTTTCCCAAAATACCAAGGGTGGGATGGTGGTATTCTCCAAAGTGTGTTTAATTCTATCCTTTTAATTGAGGAGAGTTCGGAAAAAGTTAGATGAGCGTTACCCTGCAAGGCGTCAGCATTGACAGACTTGGCTAAACTATCGGCTATCTTATTACCCTTCAATCCAATATGAGAGGGGATCCATTGAAAGTATACAAAGAGACTAGCAGAGAGTCGAACCACAAAATTCAGAATATTTAGACTTGTCATCTCCCCAACAATTGTCCAAAGAGAAAAATGCTGTATAGAGTGATTAAATATTAACGTCGCACTATTCAGCTACACTAGGGCTTTTGGCGACGGACCACGTAATTTTGAACCATGGTCAAGTGACGTAGACGATACCTGAGCTGGCACCCCCTCTCCTAACTACCACCCCACCCCACGGGAGGAGATTTCAGCTCTCGACAGATTTAGCGTGCACTGTTGCCCTACACGGCGGGTCTTTAGTGATACTGGGCTCGAATTCATGACATGCCTGCCATGATCCGCTGGGCTACCGCATCCCTCAGGTGCTGTATAGAAGCTTGACCGTCAGTAATAATCTAAATATCCTCGAATACAAGTTCAGAAATCGTGTCAATGAATTGCAATCCCTTATATATTGAAATAAGTTCAGACCTAAAAGCAGAACAACAGTTATTTTTCATCTTAATGCCAAATGCACTATCAGATGTTTCAATATGCCCACCACTTAAAGAAATACCACCGTCGCTCATGTGCATACCTGTATACCTTTTTAATGCCGAATGAGGGAGGCCATGAATTGTCTCGAGAGCCATCTGCCTCGAAAATTATGGTATATTTGACCTTTTACGTACCCTGGTCAATACCTCAGTCTGGAAATGTATTTGATCAGAGTCAAAATTAAAATAGAAAAGGGCATTATGGAGTGAGGTTCCACATTACCAGAAAGCAGGCCTTTATCACATGAAAAGGAAAAATGGATGTGTTTCTTTAATAGCTTGTTATTGTGCCAAGAATGGAGACAGGCAGAAGTTCTGTGCTGGTTCATTGTAGCTAAATAGATTATTATAATACTTTACCAGGCCGTAACATCTTCCAAAAATAGGGTGGTGAGCTACTTTCATACAGTACAATATTGTTAGGGCAACTATTACGAAAGCCAGTAATTATATTCTTGCGGCGCTTAGTTAGACACAAAAAATAAACTGAAAGCTATATTCCAAAATTGACTTGAGTGATATGTAGGTTGTTCCCAGGGTGTTAGCATCTGCTCCCTAGTCATGCCCGGAAATATCTTTGAAAATGTTAAGTCTTTTTCTGCATTTATATGCTTGAGCCTCTAGATGTCTGTTAATAAAGATTTCCCGTTCCAGAATTTAACCCAGGTATTTAACATTTTTTGTTTTATTTAATTGACTATCATTCATGTTGTTTTCTAATGCCACTTGTCTGACGTAGTCAGATCGAGGCCCACGAAATTCATTGTGGCATGGGCAAGAGGTACGCCTGTCTTTGGTCTCTAGCACCATTCAGGTGACAGTATGATTTAGCTCGGCGAAATTCCCCGAAGGGACGATAGATGGCGACACAACCTCTATGTCCACCTCCACAATTTCTGCATGTAAACTGAAGGGGAGGGAAATATTCTCCAGTCCCTGCGCTCGTGATTAAGCCCACAAGACTACGGACCCACTGATTTAACGAGCACGTACTCCGTGTGTACTCAGAGGGTGTTTGGTGGTATCGGGTATCGAACCCAGGCCTTCCGGTCTGGAGTCAGATGCTCTAACACTAGGCTACCCACGGCCACTATCATTCATAAAAACGGTTGGTTGGTAATTATAGAGATGTCTATTGGTGGTGAAAAAGGTAACCTTTCACTTTAAGTTATTACAAATGATTTTTTGCTGTTCAGCTAAGGTGCAGACCTCAGAAAGTGTAGAATTGAGGTTAGTTACTATTTGTTACATCAGAATCAGAATACCAAATGATGATATTATTGGCAAAGAAGCCTAAACAAAACTGTACTTATTGATTACCTCCTCAAGACCAGAATCATATAATGATAATAGTATCCGGCTTATAGAACTAAACCCTATGAAAGGTCATGACTCAATCCAAAAGCATTTGACAAAGTATATATGTATTTCACCCTTATAGATCCATTCTGTAAAAATTCTGAGATCCAAGGCAGAATTTCCCTCCTAATGCCAAAAACGTCATAAAGTTCAGTAATCAATTTTTGGCTCCAGACTCTGTCGAAAGCCCTGAGCATGTCCAAAAGTACTGTAACGGTGTAATTAGTTTTCCTTAAGTTTTGAAAATCCCTGACGTTATAAACCACGTACAATATAACGCTAATGATATTTACATTTTGCCACTCTTTACTTTACAATTAACTTTCAAACAATAGCTACATTTGTACTTTTAAAAGCAAACATGTGGCATACAATTATATTCTAATAAATAAAAAATTGTAAAATGGATTGATCTTTTATTGAAATTCATTAAGGCTTTTTAAAGAACTACAACATGTATCAGGATTATAAGGGATAATAGAATATCATAACTAAATAAACTATGATTTGTTAAAAATAAAATTATGCTCTTTGTTACAAAATGTTTACTAACCTTCAGAAAATTTTTTGCAAGATTAGACACTTTTTTTTTAAAAAAAAATTATAAGAAGAATTTTTTGTGAGAAAGAATTTTAAGGCTGTGTCTTCGGTTAATGTTAAAGAATAGGACCAGAATTTGGAACATTTTTTCAGATATAAAGGAAATGAAACATTAATATGATATTCTGGCTTCACTATCCTTTAGAGAGCAGAATTGTTTATTATACTACCATTTTTAACCAAGTTTTTAAAATTTTCTGGTATAAAATGCGCTTCGCATTTTTTCTCCTATACCATAATATTAAATGGGTTATGCCTTCACGTATTATAACAAAAAAAATATTCATGGAATATTTTGGCACTTTTAAAAACACTATATTGTTAACAGAGGTATGAGTTACGATATTGCAAATTTCCATAGAAATTGAGGCATTTTTTCTGTCTGAAAATGTGCTTCGCGTTTAGTTCAAGCTCCCGTACTTTTACCGAAGACAGCTTTAAAAGTTCTCAGGACTTTTAAATTGCAAATTTTTCAATTTTTTGAAAAAAATATATCTTAAAGCTTTTCAATATTTCTGAGCATTTTGTACGAAAATTGTGTTGATACTGGGAAAACTTCCGAAGTTATTGAGAAATAAGTAGTGAAACTTGAAAGAAAACCCCTATCTCTTTCTTATCTTTAACTTCATTTTTCGCAAAACAAAAATTTTTAGCTTGCACGCAGGATTTCTCAGAAAATATTTATGATATCAATTTGAAATTTTATACACGTGTTCAAAATAAGTCTCTTCATAACTTATAAATCAATTTTAAAAAAAACAAATGCAATAAAACTTTTTTTATTTGAATTTTAATTAATTTTTTCTTAAAAGTTTCGTGTTGTAATTGTATTTAAAAACATTCTTCTTCTCTAGATTTCTAAAAAGTTAATATAACTTCAAAAGGGAACATTTTTATACCAAATAAAATTAATTTTGTAAATTTTGATCAATTTTGTACTTTAGAATCCTACGCGGTGTAAAAAATACTGATTTTCATATTTTTGAAAAATTGTCCAATTTTTATTTCCTTATAACATTTTAAATTTTTTCTCAAATTCTCTGAAATTTGAGAAATTATGTGAATATATATGATTATCATGTGGTAAATATTTCAAATTATTGTTTTGTTTTGTTGCTAAGTTACATTAGTTTGAAGAAGGATGCTTTTTTCGAGTACACGGATGTATGTTGAGTCATGAGACCCTTAATAAAGGAAAATGATTTGCAACTACCGAAAATTGTGCCGAACACAAGGAATCAGTAATGTTATCAATGAAGCGATGGATTATTTTCTCCCGTATATCAGGGGAGGGTAATTAGCAGCATGCAGTCAGAAAATCCATTTCAAACCGAAATTTCTTTCCTGTGCGAGATCAAAAATTGATCGTTTGTTTTTTACAATTAGGAATACCTTTAAGTGTTTCTACTAAGATATCCCCTGCAGAGTTTGGAGGATGAAGTCAAAAGAAAATTGAGCCTTAACCTCAATTTGCTTTGATATCCATTTTTGCTGATATTGACATAGCACCTGAAAAGCTACAGCTTGAATTTATAGATTTGGAGACAGATCGCAATGTAGAGAAATGGTTCAATGCTATGGTAACTGACTTTTATAAATATTTGTCAGTTAAAACCTTTCCTTGTATGAAGAAATTTGCGGGGAAACTGTTTTTTTTGTATTTAAATAGATATATATTTGTGAGCAAAGTTTTTTTTGCATGCAGATCAACAAAAGTAAACGTCAATGCAAGTTGGCTGACATTAACTTCCAGGTTATGATGAGAATTTCAACAATCTCACTCTTGATCTCAAAAAGATTGTAGAAAAGAGTGATAGGGTACGTTTGTCCCAGTAAAAGGATTCTAAAATTAAATGCACTTGCAGCTATAGACAATATGAAATCAGCACAAGATATAAGTTAAATAGAACTACCATATTTTATTTAACTTATATGTATTATTCTTTTTATAATGAATACAATCCTTTTAAAAAAGGTTCGGCTCTCAGGTATCCTCCGCTCTTACAATGTGGTTAGCGAGCAAACACAAGTTGCCCATTCCTTCCCATATATATCTAAGAAGAAGGTTTATGTCAGTTGGGTTTATACTTCAAGATAACTGAAATTTATGTTCCTTCCTTACACAGTAGTGTATATTTCAGACAGAAGTTAAAAAAATTCTGTTTCTTAAGCCATTTTATGATGAAATAGTAAATTAGTATATATTTGAACTGTTTTGGTCGTCATTAATAAATAGTGCGTGCTGTTCAATGAAAATTACACGAAATATATTAAATTCTATACCAGCAAAACACTTAACATCTACTTATAAAAGCTTTGTAACAATACACATCTGGTGTTTCACTTCTAGTATTTGCTCACAATATCATGTTTAGATGGACTCGCATTTAAATGACACCTACTGTGCGAACCAAAACCCAATTTTCACAGCAAGTTGTTGTTTTACCACCGTCAAGACATAAATCACTGAAACTTAATGGTCAACTAGGAGTAGAATAATAGTATGTTATTGGACTATCTCTCCCTCTTAACTTTAATTACTTGTTACATTTAATCAGAATAATTAATTTCTGAGTGATAAATTACAAGCAAACAGTAGAAGCATTGCATGCCAACCACCGGTTGTTCTCCCTCTTATTAGAAAGCCTCAATTGGAGTTAAAATTAGTTCGCAAATATAGATGTTTGTTTATATTTGATGTATATTTCAATCAATTCATAAATTATGTTTATGTAATTCAACAGTCATTTTCAGTTTTTTGAGGTTGCAGTTTCATTTTAGAAACGAATATGAGATTGATATATTAATACTTAATTTATATGAATATTCTTTGATATGTAAAAAATTTCCTGTCTTAAAAACGTGTGTTTATTGTTTCTGACATCTGAATGTGTTAAACATCTGAATAAGTGTCATTATGAAAAAAATTAGCGTTTTTTTTGCTGTAAAACTGTTGGAAATTAATTTTTGCTCAATATGTTAAGCAACTCATTTATTTAATATATAATCTCTTGTTAAAACTCATCTGAAAACTAGATATTCTGTTAGCACAAATTAAAAAAGGATACTAATGTGTTTTTTTTCTTTTACTGAGGAGCATGTTTCATTTCTAGTTTACAGGATTTAAGTTCACTTCGCTTACCAAATTTAAGTCCACTTCATTCTTGTGTGTGTGTGGCTTTTAGTTGCATAGATATGGAGAGTACCATAATAGACCATGCCTTTTAGTGGTTAAAAGATATCTTTTGCTACGAAATCTGTATACATCCAAATGTGTTACGCTCTGCAGTAAATGGAGCTGTCTTTTGCTTGCATACTGTAATTTGCGCAATGAAGGACACATTCAATTATAGCACTGTAATATGCTTGTAACTATTTAAGCCTGCATGTTATAAATGTTTTCTCAGAAATTATAATGGTTGCACGCAACGCCTTTTATTTACAAGAATTTAAAGTATTTTTCTTTTCCAAAGAAAATTCATTGCTTATGAAAAAGACCATTTTCGCGAATCGTATTTAAACATACGAATTTCTTAAACATTTCTGACTTTTTAATCTACTTAGAAATTATTTACTTATGAATTTATATGTTTATATACAAGCTGTCTCAGCGCTAGGCATTCCAGATATTCTCGAAGAATCGGACGTATCTCGCTCTCCAGAAGCTATTGTGAGGTGGGCAACTAGGTCCTCTCGACGCTAAAGGGAATATTGATGCATGTCGTTTTCAGGCTGTGCTATACCTGCTCGCATACCCAAACGGATTCTCCTGTACCAGAACTAGTAAAATTTCCTCAATGTCCGGAGTCTGTACAGTTCATTTATGCTTCATTATGGATCTCCGGAAAGAAACGTCGTTAGTTAACCGTTAGTGAAGGTATCCAAAGATTTTCTGGTTAGGCGTACTCCTCATCGAATATTGTAAAACAGGGGTATCCAACCCAAATAACTTTGAGGGCCACTTCGGAAAAACATTATAATCTCGCGGGCCGCACATAAAAATATGTGCCTTTATATCAGATTTAGAATAAAAAAACATTTACTGCAGTGAAAATTTAAAACAGAATGAATTATTATTATAGTTTTCATTATTTTTCATGTACACAGACATAGATAATATAATAATGCAATGATCAAATAATGTTTAAAATATTACAGTGTGTGTGTTGCCATTTTCTTGAAAATTACGGCGTTCCTTTTGAATTGATTTTTCGTTACTCATTGTTGAAATTTGATTTTGCTGTCATTCGCAAACGATTAACTATACATTGCCCTTTATCTTAACCGTCCTGGATATATAGTTTTTTAAATTTAAGAAAAACATCTCGGACTTCCTTTTGCTTTTTGAACACTCCAAACAGAAAAGGAAAGGAGGAGGAGAAATGAAAGTCGCACACACAGAGAATCATGTTCCATCCATATTAAAGGATATGCATAGTGCAATTCAGAGCTTATTAAAAAAGTAATTTTTTATAGTAAAATCAAATGTAACTGTTTGATAAAATATAAATCTATTTTAATCTAAAAAACATTTCTATTATCAAAAAGGATTTATTTTAAAACAAGAACAGGTAAAAGGCAAATACATTGTAGATTTGTATATATATATATATATATATATGTATATATATATATATATATTGATTGTTGATGATTGAATTTATATATATATATATATATATATATATATATATATATATATATATATATATATATATATATATATATATATATATATATATATAAAATTCACCTCAAAAAATTTATAAAATCACCTCAAAAAAATTGAAAAAAATTAAAAAAAAACTGATGTTTAAAATTTTTTAAAAAAAGAATCGGTGGGCCGCAACTTATGTACTTGTGGGCCACATGCGGCTCGCGGACCCTGTTGTAACGTATACACGCTATGTGCGACTCAACCACTGAATTTCACCGTCTCGTACGCTAAATGCATATTCGTTGACTCCGTGTTCGTACTATAATCCATCCTACTATCACTTAGTCATCGTGTGAAACGAAAGGTCTTAATAAGAACGTTTAGGAAACCTACGCACGTGCAGCTCCATCATCTACGCAAGGAATAAACATTTGCTATCCGACATCTCTATACTATTCCGAGGCATCTAAGTGTACCCTGACCTTCTAGGATTTGTAATATCGTGTTGAAACTCCTTGTATATAAATTTTAGTTATATATAATCTTTTTTTACTTTATTCATTCTAGTAAAGTTTTTGTATTTGATTCGTTTTAATATAATCATATACTTAGGCATTTAAGAAACTACTTCTTAGATTTTTTTACGGATTATATAATTCATACCTCTATTTATTTCGAACAACTGTACAGTATCATACATTAAGTGTTGGTTTTTTCTAGCTTAAATTTACTGGAAATGTAAGAATATTGCTCAATAAGATTTTTCAACTACTGTAATTTAAAATGTTACTTTGTTTTATATAAAATGAGGAATTTTTTCTGAGGTTTTAATAGAAAGAATTGAAGAATTTGAAGGACAAATATTTTTATTAATTATCTGTTTTGAGTTTAATCTTTTTTAAAAATCTATGGGTAACGAGAAATGTTATTTGAGTTTAGATGTTCGATATTTCTTTTTAATTTAGAAGATTTGTTTGTTTAACATGCACTCCGCCTAAATAGCTATTTTAAATAAGTAAAAAAAATGGAGGGAGTCTTTTGGGGAATTTCAGTTGAATTATTCCCTCTTTGGAATTTTTGTCAGTCCAATGGTAAGTGAAAATAATTATAGCATCACATGGTAAATTAAATTTGGTTTGAAAATTTCCTAATTCTTCTAACGTGAGATATAAAAGTTTGGAGAACCTCGTCGTCAGACAGGGGTTTGAGGTTACAATAACTGTTAGCGACAGTCTGTATTAGACACTTCTCAAGGCGCAATAGGCAATCCGTTCCAAGCATTAAAGTGCAAAACATTTCAAGAAACAAATTTCATTCTGTCTTAAATTTTTCACTGACAGTTTTAAGGATTTTTTTCTATATAAATAAACAATTAACACAATTTGAAAAAAATTTCAATTTTTTTATAGCTCCCAAGAAAATAACATTTTATTTTCTGTCGGTCATGGTTGAAATAAATATGATTATAAACCAAAGAATTGAATAAAAAACTGATTCAAGAGCCCTTTCTTTTTTAAACAATTATGTACAAGTACAGTAAACAATTTCATAAAATTTAAAATCTAAACAATGGAATTTTATGGATACCACTTAATTTTGTTTTTAAAAAATCTGTGCATAGAATCACATGTAGTGTAATATGCTCATGCACCTATCGTTTGAATGAGAGAGATATATGTATGTACCTTTCGAATAATCGAATTTATTATTCTAATTTTGGAAAGAGTCTAAAAGTTTAAAAAGATAGTTTTAAAATTTAGTGTGTGTGTATATTGCAGAAATCTACTTAACTCGTTTTTAAAAGAGAGATTAACGAAAAAGTGATGTTCCATTTTTTGAATACAGATAGAAATAATAAATCAGCTAAAAAGTATATTAATCTTTCAGAAGGCTGAAACATTTTTAGCGAATTAATGAGAAAATATGGAAGATCTCTTAAATTAATACCCTTTTTTAAAGCAAACAGTAATCTTTGATGAGTAAATTATAATTGATTTTGTCGTCGGTTATGCATAATCCATTGATTTTATCGTTCCATTGATTATTAACTCGAAGGGAACACATTGTCAGTTTCTACTATGCACAGATGAATGGTGGTCAGTTTACTCTCGTAGGTTCATTGGACTGACTTTCGTATGTACTTAGTAATTCAGATGAAGGCGAGATAATTATATTCGGTAATTCTGACATGCTGTTATCACTTCTCAAGCTTCATTTAATTATATATATATACAAAGGGGGATGTTCTTGAATCCTTTATGAAGGTAACTAACGTGGTACGTTTTCACATGGCTGTGTTTATGCTTACAATATGATTTTAAAAATCATTAAATGAAATTATTATGATAAACTGTTAGATAATTCCATTTATTTTTTTTCCGGGGAAAAAGGCTCGGTGATTTTTTTAGTTACGATTGGTAAATTTTAATAATTTTTTTCTGAATATATAATTTGGTTCCCTTTCCTGCCCGAGGATATTGTTAATTTTTCCAAGTCAATTTCTTTTTTTAAATATATGAAAGGAAGAACGAAGATAAAAAAAGCTTACGTTTAAAAAGTGCAGAATGTAGTAGATTTACGAAATAGATTAAAAATCCATTATTTCTCTTCAGCGAAAATTGAAATTATTTATGGACATAAAAACTAGTGTTTTGAAAAGTAATTTACTTTTTTATCTCCTAAGCACAATGTGTGTGATCTAGATGTAATATCATATTAGCATGTGTATATTTGTATGTGATGAAAGAAAATTTTATGTAAAAGGAAAAAGTTTAGTTACGAACACACATAAATAAAACTGTGACATAAAAAATAAGAGGCCATACATCAAGAGGATTTTATTTATTTCAATAATGATACGATTCCTTGGGTGAGAGAGTGAGTGCGTACTATACAGCCAAAATAAAGGGCTACGGATCTCCTTATTTTGAACCCTGGTCAAGCAACGATATGATTCCTTGGTGAATGCCTCATAAAATACATTCTAAAGAATGTGTTCATTTAAGCTACGAGCAAAAATTATTTGATCTTGTTTCTGAATGATTTATAACATTTAACAGACTAATTACAAAGCTATGTCTTTTTTTTCGAGATCAATTAAAATTTTTAATACAGAAAAAAAATATAGTGTGTTTCAAAAATATAACACACACAGTAGATGGTGATTATCTTCCATTTTTACGGCAGTCAGGGTTTATGAAAAAATCCTTCTCTTTCTCCCGTTTTCAAATAAAACAGATTAAGAGTTAGAGAATAAAGAAGCAGAAAAATATGAGTAAGATATATATATATATATATATTTATATATATATATATTTTCCTTAAGAAAACTTATTTAATACTGGTGCATAATAATTAGAGAAAAAGATTCAAGCAGTCGTAAAATAGTAGTTCTGATGCTCTATTACTAACACTTGCGTCAGTTCTCGCAGAAAGATTATGTCACTATTGAACGGATAGAGCACTGATCTTAAATATCTATCGAGTTTATAGCATTTATCACTATTCATGTATGCCTATATATGCAACTGTCATCTTTTCTTACCGCGAGTAGTTTCTAAATAAGGCGGCTGTTACAGTAAGAAGTCACACAAGCAAAACAAATACAGATTCATCTAAGAAGCTAAAAATTTCTGAACTGAATATATCAGTATAAAGGTTTAGAGAGCATGTTTCCTTGATTTAAATCTCATTAAACATAGACGGTATGTTTTGGGAAGACACCTGGCGCGACACGCTCGTGTCCTTTGAAGAACACAATACAACTGACACAGATGTCCATGGAAGAATAACTCTTTTACCGCGAGAACTCTTGGTTTATATGACGTTGAGTATGGATACACACACAGTGCTTGGCAGCCATTGCAGTCAGGGAATGCTATATTCTTGAATAAGGAACTTTGTTTTGTTGTTTTCCTCGTAACCAGATAGTATTTTGTATCAACACCATTCTGTTTATAAAGTCTTTTGCCGCTTTGTTCTATACTGAATGAGCTTAATTCAAATTTTGCTACTAAGTTTTCATATTTTAAAAAACTATATTGTGTTTCTATGAATAAATATCATGTCTCCCAATCGTCTTTTTTTGTTGAATTATGACAAAATCAGAAAAATTGTTTAAGTTTTGCCCACTACTATATATATATCGTCAGTATCCTCTTCAATTTACATTTCCAAAATCTATTTACTTATATTGAAAGGTATATTTTTCGTCTTAAATAATACAGTTCATTAAGTATTGTATACATGAAACATCTTTTCGCTCTTTTAAGAACTGATACGTTTTTACATATTTAAGACAAATATATTTCTATTTTTCACAGTTTTAAGTCCCTATAATAAAGCGTAAACAATACATACTTTAAGAATAAATTGATAAATTTCATTTTTTAAACAAAAAGGTGTTTACAAAAAATACTAAGTTTACGTTTGGACTTTTATAGATTATTCATGAATAAGAATATCAGATTTATATTACAATTTTTGTGGAAATGAGAGAGAGAAGCACCTTAATTATTCAAGAAATATAATAAACTAAAGCAATTTGCTGGGATGAAATATTATTTTAAACTACTTTTATCTGTAAAAATAAATGTCAAAGCAATTAATCCTGGTATCATGTACAGCATAAAATAAGAAGATAAGCTTTCAAAAAAGTATTACAGTATTTTAGTAAATACTTGTGTTGGGTACACAAGTAAAACTCTAGAAAAAGTCTCTCTCAGTAAGTGGACTGTAGTTTTTATTACTTGTTGCTCAGCTCGCTCGTTTCGACTCCTTACTCGATGGAGTCAGAGGTTACACAGATTCGTTAGACACTCTGAGCGCCAGAGGGCGCTCTACATTTACATACGTACACTGAACATGCCGCCCAGCCTTGCAATGTTTTTTCAACATGCAAGATTTACATAGAACATAATCATAAAGATAACACACAGAAATACAATACTTCAAAATACAAACAAAACAGCATACAAATGAAGACAATGTATAAAGCAATTGATAAATCACACAGAATTTTAAAAAAATTACTATTCTACACACAAACATTACTATCTGAAGGGTTATATATGTTACTTCACACACACACTGTTTCAATTAGTAGAATGCACAGTTTCGAAATGGGTCTCTTAAATATACCTCTAGTGGTTTTGACTTCCACTACTCTTACTTTAGAATCCTTTCCTGGATAAATATTGTTGATTCTACCTAATGACCATTGACATGAAGGTAAATTATCCTCTTTTATTATAACCATATCTCCAATTTTAGCATTCTTTTCTCGAAATGCCACTTATTTCTCTGCTGCAAACTATTTAGATAGTCTACACTCCATCGTTTCCAAATTAATTGAATTATTTTTGTAATTTTCTGCCAATTATCCAACCTATTTTCATTTAAATTAGTTAAATCAGGCTCAACAATTGATGTAATTGATCTACCTATCAAAAAAATGAGAAGGAGTCAATACATTTAAATCATCTAAGTCAGAAGATAATGGGACAAGAGGACGAGAATTTAACATCCCCTCTATTTGGATAATCACGGTCAGAAACTCTTCATATGTTAATCTAATGTTACCTACTAGTCTCTTTAAATAGAACTTAAAAGATTTAACGCCTGCCTCCCAGAGACCTCCAAAATTTGGGGCTCTAGGGGGGAGGAATTTCCAATCTATTCCTTCAGAGGCCATATAACTTGCAAGTGCCTCATCAGGTTTACACACCAAATTAAACATTTTTTTAAGTTCTATATTTGCACCCACAAAATTTGTTGCATTATCAGAATACAACTTAGCACATTTACCTCTTCTAAATATAAAACGCTTAAGTGTAGCAATAAATGCATTAGAGGTTAAATCAGTCACAATATCTAAGTGCACAGCTTTAGAAACAAAACATATAAATATACAAACATAGATTTTGTTATATACACCTTTTCTCTGCCCTTTATACTTAATGTAAAAAGGGGCCACAGAAGTCCACACCTGACACATTGAATGGATAATTTTTGATAACTCTATCCTTTGGCAAGTCAGCCATTATTTGATCAGTGCAAGTAGGATTGGCCTTACAACAATTTACACAATTATGAACAATTTTTCTACAAATATTACGGCCATTCAATATCCAAAAATTTTGCCTGATCTGATACAACAAGGATTGTGGACCACTATGTAAAACTTTTATGAAAATACTCAACTATTAAATAAGTCAATTTATGTTTCGAAGGCAAAAGAATTGGAAATTTCTGGTTATAATTAATATCACTATTTCTCAATCGACCTCCAACTCTCAAAATCCCTTCACTATCAATAAATGGATTGAGTGTTTTTACTCGACTGTTGGAAGGTACCATGGCAGAATTTTGAATACCATTAATCTCTACTTTAAACTCTTCCTTTTGTACTAATTTCAATAAAAGCTGTTCAGTCTTTTTTAATTCTCCTAAATCTAGAGGCCCAATTCCTTTGCTTTCTTTGCTCTTACAATTATAAAAAAATCTACAAATAAAACTTAAGACACGAATAATTTTAAAATAGTCATTACTAAGGTTAAGTAAATTATTTACAAAAGAGTTAGTAGCAAAATCAAGAAAAAAGTTAGAAAAGTCACTACAGTTTTTAAGTTCACCTGGATCCTTGATCACTGCAACAGGAATTTGTCGTTGTGGGTACTGGTTGCTCATCAGAAATTTAGGACCATTCCACCACAACTCACAGGTTTTAAGTTTTAGAGAATCCATTCCTCTGAAACGAAGTCGGCAGGATTTGTCCTCTGTTGCCACATAACGCCATTGCTCACTGGAAGTCATCTCCTGGATTGTAGCAATCCTGTTAGCCACAAAGGCTTTTAGTTGATATGACTCCTTCCTTATCCATGACAAAACTATCATGGAGTCACTCCAAAGAAAAGTATTAGTCACATTTAATTTCAAAGCTTGCTTGACACGATGCACTAATTTTGCTAACAGCACAGCGGCACATAGCTCAAGTCTGGGAATCGTTGTTTGCTTGGTAGGCGCAACTCGGGATTTACTGGCAATAAGATGCACAAGCATCTTTCCATCTGAGGTTATGGATTTGCAGTAGACAACAGCTCCATATGCTGACTGGGACGCGTCGGAGAATCCATGCAGCTCGATCACTTCCGGTTGCTCTAGCACAATGCATCGATTGATGTTGATGTCATTTACTACCTGAAGTGATTCGACAAATTGTCGCCATTCTCTATTGATTGTATCTGGAAGCAAATCTGTCCAATCAATCTTTAGCATCCATAATTTTTGAAGGAAGATTTTCGCCTTCGCCACCACAGGACCTAAAAGATCTAGAGGATCATATATCCTGGCGATGATTGACAAAACATCCCGTTTGGTATTTAATTCGTGCAAGTCTATTTTTACTCTGAAGGAGAAGCAATCATGCTTGGGGTTCCAATAAACACCCAACACTTTTATCTCTGATGAATCTGAAAAATCATAATTTTCGGAAACCTCAATCAATTCCGTATTATTTCCGCACCACTTATGCAAAACCATACCTCCTTTAGCGAAGATATTGATCAGTTGATTTTTCAGTTCTTTTGCTTCTAATAAGGTCTCTGCACCGGTAAGTACATCATCAATGTACATGTCACTCATCACAACTGAAGACCCTAATGGAAAATTCCCTGCTTCATCTAGGGCTAATTGTTTTAGCGTACGTGTCGCTAAAAATGGTGCACTCGTTGTTCCATAGGTCACAGTTGACAACTCAAACGTTTTTATTGGTTCGTCCATGTTCTCTCTCCACAGAATGCGCTGAAGTTTACGCTGATCTGGATTAATCCAAATCATTCGATACATTTTTTGCACATCCGCAATGAATGCAAATATGTGCTTCCTAAAGCGAACCATTATTGAAAAAAGGTCATTTTGAGCAACTCCCCCATTGTATTGTAGAGAGTTTAAAGAATAACCGTTTGTAGTTGCACTCGACGCATTAAAAACTACTCTCAATTTACTTGTTTTTATCAGAGCGATAAACACCAAGATGTAGTATGAAATACATTCCACACTCCTCTCTCTCATCTACCTCTTGCATATGGCCTAGCTCTTTATACTCTTTTAAAAAATCTCTATATAATTTTAAATAGTTAGGCTCACGCTTTAATCTATTCCATAAAGAATTTAATTTTTAAGGGCAATATCTTTTGACTGGCCTAAACAATTTGGATCCTTTTTAAATGGCATAGATACTATATATCTTCCCGTACTATCTCTAGTATGATTTTTTTTGAAAATGCTCCTCACAAATTATCGTTTCCTTATTTTTTATTGTCTCAGGTTCAACATTTTCGATTTCCCAAAATCTCCTCATTGTCTTTTCTAAATCGACATTATCTTTTTTATTAACCCACAGTGAGGTTTATTTTCACTAGAAACTGGAATACTCCCACTCGCAATATAGCCGAAGACTGTATTCTGAAAAATAATTTTGTATTTAAAAGATTTGTTTGTCCTGGTAAAAGAATTTCATAAAAGATTTCTGCTCCCAACAATAAATCAATATTTCCCGGAATGTTGAAATTTTCATCCGCTAATTTCTCTCTACTGAAATTACCCAAACTAACGTTAAACGGTTGAGAAGGAATCATATCCGTAATTCGCGGCACTACAAAAAAAGTCTGCATTAGTTTCATAACTATTTCCTCTATTTGCAATTGTTGCATTAACGCGCGATTTAATCGTTAACTCTGAATTATTTAATCCTGAAACTAAAATGTTTATTTTCTCTCTTTTTAAATTGAGTCTATTCATACACTGTTGCGAAATAAAATTGCTTGTTGAACCACCGTCCAACAGTGCTCTGACTTCCTGCATTTTCCCAAAGGAATCTCTAATGAAACAAATCGCGGTTGAAAGTAAAACGGATTTCGATTTTACGTAACTCGTTGCAGTAAACAGATCTCCTAAACCCTGAGAAGACACCTCTTTCGAAATCTCCCCTATGTAATTTATGGGTTTGAACACAGACGCCTTCGCTGAAAGTTGATCCATCGAGGATTCCTCTGTTTCCGGCTCTTTCTGCCCCCCCCCCCAATGAAGAAGGTTGAATGACCCTTTCACTCGTAAAATTTGGGTCTCCAGAGAGAAACACAAAGAATAATGATGCTTTTTGGCAGCATTTACAAAGAACTTTAGATTTACAAAACTTGACTCTATGCAAATTTAAACAATTAAAACACAAGGAATTATTTTTAACAAGTTCTACCCGTTTATTTACTGATAATTGCTTATATTGAGGACATTTATTTAAAAAATGGCTATCAGATTGACACAAAACACATTTTTCCCCTTGACATCTGAGAAAAATACTCTAGACATATTTTTAGAATTTTGATTTTTGCGACAATAATTAATATTCTCACTCAGTGGTTTTCCTCGCGATGAATAAAATAAATCAATTTCTTTTCCCAACGTTAAAGGATCAAACCATTTATCTGCTTGTCTGACACTAATATGCGATGCGGTTTCTTTATCTAAAGTACTAAATATTTTGTCTGAAACTATTAATTGTTTTAATACCTCGAAATTTGAAACATTTCTCAATTTTAAATAGTATTCCCAATTTGTTGTTAATCTACTGGACATGGGATTCACAATTTTGCCGTGTTGCTTTCTTAAAATTCTCTAAACACGATTGAGGAGTTGGCTCAAATTCTTGGAGTATTATGGACTTTATTTTATCATAATTTTTAAGATCCTCATCTTTCAGATATATAATGATATTTGCAGCTTTTTCTCCTAATAAATTTAACAAAATCTCAGGCTTAAATTTATCAGTAACACTTTTGGCTGCAAATGCACGTTCTAATGAAAAAAGAAACTCCATCCCTCAGGTTTGTCGGGAATTTTCACTGTAAGTGTGCGGATACTTTTAATTAAAGAATCCACAGAAAAGTAATTATTACAATTAACTTCAGTATTATTGTCTTTATCATTTGCTCGTATTCTCACTATCTCTAAATCAAGCTTAGACTTTTCTCTTATTTTTTCTAACTCTAATTGCTGACTTTCGTCATACTTTCTTTCTTCGATAATTAAATTTGCTAACTCATGCACTGAATCAGGATCGTTTTTGTATCTATCACAGTTTTTTATAAGATCCATGAAGTCTAAAACAGTTAATTTATCACTGACACACAACTCTAATTCAGAAGCGATTCGCCTCAAGTCTTCTTTTTTTGCTCCTTTAAACATCGTTAAAGTTCGATTTTTCAACGAAAAGTCAAAAAACAACAGCACATACCTCGTATTTTCAATGCATAGGTCTCCCCGGTTGAGACTGGACCAGAATGTTGGGTACACAAGTAAAACTCTAGAAAAAGTCTCTCTCAGTAAGTGGACTGTAGTTTTTATTACTTGTTGCTCAGCTCGCTCGTTTCGACTCCTTACTCGATGGAGTCAGAGGTTACACAGATTCGTTAGACACTCTGAGCGCTAGAGGGCGCTCTACATTTACATACGTACACTGAACAACTTGTAAAGAAAATATCTTTGTCTTCTAGAAGTGTTATAAATGTATTGAAAAGTGAAACAATAATACATGAGATTAACATAAAAAATTTAGACATAAGCTTCATTCGTGAGCTGCTTTAAAGATACATTTCAGTTGTATTCAGATCCTGGAAGAGAATCATGTATTCAAAGGCTTATATTTGTCATGTAACATTTTTAATGCAACTTTCTCTCTCTCTCTCTCTCAATCACCTTTTTAAAATTATATAACAGAATATCTATATGTACTGAAAGAGTTTCAGAAATATTCATTCAATCTGACATCACTAGAATATACAAACATTTATTTTCAGATCTAAGAAATAAATGTTGATAAGAAACCGCTTTATAAAAGAGAATTAAATAGCTTAAATGCGTAGGAGTATAAGTATATACAACCCTGGGGAAATTACCCGGAAACAAAACACATGCGGCACTTCAAGGAAATTGAATACATTGTACTTATATCTTTTGATATAAACTGCATCTCATATTTCGTGATAACTAAGTCAGTATTCCATTGGGATTCTAATCATGAAATTCCTTTCTTAATCTTGATATTCCTTATGACTTTAGCAATTTATAAAAACGAAGTCTTCTAACTATTTATTTAACAGCTTGTTTTAAATAATAGTAACCAAAAGTGAATTCTTATTTCTATACTTTGTAATAAATGCGTTCTTAACTTGTGTGTGTGTATTGTTTCCAATTTATTTCAAGATGGGATCTTAGACAAAAATAGTTCTTCTCAGCCTTTGCAGTAAAAGTAAATTATATCGGAATATTGGGGAAAGATATTTCGATCGAGAGAGGAAAAACGATTTCTATTCAATTTAATTTTGAGAAGGGTTTTACAAGTGATTGCCTTGAACTACAAATATAGTAGAATCCAATTTACTTAAAATTTGAAATTTATCTTAGCTCTTATTAATCATTAAGTTAAATCTGAAAGTTTCTCCTAGATTTCTATTTGTGCTTTCAAGGACTAATATATTACCAACACAAGTAAATTGAAATCAATTTCTTATTTCACTAAGCCAATGGATTTATTACATCATGCACTATCTAGTAACCTGAAGAATTCAATGGGGAATCAAATCTTTTGTTTTACAATTGCGTAGAGATTATTTCAAACATTTCGTTGAATTGACAAGAGCTATAAATAATTAGGTAACTTAAATTTAAGTTAATTAAAATAATTAGGTAATAACTCACCATAATTCGACAATTTTTCTCATTTAATATTTGCCTTGTTTAAAAAATCATTTAAGATAGCAAACAATGTGAGTAGTGTTACTTTGAGAGCCCCATCGATTTACATAGAAATAGTTCTGATGACATATATCGCAAAGATATGAAATAAGCACCTTTATCAATATCTGTTGTCTCATCAAGTTGAACTGAAAAGAATTTGCCATGTTTGCATTTCATTCATTGGAAACATTTTTCAGAAAAGCTCATACTGAATCTATATCATTAATTCAATATCTGCAACGTTCGCTAGAGGTATGGGATACAATATGGTTTGGTGAAATTGTCTCCAAATATATTTTCCGTTATCTCAGCAATTAATTGCTTTTAAATAAGCTTTTTACTTTTAGCAACATTAAAATTTGCTTGATGAACGCAGATAAAGTTTTTCTAAAAATGATTTTTACTTTTCACATGATTTTAATGTTAATTCTAAGATTTCTTGGGGATTGTTTACGTATTGACTTTAGAAAAATTTTCAAATGGTAGTTAAATTTATTATGTTCCATGCTATCTGAAGCAGGCAATTTTGAAAAAATGACATTCGGGTTCCTTTTTTCGTTTACTCTGCTATTGGAAAACCTGAAATTTCAGCATTCTTGAGAAATACACAAATAACACAGAAACTGCTCGCTTTTTATTCATTGATTTCAAATCCATATTATACTACATTTCTTTCTCTTTTAAATCCTTTACGGAAATTATTTTTAATTTTTAAAAGAATTTCTTTAGGTTTGATTATTTTTTCCTGCGGATCATTATAACCGTATGATATAGGTTTCTTATATATAGGGTTATTAATGAAACCGTACTTTATGGCATTAATGAAACTGTATTTTAGGGCATTAAAGAAACTGTATTTTAGGGTATTAAAGAAACTGTATTTTAGGGTGTATTATACTTTCATATTTGTTATTTTACTCGAGAATAGTTACTTAACATTTGTTTATAAACCATTAGGGGGGAAAATTCGTCTCCATTCCTCTCTCCTTTTAAAAATATATAATAACACTCACTTATATTGCTAAAATTGCGCAATAAATGCTCTAAGGTATCCGACTACGTTTGGAACAATGATTTTGAAAAAGCGCACAAATGGACACTTTTCATGATATTTAGTGTCACTTAGATTAGAATACATGTATAAAATTGTTTTAAGGCCATTTTGACAAAAAAATTATTTAAATGCAAAATTTCGGCAAAAATTTAACTTAGAATAGCCTTTTTTTCAAAATGTTCTTTTTTTGAAGAATGCTTCTATTATAATCATATTTTGCCTGTATATCGCTCAGTCTTCTGTACAGAGGCTCAACTATGATTTTTGAAAAATTCACATTATTTTCAGAATTACAACCAATTGAAATAATTATCGGCGTTTTTTTCTTAAAATTTCTCCCCTCTGTAGTCGTAAAACACGGATAAACCCACTTCTAAGTTATATATTTCAAGAATTGTAGTTGAACCTCTGTACAGAGGTCTGAGCTATATACAGGCAAAATATTATTATAATAGAAGCATTTTTCACAAAAGAAGAATATTTTGAAAATGGGTCATTCTATGTTCATTTTTTCTCAAAATATTGTACTTAAATAGTTTTTTTATTGTAATGCTATTTTTGAGGCAATTTTATATACATTTTCTAATCTAAGCGACACTAAATATCATAAATATTATCCATTTATACGTTTTTGCAAAATCACGGTTCCAAACGTTCTCGGATACCTTAATTTTGTGCTCATATAATGTTTTTAAGATATTATTATGCAATGGCACAAAAATAAAGTAAAAATAATTCCATATAATTAAAGCACACTGCTACCAGAAATTAGAGGATCAAGCAAAAAAGTCAAGAAACAGCTGCGTGATAGCCATGTATAGGCATGAAAGGGAGAATACAGATGCAACAGAACACAATATTGAAAAAAAAGCAAAAAACAATCGTATAGGAACAGTAATTCTTTGTAATAGTATGGAATTATTTGAAATATGCCTGACGGCGATAATTCAGTTTCATGTGAAAGACAAAAAACTGATTGTTTGGAAATGATATAGGATGTTTAACATGGTGTATTTTTCTCCCAAATTTCTAAAGATTCACGCACACCTATTTAGCATGGATGCGATGAGGTTATTCATGAGACTTTGAGGAATACCGTTCCACTCTTGACGATGTGCGATCTCCAAGTCTTGGACAGTGTCAGGAGGTCTTGGTCTTGCAGCAACGCGTCGCCTGAGTGTGTTTCAAACGTGCTTGATCAGATTAAGACTAGGACTACTTGCTGGTCACTTCATACACTGTATTGTTTCAGTTTCAAGAAAGTTCTCCACAATATGATCTGTATGAGGTCTGGCATTATCCTGCAATAAAAGAAAAAAATCACCGATGGCTGCAGCGTTAGGTTCGACATGGGGTCTCAGGATCTCGTGTACATATCTTCGAGTCGTCAAATTGCCATTCTGAATAATATGCAAATCAAAACGTCCACCTCTGCTGACTCCCCCCCTCAAACCTCCTCGTTTGTAATGTGTTCTATCACGAATGAATCTAGGGTTATTTCGAGTGCCTCTTTCTCGCAATATCAAAAAATGCCTGGTGTCACACTCTAAGCTGAATCAAGAATCCTCCGTAAAAACACTAAACTCCAATCGCTTTGCATCCAATTTCGATGTTTAGAAGCCCACTTTCCTCGGGTAGCATGGTTTCTTGCTGTCATCAATTGCTGTCACTAAATTGATCTAAGTGCGTACAGACCACACGCACGAAGCCTTTTTTGGATTATCTGGCATGAGACGCTTCGTTTTGTTTCCAAAAGAAACTGTCTTTGAAATTGCGTCTTATTGGCTGTTACGTATCGACGAGCTGTTAACAGGATATATCGGTCATTATTTGTTGTGGTAGCGCGTGGACGACCTTGTCCTGGTCCTCGTCGAACTTACCCTGTCCCCTAGAATCAATTCTATGGTTTTGCAACGATATTTGTTGCTACTCCAACAGTGTACTCTATAGTTTTTTTTAAAGTTTTTTTGTGTTCCACCAAGTATCCACCAAGCCAAGGATAATGCACCTAGCCAAGGATTTCAGTAGATCCCATTGCTATGGTATTTTCAAGTGAGTATCGCTCAAAAAGGTTGAATTTCATCTTTGAGACAACGAAAAACAACTGCGTGTATGAAATCACTATTTCTGCACAAATATCCTTTTTCTGGTTTTGGTTGTCATGAATGTTAATTTACATATGAATTTTTCTTCTGTTTTCTGTTACACTTTCGAATACGGATGTTTTATTTTACGTTAGTTATCAGAAGAAAGTTTTGTGTAATTTCGTTAAATCCACGTACTCTCCTAATTTTTTTCAGCAGTGTATTTGCATAAAAATTATTATTTCAGAAATCGATATTTTAAAAAACTTGTTTAATACTTTGATAGAATGAGATTAGACTAATTAAATAAAATTTACAAATGCGTCATGTTTTGCTTATCCTTTAATATAGAGCAGTTAAAAATAAGCTGATATTAGCGAAATGAGGTCGAAAAACATTTATAATAATTTTAAACAATACGTTTCATTTATCAATGAGTCTCAAGAAGAATTTCTTAGTAAGCTTTCCCAAGATATTTTAATATTTGTGTAGGCCAGTGCTTCTCGAACTTTCACTACTGGCGCCCCCCTTTTCGATCACAATTTTTTTCGCGCCCCCCTTATACATTAATAATGTACTGAATGCAATAATAATGCACTTTGACGCTAAAGCTACAATAGGCGATCTTAATTATAAACCATACAAATTAGTAACAAGTATTAAATTTTGTATACTACTTTTAAGCAAAATAAATAAATAAATAAAATAATAGGATAATTATTATGTTAATTTTCCTTTCTCTAATTTTTAAATTGAACATATTGCAAAATGCGGTGGCTGCTTAGAAGACAAAATATAGATATCTGCTAAATATAGAAAAAGAACTCAGAGGGTCAATTTCTAATCATAAACATTCCTTATAAAAACTTTGCTTTCCAAGACAAGCTCCTGGACGTTATTAATACTTATTAAACTTGTTCTTAATTTAGTATTAATTAATTAGTTATAAAATATTCTGTGCAGCACTGATCCATTAAAAGTATACCGGCTGAAGTGTCCGCTCTTTGCAAGAGTTCATTTATTAGAAAATAAAACATTATTGGTATAATAGCTGAATTGTAAGGGAGCAAAGCCAAGTGCTCGACAATGTTTACAAAAACGTAAAATGATTTTTTTAAAATGGTTGCTCAAATTGTAATTAGTTTTAAGCGAATTGTAATTTTAAGCCTCACAGAATTAGCATTTATAATTGATGTTAAATAGTAGCGCACACAGGAATTTTTCAAGGGGGGGTCCGGGGTCGAAAGTTCACCAATCTTGTATCAAGTTCCTTTTGATTTTGTCGATTTTCGGGAACAAAACACAGTAAAAAACTAATTCTTGAATAAATAATTAGCATTAATTAATAAAATTAATCATTAATAACAAATACTTAATTAAATTTTGCGTACTATAAACTTAGAATTATAATCAATCGGAAAAAAATCAAGGGCTTTGGGGGGGTCGGACCCCCCTGTGTGTGCGCCACTGATATTAAATAATGATCAATAATATAAAATATCGATGAAGAATAATTGTATTATTTTTAATATTTAAAGTGAAAAGACTTCAACATGTTTTAACCCGGGAGCAGGCGCGCACTCGATATGGTCGGGGTTATTGAGTCACCCCAATCCTTTTTTTTTATAATTATTTTATTGTACACGATGCAAATCATGATTCCAGTGAATAATTTAATTAAGAGAAAGTTTACTTACCTGCTTTCAAGGACTTTTCAATTTTTCGTTGGTAATAAATAAACAGTTTTGCCAGAATTAACGATTTCGTAATCTGTGTGTCCCGCGCGACCACTTCCGGGTAAAAAGTATATTCATTATGATAATATGTATGTTACTGCTAAAAAAAATTGTGTTAAACGTTTTTCGTTATACTTTATATGTTGAGAATATTTATAAAAATATGTCTTGGCCAAGTAATCCTTCATATGCTTGTGTGTGTGTGCTCTCCGTGGTTTTCCAAATATCATAAAACTCTTTTGCATGGAAAAAAGCGCAACAGAGAACACATAAGAGAGGGGTCATAACTAACTGTACCAATAACTTAGAAGGTCAAACAGATTACAGCTATAATGTGCAGTATTTCAAAAATAATGACAGTGATGAATTTTTTATGTTCCTAAATTTTTTCGATTCTGGGTCTGGGATCTGTTTTTTCTCTGAAAGAGTAGTATGTTAGGTTAAAAAAAACGCAATAAAAAATCTCTCATCATGGGGTTACGGCAAATCAAATAAAATTTTTTTATTTGGTTATAGGATCAAAGATAGCTAATTAGGTATTGAAGAAGTTTTTATTTTTGCTGACTTAATATCGCGCGCGCGCGCCTATAAATTATATCAGAGTAAAAGTGTATTTTTTTATGTCTGAAAGTATTTTGTTTTATATCATTCCAGTAAACTAATTATTTTTTAAATCTTTTATTTTCGATATGCTCGCGCCCCCCTCCTAAGCTCATCGTGCCCCCCAGGGGGGCGCGCCCCACAGTTTGAGAAACACTGGTGTAGGCTTATTATAAAAGTTCAGAAAAGAAAGGCGAAAATCTATTAATAAATCTGGTTGTGAAACTCTATTTGCGTAACACTTTGAAAGAAGAAAAAATATTGCATAAATTTTTTTACGGAAAAAAGTCAAATCTAAATGTCATATTTTCAGACATTTGCATAACCTGAAAAAAAGTCGTTTAATTTAAAATATTATATATCTGTGTGAAAAAAAAGTACATTACTAAAACTCCGATAACTATTTTTAATTTGATAAGTTTCATACGAGTTACATGCAATATTATAGGAAAAATATTCTGATCAGGTCTTAATCTAAGCTTTTTATTAAGAAATTGAAGAAAATTCCTAGTGTGTGTAAAACAAAAATAGTATCTCTTGTTATATTATGTTAATTCAGGAAAGATCGGAAAGCAAAAATTTGCACATCAAAGATATTTATACAGCAGATTTACAAGCTTTTTATATGATTATAGCTCTGATATAAATACGCGCTTAGTATTTTAATGATAATTATTTAACACATGAAAGAGATTTAAAGAAGTGAAAAGAAAATTTTTGGAAAAAGGATGTGATTTTGAGGGATATTTCAATAAAAATAATTCAGCATATTTGATTTTCAGTGAAAAAGAACCAAAAGGAAAAATAAAGAACTAAGAAATTTATTTTTTGCTATAGAAAAATATTTAAATAACTTGATGAATATGGATGAGAAGTGCTTTTAGCTGGTATTGAATAACAAATTACTATTTGAACGGCACATAATGTAGTTGGAATGAAAATGGAATAAAGATGGCATTGTAACTTTAACTCGTGAAAAAATGTTCATAATATTTAATCCAATTTATCTATTCATTCTTTTGTATTATTGTGCATGTGCAAATTTTATCCTTTTCTAAGAAGTCCTGCATCATTTAATACAGAAATAATTTCCACAGCATTAAAAAAAGTAAACAAAGCTTCTCTATAACTATTTGCCTTAAGAATTTATCTAATGTTTCTTAAATGTATATATACGCAGATTTGTAACAAAATCTTAACTGAAATCTTATGTATTTATTAATTTTCAAAATGATACAAGCGACACTCTAGTTAAAACATTCCATATTACAAACACATTAAATCTAAATAATGAATAATTCAAAATATGTATTTTTAGAGATTTTATATATATATACTTTCTTGTATTACTTAAGTTAATTAATTCCTTAGAAAACGGATTTTATTTTTACTGTACTTTGAATACATATTCTTTTTATTTAGTTTGAAATAAATAAATAGATTAAATATAAAACTAAAATAAAATTTTGTGGCGTTGCATTTCTGAGCTTTTAACTGTTTATTATTCGCACTCTGAAAAAACCTTTTTTAAGTATCTCCTATGACCTTAAAGTACAACTTCCATTTTTTTATACATTTATCTATTTTCTCAATTTATTTAACTACAATCATTTGCGAAAAATTTTTTAAAAATATTTACATTATTATTTAAGTATTTTTGCATATTATCAACTAAATAGCTAGGAAATAATGTTAAATTTTGTAACAAAACTTAGAATTACTTTGTACAGTTAAATTAATTTTCTCAAAATTACTTTAGATTTATGACATCATTTTTAAAATTAAAAAAAAAGATAACCTAACCTTATTTGAAAAACGAAAGTGTTGGAAGTTAAATATAGCTTAATTATTTATCAGCTTCTTATTGAATTAATTCTAAAAGTATAGTTAATTTAAAAATTAGCATCCATTTAAGTTAGTTAAAATAAAGCTTAGTGTTACACACACACACACACACACACACACACACACACACACACACACACACACACACACACACACACACACACACACACACACACACACACACACACACACACACACACACACACACACACACACACACACACACACACACACACACACACACACACACACACACACACACACACACACACACACACACACACACACACACACACACACACACACACACACACACACACAAAAACACACACACACACACAAAACACACACACACACACACACACACACACACACACTTAAAATATGCATAAAAATTAATGAAACATGAGTTTAATTAATGAAATGGCTCAGTATTTGTTGTTTATTATATTTATATTCTTATTATTTATATTTTTAATGTATTTTATTAAGTATTTCACTTATTAAATTTATAATAACAAACTTTTCATTTTTTATAAAAATAAATATGCAATGTGGAATCGTGTTGATTAAATGTGAGTTAAGGTAGAGTTTTTTTGCATATATTTAATCACTTATTGATTTAATAATGTTTACTCTCTCTCCGAAATCTTGTTAGTAAATTTACTCATAGAAAAACAAAATAAATAAATAAAATAAAAGTTTCAGAAACTCTCTTAATGAACATTAAGTTGTCTTTTGCTTTCAATTAAATGTAACTCAATAAAAATGTGATAAATATTTCCTCATAGAGATGTTTTAAATACTAAATGTACAAAATACTGTTATTTAATATTCATAATATGTAGTTTCAAAATTCCAATCAATTTCTTGTATTTATCTATGTGGCATTTATGTAATCAAATATTTTCCATTATTGGCAAAATATTTTTAAAATCTTTTATATGTAATTCTTATGTTCAGTTTAAAAGGTATTTTTTTTTGTTGAAAATTGTAGAGTTACTAAAATAATTTTTCGGAAAAGGAAAAGTAAAGCATTCTAAAATTAATTCTATTATATCAATATTTTACTAGTAATCTTCTTTATAAAAATTTAAAAAAACTGTAGCACTTTTAAGAATAATGAATTTTGATATCGCTCGCATGTGCGTACGCTACTAAAACGTATAACAATTACGAAGATTTATCTGATAACTGTGCACGCACATCAA
Organism: Trichonephila clavipes; assembly: GCA_019973935.1. NCBI lineage: Eukaryota > Metazoa > Arthropoda > Arachnida > Araneae > Nephilidae > Trichonephila > Trichonephila clavipes. Next base: position 149,222 of record BMAU01006576.1, read on the forward strand.
GTTTTTTTTGTTTTAATTAACCTTTTTGTTTATAGTTTCACACAAATATTTTTAAGTGTGAAAATTCCTTCCTTCCTCAGTGACTCGAAAGCCCAGGGAGGGCCTTGGCCTTCTCAAGAAGCCTTTTCCAAGCCAGCCTTCCTCCTGCTAGTGTGTTCTCCAATTCTTATTTCTCAAAACTAGGAGATCGTTTTCTAGGCCATCAATCCATCCAAGATTTGGCCTGCCCTTTCTTCTAGAACCAATTGGTTGGTCATTGAAGACTTTACACACACACACACAGTGTCTGGCCTTCATTCATTCTGACAACGTGACCTGATCATTTAATTCGTTGTATTTGGATGAAGTTAACACCGTCAGATTCTTTATATGACAGATAGAGCTCGAAATCTGATTTTCTTCACCATGTTCCTTTTTTCTGAATTCCTCCAAAAATAAATCGTAAGACCTTCCTATCGTAGATAATTATCATGTTCTCATCTGTTCGAGATATGAAGCAAGTTTCACATGTATAAGTTAATACTGATCTTAAAGCACTTTTATACAATAGAACTATATTGTTTTTCTTTTGATTACATCCGATTTCATATATTTTCGTGTTCCATTAAGACATGTATTAGCCATAATGATTCTCTTTTGGATTTCAGTAGTACAATCATTCCTATTGTTAATTTCAGAACTTAAATAAGGGAAACTGTCAACAAACTGTGATGTAAGACAATTAAATATAAAAAAGTGCACCAGTGTACACTAAACAGTCATGAGAAAACGTTTTCAAGAAGGGACAAAAAAAAAATGGCAGGTCAAAATAATTTTTTGCATAATTCAGTTTTCTCGAAAAATAGTAAAGTTTGAAAGGTAAATAATGTTAATGCAATGAAGGAATCTGTAGCTGCCTTTTTAAAAGATCATCTATGTCGAATTAGTCTAGCACTAGTACTTTGACTATTTTAGATTTGGGAAATTTAGTTTTGTCAAACACTTAGAAATCTAATTTTGTGTGTGTGAGACGTTAAGAAAATTTTTTAAGGTCACTGTTCAATTGAAAATTAGTTAAAATTATATAAAGTTGAGAATGATATTGAAATATTTGTTGAAATTCAAGTTGAAAAGTTTCACAACTTAAGCTTGTATTTATTTACTGGGACTATTGAATTAAAACTTGGAAAATGAGATACGATTAGCAAACAAAACAATTTGTTGTTTAAAACCTCTGAAAGGGTTCCTGATATCGTCAGTAAATTTTTCTCTCATTTTGATATAAAACTTATTAATGTCGCAGATATAATCAGTGAAAAATAGAAAGCTCGAAAGCCAAGTTATCTCTTATATTGTTTTACATTTCTCAGACCAGTGTTTATTATGAAAGAATGGTATTATATCATCCTTAAACTCCCAAACTCTCTCACAATTCTGCCTTACTTTTATGTAAAACAGCATATCAGAGTAATAAAATTGCATGGATTCAAGTAAATTTCGAAATTGCTTAAGAATAAGCCCAGGAAATTGTACAGTATTTATATGCTTCAGATTACACCAAGAAAGCTTCATACTGAACAAAAAAGACGACATTATCCTCAAGAATTTTTGATTATTAATTATTCCTTGAATTCCAATTTTCTTCCACTTATACTTAGGGCTCCATTGGTCGTAACATTTCAAATGTTTCTTATGAGTACCTTCGAAGTCATGAATTTCTAGTAATGCTTCTAAAAACTCATGAAAAATATCAGACGTTATACTTTTTAAAGATGTATGCATATTAGTTCCTTGTGATAATAGAGATTTCATCATCTAACGTTATAAATAATATTAGCCGAGCAGTATCATTTATATTAGTGATTTAATTAATAGTTTCGGAACAGAAAAATTAACCAGTATTTGATTCTAAGTGTGAAGTGAAATGTTTATTTAAGGCTACAACTCTTTTAGCCCCGTTGTTTTTAGGTGGGTTTACAGTTTCACGATATTTTATTTTGTCAGAACATAAGGCATCAAAAACTTTGAACATATAATAATTAACGAGCTCCCCATCTGAGATTTATTTCTTTTATTAATATTGTACGCTACACAATATAGCCTGCCTGTACATCTACTTGTTGAGAGACATTTGTTTTCTTTAAAAAACCTTTTCTGACCTGATAACTTTTTTCGAAGCCCTTATACTTTTCTTTTTTTAATATTTCAGCATTACATTGTAGTTAGAGTTTTAAGGCTTAGAAAAGAAGCAGGGAAAAGTACTAGTGACGACTGATGGGATTTTGATCAACGAGATATTTGTTTATCCATTAAAATTGTTAAAAATGTTTTACAAGTTTTTTACTGTTGAAAATATGCACACTGGCGTTATGTAGTAAATATTCTGGAACTGAAATACTTTACAAATACTCCAAATAATAACAAGTACTAATGTGAAAATATACGTTTTAACCAAGAAGTAATTTGGTATGTGGGATAGAATTCTGAGTTGAGCAGGTATTGTAGCGGTGGTCCTCCTGGTTTTGTTTTCCGTCAATACCACGGAAATTGGTATTTTTTTCTACTTGTCTTCGAGAAGACAACTCATTTCACCCATAGAATTTGACTGGCATGACAACCCTTGAGTCAACGTTTCAATTCATCCCATAAGTGTTCGATAAGGTTTTAGTCCGGACTCTGCTGGACCAACCCAATCCCCTCACTCCCAATGTCATCTGTCTAAGTCATGGAGAATCTCAGCTACCATTGCCGTCTCTGAACTGACGACGCCCTCCTTCTCTCACTCCCTTCATAACTACTGCAACGTAGCAAGCATATAGTTCTTCAAACTGGGGCAGTAGAGCTTGGCGTTGAGTGTATACCAAGTGTTCCAACCACGTTACCCAGACCATACGAACAGAAATACCCTCATTGCTCTTTCAGTACTACACATTCCAATAGGAGAGGTTCTCCTAGCAAACCCTAAATCCAAATTCTGTTACCTGTCACAAATTCTGTCACAATTGTGTGCTGCTCTTTACAGAGGTTATTCCCCCAAAAAAAACAGTTCCAGATTCCCCCTTGAAACTACTCGTGGATGTGAGAAATCGTCAATGTGTGCTTCTTACGGATATTTCTGAACACCCTTTGGTCTCGAATACCTAGTTTTGTATATCTGCCTGTCAGATCCCATTGCGATATTCATCATTCCTCTTTCACTTACGAATCATAATGATCACTCTTGATTTAGGGTACTTCAGCTCACACTCCGGATATGTCATGAATGCTTCTACCATTTCGAAAATAACCAACTATTGCACCTTTTTCAAAATCAGATAGTTTCGAACTGCGTACTATCATATAAATGGTAGAAAAGTCGTTTCCAATACAATGTTTACAACAGTTGCCATGGTGTATTGCAGGACAGCAGATTACGACATTTTTTTCCTTGGTGGATAGTGTATTATAGCATTCATTACTCACGAAGTTGATATAAGCATATTTATCTTCTATCTTTCCATTCATTGGTAGAATTCTTTCTTTTCTATTAATTCTTGATTCGATTGTGATTCCATGTTATTTATTTTTTTGCTTCCTTCAAAAGTGTAAAGCTATCTATTTAAAATGTTCTCTAATTGGATATTTGCCTCGGGGATGTAAGACTGCAGAAAACTAAGAATAAAGGATCTATTTCCAGTCAGTATGGTTAAGTCATCCATGTTAGTTCACTTATCGTTTATAGTAGTATCAAGTATTGGTTTTACTTGCATAAGAATTTACACAATGTATAGCTTCGAAGATTTAACTTGTAAGATTAAACTTGCAAGTACTTGCAATCCTTCGTAGTTGATGTGCGCGCATTCTAATTCCTAGAAAATCTAGAGTAATTTGGTTTTTATGCAAACTGTAATAGCTGTGTATTCTGCATATCATAAAATATTCAAATTTCTAATAAAACTTTACACATGCAAAAAAATGAAACATAACCATAAATTATTATTTTAGAAAAAAAAATCAAATTAAAAATGTATATATTGTCATTAAAAAATTAGTGGCAAGCCGGCTAGAAGCAATTGTAGTTTATTGATCACTACTCTAATATGTTTTCAAGTTATTTATAATGAATACTTTTAAGAGCAGCTGTTGTAGCTGAGTGGTTATATCTTCAAGTTCGAGTGCTAACCATTCCTTAGACAATTAAGGGGTTGCACAACAAACTCAATTGGGGTCAAAATTCTCGATATGAAATCCGGATTGTGAGCAATATTCTAATGCCGACCACGCCAATGGATACTTATGAAACGTAAAACTAAAACCACAAAGGAAGTGGGTAAAGATCAGCCTTTTTTTCAAAGTATTTATTGGAGCAATATTATTATGTTTATGTGAAATTAAGGTATTGATCTTTACTTTTATTCTAAAATAGTAAGGAAAAAATAGCAAGTCACATAAAAAAGTCATCAAATTTGGCAAATTCGTTGAGTTTTGTTATTTTAAGCACTTTTTCGAACTTTCATTTAAAAAAAAGCTGTTATGCGCTTTAAGCACCACTATATTCTTTGGTCTCTCAAATACTACAATAATGAGGCTTTTAAAGTGACATTCATTTGTTTTGATGCATCGAGCACGTTGATGTGATATGAAACAAAATAGCTTGTCTGCGAATCTGTCAGATTTTTTGGAGCTTTTAGAATAAATGGACCATGCACCCCTAAAATGCCTGCATTCCTGGACAAATAAGTACACTTGTCTATAGAAGATGATAACGAGACACGTTTGGTGACATCGATTCGTTGGGTAGTTGAAGCAGTAGACGTCCAGCTAAAGAAGCGGAGAGCTTTAAACAATATTGTCACAAATGTCCGAGTACCATATATTGGAGATAATGTTAAAATCGTCTGTAGAATTCTGAATGCTTTCCACCCAGCAAGACTTAACAAATTGAGGATGACAATGTGAATGCTAGATTTAGTGAAGAAGCCTAATTACTTACAACAAGTAGTTGAAGAATATGGTTGGGCAAGAAAAAGGGCGATGTGGATTTTGTTAAGTGACTTTGATCTTCCAGATGTTCCACGATTAACATGGAAGGAGCTACAATATTTAACTCTAGGGATACATCAGCTTAAGCAAAGCCGATCATTCACTTACGAACACCTTAATCAATCGGGGCTGTTCTCTCTTTACGTAAAACGAAAATATTCCTCAGTTGTTCAACTCCAGTTGAGATTACGACACACAAGTTCAAAAGTATATAACATATGGATAAAAAGAGGTGTTGGTCATAATACAAATATTGAATCGTATTGACAGTGTAAAGTTGGTGCTAGAGTTGTTGACTGCTGTGCACATGTTGCTTCTGTACTTTGGTACTTTGGATACTGGCGCCATAATCGCATTCACGCAAAAACACAGTCTTGGATATGCTGATGCATTTCAAGGCGCAGATAATGGATGACCCAGGGACGATTCAGCCAGTGAAAACCAGAAGAAAATATAATTGAAGACATGTGTTGCAAATAGTTTAACATTGTTACTTTTTTTTCCTGTTTTCTGTACTTAATAAAAGATTTTTTTGGAAAAAATCTAACTTTTTCATTTTGACTGAGTATCAGTGTTAAAAATATACATATATATATATACATAATTTGAATTTGCCAGTGGGTGAAAAAATGCTCTTTACCTACCTCTTTTAAAAATAAAAAAAAATCCTAAAAATCTTTTTTTAAAAAATTTATAATTAAATCAAGAAAAAAATTATCACCTAGGAAATAAAGTAGAAATCTATCATCAATAAAAATAAAGTTTCACATAAACTGAGCAGTATTTCTTATGTAGGAATAATGTTATATTGAATGTGCCATGAAGTGTAAATTGTTGAATAGTTAATTATACAGTTTCATGTTTGTTGTTAAGTATAATTTATTTTGGAGACTCGGAGAAAACATTTACAAGCTTTTCATTATCTCAATTGTTAGTTTATTGGTTGAGACTGAAATATACACCCACATACATTAATTAAAAAACTTATTGGAGATTGAGAAATTCTAATTTTTTCTTCTTACAATGATAATTGAAAGAGCTTTGAGAATATTTTGAAAATCTAAACAAGCACGTTTGGATGCGCTTCAAATGACCTAACTTTCGTGTTATCTTTTGTTAGTTCACATTCCATGAGATAAATACGTATTGCCTTAGGCAATTTCAATTTTTCATGTTTAGAAAACAAATAAAAAAGAGATGAGGAAATATCTCTGAAAATGTTTATATATATTATACTCCTTTCATAAAAGATGCAATATATAGAGATACAAATTAATTTAAATAAAAAAAAATTCTTGAGATTCTCACAAAGTGATTTGATCGTAATTCGAACTTTTCTAAAAGTTATTGCAATAAATCTTTTCCAAGTAATTCTCTTTATATTATTGAAAATATTTAAAAATATTTGTCTTCCTTTTGGAATTTTCACTACTTTATAATTCAAAAAGTATAACTATTTGAGAAAATATCATCAGGCGCATTCATGGGTCTTCATTTTATGATGAGTATTCGTAATTGATAAAATAAAGATATAGAACAGAGATTATTATACTTCTCTTTCCTTCTGTTTTGAATTTGGTCTTGACTTCTTGAACGATGGAAAATGAAGCACTATCATTAATCCTTTATTTGAAACTACCTCAAAAATTCGAAGATAACAACTGCATTCTGAAACTTATTATGGAGTGGTAAACTCAGCGGAAATTTCTCTTAACATTTAACAGAATGCACATTTAAAAGAGTAGTGAAAACTATTACTATTTTTCATCTTTGTGTTTAGTAAACTTTGTAGAATTAAAACGAACACATGTTTCAAAGAAGAACTTCTCAGTTATGAACAAAGTAATAAGCTTATCATCAATATTGTGCATGTAGAAATTTATAATTAGTTTTACGAATAATAAATTTAATTTTAAAAATATATTATTCGAATGAGAGAAAGAGAAGTAAGACACTTTTTTTAAACTTCTATTTGAAAAGTACTTTATATATATATATATATATATATATATATATATATATATATATGGCTTATGACCAATCAAGCAAGTTTTTTACATGCGGTCTGGTTTGCATCTAATGCCAAGTGGTCAAACTCTAGTGTTGGTTCAAGAATCGTTTGGAATGACATGGCATTGGTTAGATGTTATGAGCAAAATATGAAGTGGTAATTGATATATTAAATATGAAAAGTCGTGCTATAAGAAATGGATCGTATTCTTGATGGGATACTCTTTGATGAGTTTTTAATGATTTACTCTATTCATTTGTAAATATACTGTGTTTTTAATTTGAACATTCGGTTTTTAGAAATTTTTAGTTTGAACTTTCAGATTTTTTAGCTTGAACTTTCAGATTTTTTAGCTTGAACTTTCAGATTTTTTAGCTTGAACTTTCAGATTTTTTAACTTGAAATTTCGGATTTTTTAGTTTGAACTTTCGGATTTTTTAGTTTGAACTTTTTGATTTTAGATATTTTTTAATTTGAACTTTCGGATCTCAAATATTTTTTAATTTGAACTTTTGGATCTCAAATATTTTTTAATTTGAACTTTCGGATCTCAAATATTTATTTTTTCTACCTATACAACTATTTTAAAGATGGATGCATCATCTTGGGCGTTTGATGGTTCACTTATATTATGCACTAAATTGTTTTTAAATTTTAATATTTTAATATTGTAATATCTTTCAGAATGCGATGGCGAATAGTTTTATTTTTCAAGTATAATGGTTTAATTTTAACTTTTTAATTTTTAAATTTTTTTTGAAATTTGGATATTTTCCAATTAACTTACCAAGTTGCAATAGGGGGAAGGTTGGCGCCTACAAACTAGTTTAACCCCACTTATCGGTCCTAAGTCCGAGATTGCACTTGGATATTTTATAAATTTTTATTTTATTTTATAATTTTTTAATTTTGTTTGAAAACGATGGAATATTATCTTTTATATTCGCCATTGATATTTTGAAGTGTTTTGGTATTATAAGATTCATATATTTCAATTTTTCAAATGATAATTGTGATTGTTTTTATAAATTTAAATATATATATGTATGTATCTATATACTAGCCGTTACCCGATATCAAGCGTTAAGAATTCCCGCGATTGTATTGAAAAATAAATTTATAGCTCTAACTCTCCCCTCTTGATATCAAAAGAACATACATTAAAATATCTAATTTCTATTTATATCTAAAATAGAAGTAGAAAAATTTTTTGCGCTCACTTAACCTAATAATCAAGTGGATTTCCACCAAAGCAACTTTCTGTGGATCTCTATTCCATAAAATAAACATGCATGCTAAATTTCAAGTCTAAATCTAACAGAGCAAAAATGGAATTTTTATCATCAATACCTCGTTGAGAGCCTTATTAGCGGATTCCAATTCAACAAAAGAAGCATGGAAACCAAATTTTATTATTATAGTCTTAGCTGTTCGAAAACGGGAATTTTGTCTATCAATACGCCCTAATAATTCTCCCCGTTCCCCCTGGAGTTGATTTCCGTAGAATACATTCTTAGTGGAACTCTATTCAATTAAAGAAACGTGCTCAACAAATTTCAAGTAAATGGGGTAAATTCAAAAACAGGAATTTTTCTATAACACGCATTAATCCCTTAAAACCCCACTCCTTTGGGGGTCCATTTTCGAAAAACTCTTTGTAAAAGGAACTCTATTCCACAAACGGAACATACCTTCTAATTTTCAAGAAGGTGGGTCTATTAGTTGAAAAGCGGCAATATTTATCTATTACGTCCCTTAATCCCCCTGAGTGACCCTTGGGGATCAATTTTCTCCAAAACTATTTGGTAGTGGATCTCTACACCATGAAAGGAATCCGCTTACCAAATTTTAAGACTGTACCTCTAATAGTTTAAAAAATGGAAATAATTATCTATAACCCCCCTTAAGCCCCCGCAACACCACTTCGGAAGCGATTTTCACAAAACCCATCTTATAGCAGAACTCTACTTAATGAATGGAATCTGCTTACTCAATTTCAAGATTTTACGTCTAATAGTTTAAAAAAGGATTTAATTGCCTATAACGCCCCTTAATTCACCACAACGCCACTTGGGGCCGATTTTGACAAAACCCATCTTGTAGCGGATCTCTACTCTATAAAAGGAATCCGCTTACCAAATTTCAAGACTGTACGTCTAATAATTTAAAAATGGAAATAATTATGCTTAACGCCCCTTAAGTGACCTCAACGCCCCTTGGAGGTCGATTTTCGTAAAAATCATTACATAGGGAATCTCTACTTTGTGAAAGAAATCTGTGTACCAAGTTTTAAGACTGTACATCTAATAGTTTAATAATGGAAATAATTATCTATAACGTCCCTTGGGGTTCGATCTTTGCAAAATCCGTTCTTAGCTGACGTCCACTCCATGAAGGGAACCTACTTACCAAATATCAAATTTGTAGGTTTAATAGTTCCGGAGATATCGTGATTAGTCAGTGAGTCAGTCAGTGAGTGAGTCGCTTTTCTCCTTTACATATATAGATATACTAGCTGGTTTCACATATATAGATATACTAGCTGGTATACACGTTCTTCGCACGTGTGAACTGAAAAAATAAACAACACAGATTGAAGGAAAAAGAAGTTTTTAATGAGTTAATTTTATGTGAATTTTGAAAATGAAACAAAAAAAGCTTTCTGCATATCTCAGTTAAACAAAAAAAGAAAGAAAAAAAAAACACCTTTGTTAAATTTTAACTATGTAGATCTAATAGCCGATAAAAATGATTTTTTAAATTTATAATTCCTCGTAACACTCTTGAGGGTCGATTTTCCAAAATACCTCCCTAAGCTGATATCTGCTCAGCAAAAGTAACACATTCTTAAAAGTTCTGCGTAATGAACGCTTAAAGTAGTGTAAATAATTTATATCCGAAAGTGTAATACATTAATATTACTTTCTGTTGTATTTATTTTATTTTAAAATTGTGTAATATTCGCAAGCAACGCCGTTTCTTAAATTATAATGGCGATTCAATGAAAAACATAGCGAAATAATAACGATAGAGTCAAGTTGGCAAATGCCTAGCTACTTTCGTAGCTCGAGCTTTATTAGAGCTTTGTAAGACCCGCCGTGTAGGGGTGCGATGCACATTAATACTTTATCCAACCGCATTATGATTTCCTGCAGTTTTTTTCATACAATTTTTTTTGGATCACTACATGTACAAATTAAGGGACATACACATAAACAAAATACTCCACTTTGGAAAATTTAATCCGTTAGAGCTAATAAATTAATTAAAGATATTCCACTGTAAAATTAATTATGTACACCGTTCACTTAAAATAATTAGTCAAATCATTTTCCAAGGTCTTCATTAACAGACAAAACCATAAGACACTTAAACTTTGACATTAACTATTTTTTTGCGACAAAAATAATAATCTTTGCAATCTTCTGAAAACGCAATATCTGCTACAAAATTTTCGCCTTCCCCACTAAAATACTCGACATAGAACTCGTGCTGCCATATATCTTGGAAGAGTGGATTTCAAAGAATATTAAAGCTAAGTATTGGTAGAATATTCCTGCTAAGTTGGTGTGGTGTGGTAGTTAGGAGAAGGGGGTGCCAGCTCAAGTGTCGTTCCCGTCATTTGACCATTGTTCAAAATTACGTGGTCCGTCTCCAAAAACCCTCGTGTAGCTGAACAGTGAGACGTTAATATTCACTCACTCACTCACTGCAAAAAATACAGTGCAGTAGTTATAATTAGTTTTATACTTAAAAATGCAATATCTGCACACATATTCAATTAAAATTACAATGTTATAATTAACTACTAACCACCTAAAATTATGAAAGTTTGTCCAAATAATATATATAGTTTGAAAGAGAAAGTTTATTTACTTTTTTTAAGTACCAGAAGGGATAAAAATAGTTATTTTGAAAATAGATCAACTTCTTAATACCAAATGTGCATAATAAAATCATAAAAAAACATTAAAATAAAGAGAGATTTATAACAACCTCTCCCTTCAAAAGTTAGTTTTATTCTGAAATAAAAAAATAGGCATTATTCTGATCACAGGAATTAATTAGAAGCGAACCCTTGCGTAGCCAAAAACAAAAGAGGTTTTCACAAACAAAAGATAGATATATGCTGACGTGGGCTTTTTTGCTTGCAGATGGCAGAATTTTTTCCTTCTTACTTGACAAATAGCGTTATATTTTGGACACTTTTTACAAATTTTTATAAATTATAGCCTATGATATAAATTATAGCCTATGTGTTATTCCGATGTATAAGCTATATTACTGTAAAGTTTCATTAAAATCCATTAAGTTGTTTTTGCGTGAAAGACCCACAAAGATTTTCACAAACTTTCACATTTATAATATATATTAGATATATAAATCACAAATAGCTCTTGGTGGCTAACACTTTTTTCCAAGACTTTGAGTGTAACAATTTAATCATGTTGTGAGTAAAAGCCATAAAATAACGTGGAAGAACAGTTGTTTTTATTTAAAAAATTTTTTAGTTTTGATAACGGATACTTTCTAAATACACTGCTCAAAACAATTAGGGGAGCACATGATTTTAACAAAAGTAAGCAAAGATGTATACCAATAAGTAACATAAAATGAATCATCCATAATTTAAAGGCTACCAGGAAACGGAAGAAGAAAACTTTATATGCAAATCAAAGTTTATGACGTCAAAAACCAGAAAAAGGAGATAAGGGCAGAAATCGGGATGTTGCAGAAACGTCTGTTTTGTTGCCGTAACTGTGAAATTCGATTGCGCAGTATTTTTTTTTGAGACAAGGTTACTTGAGAATGTCTCAACAAAGTGATTTACCGGAATCCATGGCATGGCGTGTTATAGGCAGACTGGAATCCGGGCAAACACAACGTAGTGTCGCGGACGCTGTTGGAGTCGCCAGAAGTGTTGTTGCAAGGCTGTGGAATCGATTCCAAGAAACAGAAAATGTTAGACGTCGACCAGGGACAGGTCGGCCACGCGCCACTACATCAACTGATGGCCGGTATATACAGTTAACAGCCCGTCGAAACAGAACAGAGAATGCTACGCAGCTGCAAAGACAGTTGCTCTTGGCAACAGGACGAAGGGTGTCCAGCCAAACAGTACGTAATCGGCTTCATGAGGGAGGGCTCTATGCACGTAGGCCAATGGTCTGCAATCAGTTAACACCACGCCACCGTGCGGCCCGAAGAAGATGGGCTGCTGAACATCGAGATTGGGAGCAACATGATTGGAGCCAAGTGCTGTTTACAGACGAGTCCCGATTCAGTCTAGAGTGTGACACCCGACGTGTTATTGTATGGAGGGACAGGGGCACTCGAAATAACCCCGCATTCGTTCGTGAAAGGTCACAATACAGAAGAGCTGGTTGAATGGTATGGGGTGGAATCAGCATAGGCGGACGTACGGACCTGCATATCATTCGGAATGGCACTTTGACGGGCCGAAGGTATGCAGACGAGATACTTCGACCTCATGTCATCCCTTACGCTGGAGCCATTGGAGATTCCTTTGTTTTCCAGGATGATAATGCCCGACCGCATAGAGCTCGTCTGATGGAGAACATGCTTGAAGCCTAAATAATACAGCGTATGGAATGGCCAGCGTGCTCTCCTGACCTGAATCCAATCGAGCATGTTTGGGACATGCTCGGACGACGCATTGCTGCGCGACCAAGGTCACCTGCTACTGTCCGAGACTTGGAGATTGCACTTCTTGCGGAGTGGAACAGTATTCCTCAAAGTCTGATCGATAACCTCATCGCATCCATGGCAAACAGGTGTGCAGCAGTCTTAGCTGTTCGAGGAGACCACACGCCCTATTAAAACTCATGCATCATGTCTAAACAGTACCTTTTTTTATCGTTTACATGTAACCAAATTGTTGCCCTAAATCATCTTTTAATGTTTTTTCCATAATTTTCAAAGAATTAAAGCTTAATTCCAAATTTTTTTACGCCTTTTTTCTGTATTGCGCATTGATACGCGTGTACTATGCATTGTATGCCAATACGTGGCTATCTCACACGGTTTTCTTCACTTTTTTGCTTGCTCCCCTAATTGTTTTGAGCAGTGTAGTTTTAATCTTGATTTCGAAAATAAAATCGGTTTTTCTTTTACGAAAGATGTTTTCACAAAACTACTTGATTTTTTTGTGAGAAATAACTCGAATATAGAAATATTTTAGCATTTTTATCTTAATTTTATCACTTCTTAATTACAAGTTTTACATTTATGTGTGTGTGTCCCAATACTGTTATGATTTATATGATAAATGAATTTATGAAAAATGCTGTTTATAATGCGTATTTTATAACAATACCTCTTTTTCCTTTTTCTTTATCGTGAACTTGCCAGAAATAATTTATTTTCAGCTCACGCAATATTCGACTACCATGTTTATATTCTATTTCCTTGATATTGGGTTCCAATTTTCATTCTATCTTGATGAAAACTTTCAACTTACTCTTATACGACTGCATTTAAAATTTCAAGAAAACAGTTCTGGTGAAATAGAGGAAATGAGCTTTTAAGCTCATATTTCATTATAATATCTTGAGCATTTTTAATGTCTCTTCTACAAAAGATTTGCAGCTTAGGCCTCTTTAATTTCCAAGAAAGCTATTTATAATTAGTCTAATGGAATTTCCTTTTGGTTTCTGTTTTGAACTTGAGGTATTCATTCTTCTTCAGTTAACTGATAAGTTAGCCAGGATTCCTCTTCCTTTTAACCTTAGCCTTTAGATTAATCTGAGAACTGTACACAAATATATTTTAAATAGTTATTTTGGACAATTCCTTAACTCTTTTCATAATCTCTAATTTTATATGAGTAGAGGAAAGTTGTAGAGGCATAACTGAAGTATGGAATTGTGTTCTAAGCCTAAAAGTTTCGAACTTCAGTTTAATGGAAGAAAATTGACTCAATGAGATAAACCAAACTACAATTTGATATCCTTACTAATATTATAAACGTGAAAGTTTGTGTGGATGTTTAGTACTCTTTCACGCAAAAGCACCTGAGAGAATGGATTTTAATGAAACTTTACAATAATATAGCTTTTACATCAGAATAACACATAGGCTATAATTTATAAAGAGATTGTGTGAAGTGTCTAAAATATAACTCTAATAGTCAAGAAAGTAGAAAAAAAATGGAAAAAATTCTGCCATCTGCAAAAAACACCCGCGACAGCATATATCTATCTTTTATGTGTGAAGCAAAACTTTGCATTTTGTTTTGTCTACGCCAGACGCCAGGAACTGCGAAAGCTTGAACAGGTGAAGTGTGAGGATGATTACAAATTTAACATAAAATAAATACCACAAAAAGTAATATTAACGTATTACACTTCCAGATATAAATTATTTATACTATTTTAAGTGTTCATTACACAAAATTTGTAACAATGCGCTATTTTTGTTGAGCAGGGATCAGCTTAGGAAGGTGTTTTCAAAAATCGACCCACAAGAGAGTTATGGTGAGTTATTGATAAAAAAAATCCTTTTTATCAGCTATTAGATCTACAGACTTAAAATTTAACAAACAGGTTTTTCTTGTTCAACTGAGATATGCAAAAAGCTTTTTTTTTTTTGTTTAATTTGCAATTTACGTAAAATTTAAATCATTAAAAGCTTCTTTTTCCTTCAATCTGCATTGTTTAATTTTTCAATTCACCCGTGCGAAGAACGGGTATAACAGCTAGTTATTGAATATAATTTACAGGTGAAGAATAATCCACTAGGTATACAATGATTCACAAATAATCGAATATTTAACAAATTAAGCATTTCTACTCGAGAACATTTCACAAGAGTTCGCATTTATATTGAAAACTACACTCACTGACTCTTACCGCAATCTTTCTTCTAAATAGAAGTGACTCTTCAAAACAACGCCACCTAATGGCTTTTAAGATTCAACAGAAGTATAAAATGCTTTTTAGATTAATCAAATTTTCTTTTTAAACTTTTTTGACTCCAATGTCCTCGTTTTTGAACATTATTCCTTAGATTTCGTGCAACAATTTTGTTGACAAAATTAGATAGATATCACCTTAGAATAGGCACTACTTGACCATTTGTGTTGATAATATGTATCTTAGGAATCAACTCCAAATGTTCATAGAACTCTTTAAATGAATGAAATGATCATGTCCTCTTTATCTTTATAATCATTCCTACAAGAACGTAGTCTTTAAGTAATCAAAAATTTCCGAGAGGTGATGGGACCAGTATGCCAGGGATATATGAGATTATAAATACAAACTATTTCGATTTGATTCTTGAGATTGAAACATTTCATATCTCAGGTACTCTATAATCAGAGAGAGTATAGGTATGTATTTTGGACTCTCTAAAAAATCGATATACTGTACCAAGAGTATGGCTTTTATTTTGAAACATTATCTTTCTTTCTTTACACAAATGGAACAGACTTTACGAGAGAACTAAGCGTTTCACGATTCTCTTATATTTACTGTACAGTTACTACAAATACAACAGAAAGAAAATCTGATGAATTTACACATTCCCTCTGGGAGTCTTCTACCTTAATTATGGTCTTAACTATAAAATAAACTTGACATAAAAAAATCTTCTAATCAAAGCTTAGAATTATAAGCCTGTATGCAGCACTGAACTAACAAAGACATTAACAGGAGTAATAAATAAAAAGCTGGATAGAAGTGATGAATTAATGGACGGTTAAGAGTCACATAACCTTGCACAAACTAATTTTATAAGGATTTACAGCAGTTTTTAACAGATATTTAGTTATATTAAAGGAAAATCTAACACATAAATATGAACGTTTGTGTGTGTGTTTGTTTATTTGTTTCTTATGGGAATACATACTGTTGATTATATCGCACATAAATTTAGGAAGCTTCACTGATGTTGTAAAGGATCGTAAGCATATTTTGGCCAAGAATTATTTGAAACTATTAAAGACTAGTAATGTTCACATGTTGGTAATCCAAAACGTTATACATCTACACTTTAATTGAAAACGTTGAATATCACAAGAGATTGCTTGAAATTTATGTATTTAATTTTATGCTGAAGTATTTTTTTTGTGTTTACCGAGTGTTAATAAAACAAAATCCATCTTGAATTTTTTAAATTTTGTTATCCTTTTACCGTTATTGCATCACTTTTTTCTGATTAGCTGGTGATATACCTGGTGATTCAGCTATATTAATATAATGTTGTTACATTATTTACTAAATAGATTTTTCCAAGGAATCTAATGGCCAGTTTACTTCAAATTATTTATAATGTTATTTAAAATTTTAATATCATTACAATTTACCTACTTCCATCTCGATTGCTATACTTTTTCAGTTCACCCATGCGATTAATGTGTATACTTGCTAGTCACAAATGAAAAGAATTTATTCTTTCTTCGATTAAATTTACACTGAATCAATTGTTTTAAAATATCTGAATGTATGTTTAAAAAGTTCATAAAATTAATAACAGTTGATCTTACATCAGACTTAAGCCCTGAGATTTGTGATAAATCTGTTGTTTCTTATCCCAGATCGTGTAGTTTAGCTACACCCTCTCCACAAAACCAAAAATCATCAAAAAATACAAAATAAAAAAGGATTCCCTAAGACCTCATCAATAGTAAAATTGAAGCAATAAAGAATATGACTGTCTGTTCACACACACACACACACACACACACACACACACACACACACACACACACACACACACACACACACACACACACACACACACACACACACACACACACACACACACACACACACACACACACACACACACACACACACACACACACACACACACACACACACACACACACACACACACACACACACACACACACACACACACACACACACACACACACACACACACACACACACACACACACACACACACACACACACACACGCACGCACGCACGCACGCACGCACGCACGCACGCACGCACGCACGCACGCACGCACGCACGCACACACACACACACACACACACACACACACACACACACACACACACACACACACACACACAGCCCTGTTGAAAAGTGAAAGATTTGATGTGTGAACCATGATAACTCTGTATGTAATGCTAATTTATTTTTTCCGAAATGTGCATTCAAAAAACTATAAAAAGTTCTATTTAATTTTGAGACAATTTTTTCATTTTAGGTGAGGAATGAATTGTTTAATAAACGTATTCTATATAGGAAGTTACTGAATGCTATAATATGGCTCTACTTTAAATTGCATTACTTTCTTAAACAAAGATAAACTAACATAATAAAATTTGGGGTTTTTAAAACGAAGGAATTCTTGTACATGTATTATTTACAAATCATAGTAAAATTTGTAAATTTTAAAATTGAGGAAAAATATTTCTTTTTTTTATTTAAACGGAGAAAATTATTTTCGCTTTGAAACAGTTTTTGATTAAGTATTTCATTCCTTGTTTTCAAAATAAAATATACGCAAAGTGAATCTTTCTTATATATTTTCTGTATCAATAAAATTTAGCGTTCTACTTATCTTTGAGCTCTTCAAGTTATTATTGTAGTTTTTCATGCTTATAAAGGGTGTTTTTTTAGAGGTATAGAGCTTTAAATTGCAATAAAACAACGATGTATTATTCGATTGAGATGATTTTTTTTATTCGAAAGATAATCTTGTGGCATTACATTTTAAATATGATTTCTAGCATAGGACTGCCACGGCTGGCTCGGATGTAGTCCAATCTGGACGTCCAATTTTCGATGACTTTTTCCAACATTTGTGGCCGTATATCGGCAATAACACGGCGAATGTTGTCTTCCAAATGGTCAAGCGTTTGTGGCTTATCCGCATAGACCAATGACTTTACATAGCCCCACAGAAAAATAGTCTAGCGGTGTTAAATCACAAGATCTTGGAGGCCAATTCACAGGTCCAAAACGTGAAATTAGGCGGTCACCAAACGTGTCTTTCAATAAATCGATTGTGGCACGAGCTGTGTGACATGTTGCGCCATCTTGTTGGAACCACAGCTCCTGGACATCATGATTATTGAATTCAGGAATGAAAAAGTTAGTAATCATGGCTCTATACCGATCACCATTGACTGTAACGTTGTGGCCTTCATTGTTTTTGAAGAAGGATTCCACCAGCTCATAAAGCGCTCCAAACAGTCAGTTTTTCTGCATGTAACGGTGTTTCGACATACACTTGTGGATTAGCTTCACTCCAAATGCGGCCGTTTTGTTTGTTGACGTAGCCATTCAACCAGAAGCGCACTTCATCGCTAAGCAAAATTCGCTTATGAAAATCGGGAACAACGGCAATCTCGTTTTGGGCCCATTCGACGAATCTACGCCTTGCGTGATGATCGTTTTGATGAATTGCCAAACCAAACTGAGAATAAATCACTTGACAGCTGTTAAATCGGTCGCCATCTTGGAAAGTAATGCCAACTTAAACTTCTATACCTGGAAAAAATACACTCTTTATTAGTCCCTATCCTTTTCTCAAGTTTTTCTCTGCAAGATCTTTAATTATTTTCTTTGAGATAAAAAGATACATACTCATTAAAGATAGATATGTCTTTGTGAGTATTAAAGAAGAGGAAGTATTATATATAGATAGTATAAATTACAAAATTCATAAGTATGTAACGTTTTCATGTTTCAAAAACTATCGAAGGAGCTAAATCCCACCGTCTAAAATACATATTAATGGACTATACTTTTCTAAATTTACTGGAATTGAAGTTATTTACGCAATGCTGATGTGAAAAATATAACACTGTATTTCTTATTTTCTTTGCTTTTGATATACTTTTAATTTAACGATTCATCAATTAAACTACATTGAAGTTAACATTAAATATACACGTCATTGTACAAAAAAAAGATATGTAGAGACGGTTTAATTTTACTCTTTCATTAAAAGCTTTTAAGCCAAAAATCTTAAAAAACTGCATTCTTTTAAAATAAAATCATTATTTCTTATAAACTACGAAGTATAATAATTGGAACCATATATAGAAATATATATTTGAATGCTAAATGTACACTTAGAGAATTTTTACAAAGTAGTATATTCATTCTAACAAAATATGTGTAAATAATTTTACACAAAATATGTGTAAATAATTTTACAAAATAGTGTTTTAAGTTCATATGGAAGTATCTACAAAATTACAATATATTTTGTACTATATTTTTGTATTACAAATTTCTAAATCTATATAAATAAAATCATATATTAACAAATATTACATTATACACTGCTGGACAATTGCTAATTACGGATCACAAATTGCTATGTAGCATAACATTAAGCGAGACATGAGACATAGTAGGATAAAATATAGTTGCCACACTGTTCAGACATTAGAATAAAGAATATTTATTGTTCTGGAAAGTACACAAAAGCTGTGAAACATCTGAAAGAAAAAAAAAAAAAATGTTCATTTGATCTGCGTACGGAGAAATGCAACAATGCATCTAAAAGTCAGCAGGCACCTTAAAGAAAGGTATCAGTACGGGATATGTCCACCGTGGAGTGTGATGCAACATTCCCCACGTCGTACCATACTTTGCACAACATTATCCAGCAGCTGTTGAGGCAGTTTAACCCATTCCTCTGTGAGTGCACGGATGAGGGTGTTCTTGTTTGTCGGAGGATAGTTTCGACCAGCAACTTGCCTCCCCAAAGCATCCTACACATTTTCAATGGGGTTTAGATCTGGAGAACGCGCTGGCCATACGATACGTTGAATACCTCGCTGTCTAGACAATCCTGAACAGCGAGTGTTCGATGACATGTTGCGTTGTCGTCCATAAAAACAAATTTATCACCGACAGCACCACGGAAAAGACGAACATGAGGAAGTAGAACTTCATCAATGTATCGTTGGCCCGTCATAGTCCCATTCGCAACCACATGTAGGCGCGTGCGGCCATTGATCATGATGCCGGCCCACACCATGATACTGCATGTCGGATATCAGTCCTTTTCCTGGATATTTTCTGGACGATAAGCAGTACCACTCTCGCGCCAGATCAGTTGGCGTCTACAATCCGATGACAGACTGAACCTACTCTCATCTGAGAATAGTACGCATGCCCAGTCCTTTTCAGTCCAATTGTGATGCTCACGACACCATTGCAAACGGGCAGTACTGTGCTGTCTGGTCAATGGGACACACACAACAGGTCTGTGTGCGTATAGTCCTCCTCCCCTTAAACGTCTGCCAACAGTTTTTCGGGAGATCTGCTTTCCTGAGGCAGCAAGAAACTGATTTGCCACCTGCTGAGCTGTGGTGCGCCTGTTCCTTTTGCTGATAGGACGATATATCTGTCTTCTGCAGGCGCCGTACTTCTAACACGACCTCCCCGTGCTGTCTACTACACATCCCAGTAGTTTTAAATGACTTCCACAGCCGTGAAACAACGCTGTGAGCGATGTCGAACTCCCTGGCAACATCTGTTATTTTTCGCCCTTCTTCGATCTTTCCAATAATTTGGCCACGCATAAAATCATCTATGTGATGTCGGGAAGACATGCCAAAAATTTTAAGTTCGTCTATTAAATCTTTCCTGTAAAACTTTGACTTGAAACAACAACTGTCCACACGCGTCAAAACCTTTAAAGCTCTTATGAACGCTATCACGTGATGAACAGACGTGGAAAAAAAATTGCATACTCATACTTCTTCTTACTAATATCCCGCACTTATTCTAATTTTCCACATTTTGCTTCCTTTCATTTTGTGGTTGCTATGAATGATAGTGTTATCCGTCCTTAGCATTTGTCCAGCAGTGTATTATCTATATTCAAAACATAACCATTTTAGATCTTGCCTCAGTTACAATAAACAAAATTATGTACTGCAATAATAATACACAAAAATGCATTACTGTTTTAATCAACTTACAAAACTTGCACCTGCTTGGCAGGACGTAATGTAATTGCATATCTTTATACTAAATCATACCGGTAAATATTATCAAAAGTTATCTTTAAACTATTATAAACATATTTGTTTACCGCAGCCACAATACTTTATTTTATCCATCCCAGCTACAATTTTATATTATAGAATAAGATCTAAGCACAGATTAAAAACGTTAAAAACTAGGTGGAATAAATATCAAATGATTGCCGTGTATAGTAACATTATAAGAAATGTAAAAGAGATGAGCAAAGAAAAACAGGAACATATCTTATTAAAAATGCAAACTAATTTTCAATCACACACCTCTTAAAACCTCTCAAAGCAGGTTGAATTACCATGGTAACGCAATAGAAACTATTGGATAAGTTATAAGTGTACGGGTGAAATTCCAATAATGACATTCTAGATAAATTTTATTTAAATACCTGTCATAAAAGACTGACTTCTTAAACATAACTTTAATCACCATTAAAAGTAGAGGCATATTTTTTACCTAATATTAAATAAGAGCTTATTTTAAAAGTTTTTCAAAACTCATAAAGGTCAAATATTATTCAGTAATTTAATTAAAATGTAAGGACAAGAGTATACTTAGCGGGAAAAAATAATTGAATTGCATTTAAAAATTAGCCTTAAGATAAAATAACAGAAAAAAGAAGACAAGGGAAATTTTTGGCATTTATTAGGAATGGAACTGTGTGTGTTATCTAGTGCTAGCGAGAAATTTGGTTATTTAAAGAAAGTTATTTTGACGTGAGTAAAGAGATGAAAAATGAAAATCATTTAATTTTTTTCTCCCATTTCTTAGATGTTAATAAACAAAATAATAATAAAAAAGAATTTCCTTATTATAATTAATTGATTATAAAATAATATAGAAATAAGTGCTGATTTTTTTCTATCTTTAAACTTGCGAATTACTATAGAAAATCATTTAATTGTGAAACTTTAATAGTTTTATAAATGTGTTGCCTAAAGATTCGTATTGACTTATTTTTGCTGATTTATAACCCATTAAGATAATAAGCCTCGTAATTGTAGGTTAAAGTAAGCTGAAGCATCAAAATTGGCAACTAAAAATTTTTCAATTTATTACTATGTATATTAAACTCTCTAATACCTTGTGCCAAATCAATATTAAATGGATTTTACGTTCGCTCAATAGAACTATTACAGCATTATTCATAAATCATTGAATCATGTTGAATTCGTATATCGTTAATAATGCATTAATCATTCCAGTTCAGTTAAATGTTAAATAATGGATTGTTGTTATCAATCTGAACTTAAATGGCACTGAAAATAACATTCACAATGAATCTTGTTTGGATTATAAGCAAAATAAATATTACAACAAAAAATGTTTTTCAACACCTACAGTTAATAAAAATGCAAGTAAATGAGTTTTATCCTCGAAGGATATTGTTACAATCTAATTATTGTTACATATAAAAGCCTCGTAAATCCCATCAAAGATAGTTTTTTGGGATAAGAGGGACAACCAAATGACAAGCGACATAAATGTCTTTTCAAGTTAGTAGAGAATGTGCTGAAAAAGTGGGGTGTTAATAACTTTATTGTGAGGTGTTAGGATGGACATTACCTATGTGAAAAAAATTATAAAACGGTTCAGAATGTTGAGTTTATTTTATGTATAAGCACATATTTAAGTCGGAGAATTTAATTTATTGAAACTATATAATAAAAAAAAAGTTGGCTTTATTTAACTATTAATATTTCTCATGACACATTGAAAAATTAGGGATAGACATAAACTTAAGGTATCCGACTTCTTGCGACAACTTTTTTTTTGAAAAAATGGAGATAGGGGAATTTTTTTGTGATTTTTAGATTTATTTAGTATATTTTAAGGAAAAAATTCTAAAATTGAAAACAGGAATAAAAATTATTCATATTAAAATAGGAAAAAACTGGTGAAAATGTACAAAAAATTACATAAACGAGGGGCCGGCTTTGTACAAAAATCTTATGAATAAATTCGCAATTTTTCAATTTTGTTGTGTTACTTTGTTTTTCATGTTTGAAATGACTTTCAGGATAAGAGATATTTAAATTTTTACAAAAACTAGAGCACTTTATCTTAGTGAGTATATGAAATTGCATAAAAAAACAGTGATAATATTCCCATAATGGAGTGTAAATTTTGTAATAAAACAGCTATTGATAAATCTGAAGGTTAAAACACTTCTGCTATTATACAGAACATTTCAGAAAATTACTTTCAAAACTTTTTGAGCTATCGCTGTCCCCGTTTGAGTTTTTCGAAAAAAAAACACATTTCGAGTAAAACTTATTTTAATGTTTCACATCTTATGTAAAGTTATGGTATCTGCTTTTACTAAAACACTTGTAGCCTTTGTTCCAGGTAATGGAAAATAAAAAGCTTGGTATTTTTATAAAGCTTATAAGATGGCCTATAAAATAAAATCATAAAAAAGTTTGTCAATTTTTGAAAAAAATCATGATTTTAGGGTAGTCGGATGGCTTAAGACATCAGCATTTGCGACATATTTCAAATTTACATTCTTTGACTTATTAAAAACTGTTACTAGATCACATTTAAAGAAAAAATATAATCTTGAACTTCAACTCATGTTAACGATTATATAATCAAGCACTGACCTGTTTCTTTCAGCATTAATGATACGGGGTGCATGGTAAAAGTTATTGCAAAAGACTATCAAGTTGTCCTCATTGACTGTTTAAGTTACCAATTTTTTTAATGATGTATGTCTAGCCTTAAGTTAATTGGAAACAGATTGTTTTTGAATCAAAATTTTGCTGGAGAATGATGCATGAGAAGACAAATATTATAAATATTATTCGTTCTACAAAATATCTTAATCTTATATTTGATATTTTGTAGTCTTCCATTTTATACATTTGACATTCAAATATTTCTTATTCTGTTTTTTTTAAAAGAATTTATGAATCAGAAACTTTTTGAAAAAGCTCTTAAAAGTAGACACTGATATGATACACAATTTATTATTTCTAAATAATAAATTATTCAGTGTTTATCCCCATGGACAACATTATATTTGTCCCACCTACCACTTTCAATGTTTAAAATTGAGAAAGAGAACTCTATAGAAATGAATGTACGATGCATTTCTTACAATAGTGAAACAGTTTAAGTTGAAAGCATTCCGCAATTATTTAAATTTAATATTGTAATTGGATTCGAATTAATATACTTTTTTGTGCAATCTGCAATAAATCTCACAATAATCATTTGACGAAAAATGATTTCCATCTAGTTATGTATCAAAGTTTAGCTATATTGACTGTATTTAAATTTAGTTAAGTTTGGATGTCACTCATCTCGGAAAATACTGGTTGATTCAAAACAAGTGTGACAAATTTTAAAAGCATATAACTATTTATGATGAATTTCTATCCTTTTACTACTGGTTTTATTTGAAAAATGAAACATTTAAGTTACGAATCTAAACATTTTTATTAGTGGGTGTAAATTACTGTACTGAAGTTAGATTCTCAAAGCCGGAACGGAATTTTACAGCTTTTGAAGGATGAGTGTTCAAATTTTGTAAATAATAAAGCATTTAACAATCCCAAAAGACATTTTTTTTATTTTATTACTATCTAAATTTCAAAAAGAAATAAAATTTGGCTCGCAATAAAAATCT
The DNA here is from genome assembly GCA_019973935.1 of Trichonephila clavipes. Taxonomy (NCBI): domain Eukaryota; kingdom Metazoa; phylum Arthropoda; class Arachnida; order Araneae; family Nephilidae; genus Trichonephila; species Trichonephila clavipes. Next base: position 173,873 of record BMAU01006576.1, read on the forward strand.
CTAGGCAAAAAATGTGAGCGAAAGGAAATCCTTAAAGAAAGAGAGAGAAAAAAAAGTTGAAAAATATTATCGCTGTAGAAATTTCTTTGCTTCAAAAACCTATGGCAAAGAATCTATAGATATAGCAATCGATAATTTATCCTCAGATAATGAAAATTGGCTATAAAAAAGTAAATTTTCTAGTCTGTCGTCAAATGTTTGTCAAGACCGTAGAAAAACGAAGAAATCGTTCTTGGCCTCTGTATTTAACGTTACGCAAAGGTAGATACAAAGCATGGATAACTTCTGATGAAGCACTGTCTCATTTGTCATTCACAACTCGCAAAACAAAGATTCAATATATTTCCAGCAAAAACCATCGCAAAAACGCAGCTGTATTGAAAAATGCAAGTTGGTCGTCAGGTGTTATGGTATGAACGGAAATGTCCTCTCAAGGTTTAACAAAACCATTTTTTGTAGAGCCAAACCTTAAAATTGATGCAAAATACTATCAGAATAACGTTTTGAAACACATGATAAAAAAAGTAAACGTCTTTACCCTCAAGGAAACTTTGTTTTTTACCAAGATTCTGCACTAAGTCATACTGTAAAATCAACTATAAAATAGTTGAAAGATTAAAAAATAAATATTCTGCCTCCTGATAAATGACTATCACTATCCCCTGTCTGTGTTTCTCTGCGATTATGTTTTATGACGATACTTAAAAAAACAATTAAATAGACGCAAGAAAGAGCATTTCAATGGCTTCAAAAAGCAATTTAAGAGGGAGTTGGAAAAATACTCCAAAAATGACAACCCCTCCTCTTTTATCTTAGCCAAAACGCTTACGAAAAGTATACTGTGCAAGAGAAAACCAGATTGAAAATTCCATGTAAATAACTGTATTCAATAAAAATTTGTGATCCTCTGAAATTGGTCACTTTATTTATGAATTAACCGGTATTTTATGACATAATAAACACAAAGTAGTTGAATAGGGAAACAAACTCAGCATTGTAACAGATGAAACATTGGATAAATGCTAGGATACATAATTCTTCTTTAATAAAAAATGAAATATATAGGACATGATTAAGTGATGTTATATATCAACATAAAGATATTCTTTTGCTCTTATTTTTTAATGTGTAAATGTTTACTTCCGTAAATTGTGTACTTCAGCATTCATACGTATCTAGTTTCACTTTTTTTCCTCATTATTAATACATTTTTTTCTTTAGCAGTTTCAAGCATTTTCTCTGTCGATATTTCAGAGTAAACTTATTAAAAAATATAGGAACATTCAATACCTTAAGCAAATTTAATAACTCGACTCAGTGGTGCAATAGCCCATGAAGGGCCAAGGCTTACTGTGCCTATCTCAGTTTTCGTGACCTTGGGTGCTTAGATGCATGAACAGATGTTCCAGTTAAGTGTTCAGACTAATGAGAAATCCCCAGTGTTTAATTCCTAAACACAAGCTTGGTACTCATTTATTGACCCACATAAGGGTAGAAAGGCTGAATCGACCTTGCCCAACCCTGGATTTGAGCCCTGGACCAGTGGTGTGGAGACGCGATATGCTACCACTTAGCCAAATAAATTTAATAGAATGCTGCAATGTACTGGAAATTGTACTTGATGTATGTAATACTGTAGGTAAAAGAGAATTTTTTTAAAAATTTGAAACTGCCATGAAATATATATAATATGAAAAGTACGGGACAGCTGGTAATGCTAAAGAAATGAAAAATGATAATAATAAAAAAAATGAAATGGTAAAAGGAGAAAAGTTTCATTTTCAATGTTAACCCTGTTTTCCATCAGATATAATATATTGGAAAACATATTGGAAATATATATCCCAGAACATGAAAAATTCATTCGGGGAATTCACAAAGAAATTTCACGTAACAGAAAAATAAAATCACATGCAATAAACACAAACAAAATAAAAAAAAAGGTATCTTCGTTTTAGACGAGGGCTTATTTTTGCCGGAATTCTTTCTTTATTTTAATAGACGATTATTATTGCTTTTATTAAAAAAACATTATGTACTAGAGTGCATGAATTTTTATAATACGTTCATTCTTAATTAATTAAGTACATAGCATTTATTCTTCAAATTAATAAGTGATAAACCGGAATTTAATTCGTTTAATTATAATTATTAGTTATAACTACACCGATGTTTGTACAGAATTAACAGAATTTTCAATTTTAGGTAATTATCTCCAAAAGTACCGGACACATTTCAATGAAATTAGTTGTTAGATCTAGAGATGTTAGTAAATTCACATCATAAATACATGTAGTTAGCAGAATTTCGTCGGTTAGATTTTCCCAATGTAATTGAGCGCCAGCATGCATAATAAAAATGAAATCAGTGCCAACTGCATCATTTGAAATGCGAAAAATATGTCTCCCCGTTCAAATTTACATAGTGTATCACTTATATTTTACAACAATTCGAATTTAATTATTATCATTAAAATGAAGAACATTCGATTGATATTATGTTATGCGTGTTGTTAAATAATGTGGTTACATTTCTAATTAATGTTGCCTAAAGCGATGTTAAATTCGTAAACTGAAACTGATTTCATTTTAAGAAACATAAAATAAGGTTTTAATTAATTAGTTATGGCTCTACAGTTTGAGCAAATTACATACTAATGTTTATTTGAGAATTAAATTTGTTACATGAAATATTATTTGAAAAGGCAGAAACTTGTAAATGCATGTAAATATATGGTCTCTTACAAATATATTTTTTCTAGAGAACGACTTAATTACATAGAGGGGTTGGGAATTAATTGTAAAAGTATGAATCCTAATAATATTATTAATAAAAACTATACCTTTTTTTGCTTGAGAATAATTCACTGAGTTTGATTGTATTTTTAAACACAATTTCCTATTTCAAGAAAATGTCAAATTCCTGTTTTTTATAAATTCTTTTCAATACCATGGAATAAATTGATTTTACAAATGGAGGACCCATTAATCTTTTTACAAAAATCATAGGATAAATTGGCTTTGTATGACTATCTAAAAATTGTTTCCGATATGAATAACTGTACTGTATGAACTGTACGTTGAGACGCAAATTAACCCTTTATCTACCGACGGTACTTATAAGTAAAAGTGTATGCCTTTAAAAGTGTATAAAATAACAATTTTTACGAATATTCTGGTGATACTTAGCAGGGATACTCTTTCAATTCCCTTCTTCCAGAACAGACGGCAGCACGGGTTACATAATGAGTATTTTAGCCAGGAAGGCGGATAGTTTTAAAACCATAATTGCATTTTCAGCTGACATTTTGATAGGATTGTGGAGGTTGTCCTTTTTGTTCCAAAAAAGGGATTAATGTCAAAAGGTAAGTATCTTATTTTTTATATGTTAAGAAAGACCTTAGTAATCGATTTGACTGTTTATTTTAAGTGAACAGTGTATATAATTAATTTTACAGTTGAATAACTTTGTGGTACTTATAAGTACCGACAGCACACTGGGCGTTGGAGCAAGAATTTAGTTTTTTTCATCTATGAGGCTTATTGTTGTTTTCTGTTGCGTTGTAGCCTCATTACTATTTATTTTGCTTCATTATTGTTTTATTTCAAAGTTTCAAAAAAATTAAACTTTGATTCTGCGCTTGTTTTTTTGACGCACTATTAAATGAAATATCTATTCTTTATAAAAAAATAACATTTTAATTTATTTGTGTGTAACTAATATTTAACAATCATAGAATGTTTTCAAGGTGCTAGTTTATTTAACCTCTTTCTTAGAATGTTTGGAAAAAAGAAATTCAGTCTTCAAGAGGCTTTGGAGTTATTAGAGAGCCTACCATCCGAAAGCAGGGATTCACCAACAGATGATTATTCAGATGAAGAAGTTCCAGCAAATAATCTGCTGAAATTTTCGTCAGATTCTGAAGAAGACGATGAATAAACTGAAAAAGACCCAGGGGGCAGTAGTTTATATTGAGAAAATACAGCATTTCTTATTTCAGGATGCAATGAGTCAAAAGTGATTAGGCAATGGAAAAACCGAAGTTTCAATTTTTTCCATAAAATCTAGGTTTGTGGATACCATATTTGAGCATCTGGTTACACCAACAGATTTCTTTTTACAATTCATTGATGAAGATATCATTGAAAATATTGTATTTCAAACGATCATCTATATCACTCAAAAGCAGAATTCAGTTATGCCAGTAACTGTTAATGAGATATATGGATTTATTGGCTTACAGTTTTTATTCGGCTATCATAAACTGCCTAGGAATAATCTATACTGGTCTTTGGATGTAGATACGTCAGTGAATATCGTTCAACAAACTATGACACGTATATAATTGATACTCTATAATATTATCAAATATTCATTTGAATGACAATTTATCTATTTAATCAAATAAAAAAGATAAAATGGACAAATTGAAACCATTCATGTCCTGGTTGAATGAAAATTTTAAGAAATGCAGGTTAACCACTAAAGTTCAATCAGTTGATGAAAGTATGGTTCTTTTCAAAGGCAGGTCATCTCTGAAACATTTCAACCCAAAGAAACTTATAAAACGTGGGTTAAAGGGCGTTAATTTAAAGGGCTTTGTGGAATTCTCTCGCTCCAAAAAATAGTCCCTTTTGAAAATGTAAGAATATATATATATGTGTGTGTGTGTGCGTGTACATATATATATATTCTTACTATTATATACTTAATATTTACACACACACACACACACACACACACACACACACACACACACACACACACACACACACACACACACACACACACACACACACACACACACACACACACACACACACACACACACACACACACACACACACACACACACACACACACACACACACACACACACACACACACACACACACACACACACACACACACACACACACACACACACACACACACACACACACACACACACACACACACACACACATATTAGTTTGACGTTTATCAAGGAAAACAAACTGAAATTGATAAACCAAAGTAAGAGTTTGGACTGGGTGGAAACATTGTTGATGTAAGGAACAAAAGTCTATCCTGTAAAAATCACATAATAATTATGGACAATTATTTCTCTTCTAAACCATTATTTGAATATTTAAAAACAAAAAAAACATATATGCTATTGGCCCAGTTCTTAATTATAGATCTGGGTTTCCTGAATTCATTGATGATAAGAAGAGGAAAAAAGAGAAGACTTCGACTATCAAATATCGAATTAAGGGATATACTTTTTCAAATGGAAAGATAATCACCCTGTATACTTTCTCTGTAACTATCATGGAAATGATAAATGTGTAGTAGAAAGGAAACTCAAAAATGGTACTAAGATTGGTGTCACAGCGTTGTAAAAGGTTACTATGAACACATGGGTGGTGTTGATTACATGCACGATACGATAAGAACAAAAGGAATCAAAACAAAATGGTTGCACAAGCTCTTCTTTGCTATGCTGGAAATGGCATATGTAAATTCATTTGTAGATTATAAAGAGTTACAAGAAAACATATCTTCTTTGGAATATAGGCGTTGTGTAACTAAATGACTATTTACAAAATCAAAAGCACAACCGAAACGAAAAGGGATACACATATCTAATAATAATTAGCAAGGTTTTTGTTTAAACAAAAGGAGGAAAGGAAACTCGTCTGTTTCTGAGGATATTCGCTTAGAAAATCGTGGATGCCGTTGGCCAACTTTTGTTACGAATCCGGGTCGTTGTGAATTTTGTGCATTAAGAAACATCCAATGAAAATTCCACTCAAAATGCACAATAGGTAATGCATTGTTATGTATTTATGAAAAAAAACCCAGTTTTTTTTAGTTTTATCAAATCTAAGTTTATGTGTAAAACCTGTTATTATTGTAAAAAAAAGTAAGTAATTTTTAAAAACCTTATAATCTTCAAAAATAATTTTTTGTGCCACAAAATGTAGGTGGTCTATGGTTATTTAGCATTTTTAAGAGTTAAAACTTCGTTATAAAAAGTCATTTGATCTTTTTGTATTATGAGAATACTTTAGACCGTTGTGTGCTGATGGTACTTTAAAGTACCAATTTCAATTATTAGCTCTAACAAATTAAATTTTCCAAAGTTGAGTATTTTTTTACGTATATCCCTTAATTTTCAATGTAATAACACAAAACAAAATATTGCAAATTATATTATAAATTTACAGTAAATAATAATGTGGTAGATATAAGGTTAAAGTAGAGTGAAATGTTCGACAGATTATTCGTAAATTAATGAATAATTACCCATAAACTATTTTTTTTTAAATTAAAAGAAATATTTAACTTAACTGATGCAAATGAACACGAAAGGAACATGGAATATCATCAAAGACAAAGTAATACAAATTCGTATTAAATTTCAAAAGTGGTGTTGTTTTTAGAGATAAAAGGCAGCTAGAGAATTATTTATTTATTAATATTTCCATATAAATAACAACAAAAAATTTAATTCTAAGTTTTTCAGAATATTTAAATTTAAATACAATTCTTTCCTTTCAATTTGTTATTCATTTTAATACAAAAGAAACCCAGTTCTAATGTCTATTTATTATATAAAATATAGAAAGAAACATAGGACATTTAATTAAACTTCTAAAATTTAGAATTTTTAAAATATGAGGTATGCATATATATTTGAAAATATTCCTCACTTATTACAAATAAATGAAATAAATATCTTGATAATGTTCCATATACAGAAATATTTTTAATCATTAATATATTAAACCAAGTTACTAAACAGTCCCTATTTTCCAAGAACGTTGCATCAAAGAAAAAAAAAGGTGTCATTAACTGTGAATGCTCTTACACTAAGCTGATTAAATCCTGAGACGAAGATTTTCTGGTACATTTACAGTCTTCTTTGGATAATCTTCAGGTGAAACAAAGTCTAATTAATTATGAATAAAAATAAATATACTTGATTTTAAGTGTTTCTTATCTTACGATGTGTGTGAGACAATACGACAAACTGTTAAGACTCAAAGACACGTAATACCTTCTCTCTCTGTTTTTGTGTATATATTTATATTGTGTCCAAATACATCGAAAATAAACTTAGAGAGGAGGTAGAAAACATCGTTAGAAAAAATAATCACGTAGGAAAGCATGGACGGAAATATCACCAGGAGTGATTAATAGCGATAAAAAAAACAGGAAGGACAATAAAACAGAAAGTGATGCAAAAATTTCATTACACTTTAAAAGAGTACAAAATTACACAAAAAATCACAGGAGGTGTTTATCTGGCATCCTGTTTGCGAGTAATAAGCTTTGAGCAAGGCTCTGATATACCCGAGCAAAAATTCGATAATTAGGTTGGAGCTAGGGATTGCAATATTGGACTAAAAGTTCAATACCGGTATTTGGTATTTTTTAGGTCTTAATACCGGGATACCGGTTTTAATACCGGTAGTAGAAATTTCAGAAAAATAAAGAAAACACAAGTGTTTCTTTGTTTTATTTGCCAGTTTTATTAGAGAGTGTAAATATCACAAAAATAATGTGCAACTTATAAATTATAACAGTATATATAGAATCCCCAAAAAGTAAAGAAATATCTTATTTAAATAACAAAAAAGTGTAAATATCTCTATTCAGTCTGTAGTCTTTGGTTTTTTTCCTCATATAAATAATAAAACCAAACCGAAGCATTATCAGCTGATTTCTTATGTTCTTTAAAGTTATTCTTATTCCTTATTTTAGGTTATTATTTGTGAGTACATATATAATAAATTTGAAAAATATTTTGAACCCTAAAGTATGATATGAAAATGCAATGTGAATAACAAACTCACCAATTAAAAAAAATATTGAAATATTACGCACTTTCTCTTCACAACTACAACCTTGTTTTCTCAGATATGAATATCAGACTACGAATCCTGAGCGTATGCAGTATCACTCTGAGCTGCAATAGGATAGTTTTGGCCCACCTTCTTGGATGATTCACATATTTTATCACTTCTCTTGATTGTACGATGAAACCTTGTATTCACAGTCTAAATAATTTCACCTGTTAAGGAGATATAAGAACCAAAACGCATATTATTTTGCTAAGTTGGTGATCCCTGAACATATAGTGGAGACATTTTTAAAAATTTCTATTAAATACCGAAAAAAAACGGTATTTAAACTTGTGAATACCGGTATTACAAAATTGTACAAATGGCTCAAAATACCGAGATTCGGTATCCCGGTATTGCAATCCCTAGTTGGAGCTTTGTTTGATGTTTTCTCCATATAACTTTGTAGCAACGTATTTATTTCCATTTTCTAAGCCATACAAGAAATGTTTATTCATCATATAGACGCATAGGAAACGATTCATGTTTATCGCATTCATTCAGGGTCTGAAATAAGAAGTCTCACACCTTGAGAAGTTGCATACGGGGCCCCTTATTTGCTTCCACATATTCCTTCCAATGTGATAATGATTCCTAACAATGTTCTTTACTTTGCTCAGGCTCGTCGATGGGTCATGGCGGGAGAGCAGAGGTTATTACAGGCTGATCATGACGTGAAGGCTGCGTTAAGACGACAAGATGCTCGTTATGCTGGAGCCTTGAAAGATCCGATAGCGGATGTGAATGAGGCCGAGAATGAGTCTATAAGAGTGTATTATCGATAGTCTGATAGTGAGTCTTTGGTTCATTCATTTGTGACTCCTTAAAGGCGGAATCTGTAACGCCTTCAAAGGAAAACACCTGCTACAGAATTATTTTTGTTGGACTTAGCCGAGATTAAATTCGGCCATTGATCCCTTGTTGCCTCTCGTGGGGTGGACTGAAATCGAAGATTGGCGTGGGAATTATACCGGTTTCTTCTTTGCAGGCCTGACTAAAGGGAGGTCGAAGAATGACTTGCCCTAGAACTTAAATGCCGCCATTGTCCTGTTCTGGGTACTTTCTCACGAGAAATTAAATGACCGTAGGGAAATCATTAGTTGCTCAAAAAGAAGTCAGCCCTTTAGTAGAGACCGCAACAATCTCATCTCAAAATTTGTGCATGAAGTCTTAGGTCACCCTGTATTTTTGACTTAGAGAAATTCAAATAACTCCCGAATTCAATTCTCTGTGATGTCTGGTTAAGCGGGTTCTTGAATGAAAAAGTCTTAGGACGAATCATGCCTGAAATAAATGCAAGCATACCACGTCACACTACTGCAATCAATCAAGAAATCCTTCATAGCACTGTTAAACACATTTGAAATATATATATTCTAGTTTTATTATTTATTCTAGTTATTATCTTCTAGTTTTATTACATCGATTTTAACAATATACTAGTAAGTACTTGTAATCTATTAAATTTTATCTCGTTACGTATTAAGTGTATTGTGTATTTTTTTGTAATAATTACATTCCTCTTAATATTTCTTCGATTCCCTATGGCCCAGAGTATAGTAAAATTACAAGGGAAAGAGGCATAGTCACAAAACTTTGTTTAAACCTGTTATTCTGGAGTTTTCTATTGTACTACTGTGGCTGATACTTCTTACTGTCTAAACTGGTTGTACTTAGGTTTAGAACTATTTGCATATATATGTATATGTATGTCTATATATATATGTATGGATATATATATGTATATATATATATGTATATATATATTAGAACAAAACTGCGTTTGCACGTATATTATGAAAGAATATGCAAATGAATTTCTAGTGGACATTGCTGCCAGAAATAATGGTGTATAAATCATAGGACATTTCAATGGTAAGGCACAACTTCCTCTCAATTTAGTTTCCATCGACCCCCGTGGATGGTACCAATGCCCTACTTACGGATTCATGCACAGTATAAACATATATCACCACTTGAAAAGTGGCATACAATTTATCTAAGGGAATAATAGTGATAAAATTGCAGGACTAATCAAAATTTTAATATGAACTGCTATACCATACGATGATACTCCAATTTAGTCCAATGTCCAGCGAAGATGTGTTTATAGACGTCCAGAACAGTGGTAAGATATGTGGCGGCTGACTCTGTAGCATTTCTTTGTAAATATTTTATATTGTATCTGGCAGCCCTTCTGGTTCAGTTTCGAGCAGTTACTCCAAGGCTATGAACCACGGAGGGTCTTGCCATTCTCGAAATTAATAAATGTGTGTTTTATGTTATCCGCTGTTGTTAACTTAAGCACAAAAGAAACTAATAATTAACAGACCAAGTCTCAATCATAATGGTGAGAGAAGCAGACGTGAGCACCTTCTACCCATTAATTCATCCCTAAAAGCTTTGGATGGCAAATAAATCACAAGTAAGTGCGTTTTTAGTCACGCCTTTTGTTTCTTTGTGCTAAACTCCTCGATATACTTATTGTAAATATCATTTTGCTTTCTATTTCTTTCGCGATAATGTATTTCAGCTTCTTATGTATTTTACATTTAAAATATGTTGTATTATTTGCATGTAATGTGCATTTATGTTTCATTTCTGTATGATATATTGCCTCTCAATTCTCGAGCAGTCCTTCGTAATCAAGTGGTTTTGGCTCATTTTTTTATCTCATTCTCTCTCAATGCTGTTTTGTTTACAAACATGACGGCCTACGGGGGATGATTCTTCTAATGTTGGAAAGATCGCGTTACGCCTTCCAGTGTTTTGGCGAAATAATGTCGCGCTTTAGATTCGACAATGTGACAGTGCTTTCGTTTTGAGTCAAATTATTCAAGATGAAACAAAATATGCAGCGCTTGTTTCTATGTTGGATTCAGAAACACTTTCCTTTTTGTCCGATATTATCCTTTCACCGCCGGCAGCAAATAAATACACAACACTATCCGATCGCTTAATTAGAGAATTTGCGGATTCGGAACACCAAAAAATAAAAAAAAACCTTTAAGCGAACTACAATTAGGCAATGATAAACACCAAGCCACTAGCTACGAAAGATGAAGGAACTGTCCGGTGATCAATTGGTATATGAATTTCTAAAAAATCTATGGTTACAGCGTCTCCCATCCCAATTTCAGGTTGTACTTTCAGTTTCCTCGGAAACTTTAGATAAATTAGCCGAAATCGCAGACAAAGTAGCAGACGTTGCTTTAACCACCGCGGTTTATTCCGCCACGTCTGCACCTGAACCCAACACATCCACTGAAATTCAAGAATTAGCCAAAAATATTGTAGAATTAAAACTTCAAACATCTCGTATGTCGCGGCCCCGAAATAAATAATTCTTTCGTCGGAAGTCATCGTAGCGCTCGCGAAATAGGAATAGAACTACAAACCGTGAGGCTATTTGTTATTATCACAAACGCTATCGTGTGAACGCCCGTAACCGTGTCCCACCTTGCTACTTCTTACATCTCCAATCTCGTGATAGACCCAGCTCTTAGTCGGAAAACTAGGAAACATGACTACTTCGGCATCTTGTAGTCATGTAAATGTGCTTGCTAAAAATGTCGCCTATTTGTTTTTGACAAGCATACGAATAAAAGTTATTTAGTTGATTCAGGCGCACACGTCAGCATTATTCCGAAACCAAACAAAAATATAAAACTAAATAATTTTGAACTTTGAACCAATGATTGTAAAATCAAAACTTACGGCCAAAAATTACTTAAACTAGACGTAAATTTATAGCGATCATTTTCATGGAATTTCATAATGGCAGATGTTAACACAGCGATTAAGGGTTCCGATTTTTTAAATAAATACGGATTAATAATCGACATAAGAAACAAGCATCTTATGGATCCCTTAGCAAAATTATCAACAAGATGAGAACATTTTACTGGTTCTACACCACAGATTAAGACCTTACCGCATCACTTGATTTGGAATATGCTGCCATCCTACGAGGTCTTCCCGATCTTACCAGACCCCGACCATTTAATGAAAAAATGAAGCACAATACTTTTCATTACATTGAAACATTTGGTCTTCCAGTGCAGGCTCGATCACGAAAATGAAATCCGCAACAATCTGAAGCTGCAAAACAAGAATTTCTATATATGCTCTATCACACACACACACACACACACACACACACACACACACACACACACACACACACACACACACACATACACACACACACACACACACACACACACACACACACACACACACACACACACACACACACACACACACACACACACACACACACACACACACACACACACACACACACACACACACACACACACACACACACACACACACACACACACACACACACACACACACACACACACACACACACACACACACACACACACACACACACACACACACACACACACACACACACACACACACACACACACACACACACACACACACACACACACACACACACACACACACACACACACACAACACACACACACACACACACACACACACACACACACACGCACGCACGCCACACGCACGCACACGGGGCGTTATTATCTCTTCTAAATCAAACTGGTGTCCTCCATTGTACATGGTTTCCAAAAAATACACAAACTCGCGGCGTCCTTGCTGTGATTATCGTGCTCTAAACAAACAAACTCAACCCGACCGATACTCTATTCCGAATTTAATAAGTTTTAACGAAAATCTCACAGGTAAAACAATTTTCAATAAACTGTATATTCAAAGAGCTTACCATCATATTCCTATTCATCCTACCGACAGGCATAAAACGGCAATAATTACAAACTTCGGAACTTTCGAATTTGTATTTATGCCATTCGGATTATTTAAGGCCTCTCAAATGTGGATGTGATTCATCCACGAGGTGTTAAAGGGTTTAAACTATTGTTTCGTCTACTTGGACGACATATTAATTGCATCGACAGACGCCAACTCTCATAAAAACACGTAAGAGAAGTTTTACAAAGGCTTGATGATTATGGTTTGACCATCAACGCTAGTAAATGTATGTTCAGATTCTCCGAAGTCCCCTTTGTAGGTTACCTTGTAAATAAAAATGGTATCGTACCCCTTTCTGAAAAAGTAGACCTCATCGCTAATTATAAACAACCTGCCACAGTTTACGACCTTAGAAAATTTTTGGGTATTTTGAACTTTTTTCAAAAATTCTTACCTAAGGCAGCACATATATAAGCTTCTTTACTTGACTTTTTCAAAAATTCAAAGAAAAATGATAACTTAGAAATGCAATGGAACGCGGAAGCTATCAATGCGTTTACCCAATGTAAAAATCAACTAGCTAACGTTACAGTTTTAGCTCATGCTTCACAGGATGCTGATCTCGCATTGATGATTGATGCTAGTGACTTTGATCTCGGTGCCTTCTTAAATGAGATCACCAGCGATAATTTCAAACCTTTTAGGATTTTTCTCTGAAAAAATAACACCAGCTCAAACTAAGTACAGTGCTTTTAGCCGTGAATTTCTGGCAGCTTATTCCGCTATCAAGTATTTACGACATATGATCGAGGGTCGCGTACTAATATTATACACCGACCACAAACCTTTAACATTCGCCTTTAATCAAAAACTAGATAAGGCTAGCCAACGTCAACTGCACCACTTAGATTTCCTTTCGAAATTCACCACTGATATTAGATACATCCCAGGCATTGATAATCTGCCAGGAGACGCATTTGATCGGATATCTGCAATTGTTACCCCTAGTACCATAGATTATGAGGAATTAGCACAAATGCAACAGGGTGACGATGAATTAAAAGCACTACTTTCTGCCACGAACCAAACTCTTAAGCTTAAACATTTACGAATGCTGGGATCAACTACTGAGATATATTGTGATATTTCCATGGGTACGGAACGCCCTTACGTACCTCATGTTCTCCGACGAAACGTCTTTCTTGCAGTGCACATCCTTTCACATCCTGGAATTCTTGCTACCACGAAGCTAATCTCTAAAAGGTTCGTATGGAATTCCATGAACACAGATATCCGCAGTTGGACCCGAAGCTGCATTCTCTGACAACGACATACAAATAGTGAAGGTCATTTTAAGGTTCCAGATGCTCGATTTCCCCACCTCCATTTGTATATTATTGGACCCCTTCCTCCATCCCAAGGATTTTCTTATTGCCTTATAGTCATTGATCGTTTTTCTCGTTGGCCAGAGGCATATCCTATTTGCGATATGACAGCAGAGACAGTGGCAGCCACAATCATTCGTGAGGGGATTCCACGATTCGGAGTTTCTAGTCTGATTACAAGAGACCAGGGCCTTCTCAATTCGAGTCTCACCTTAGTAGGGAATTATGTGCGTGCTTAGGAATTAGCGAGATAAGAACCACGCCGTACCATCCTTCATCCAATGGACCCGTGGAGTGTACACACTGGTCTCTCAAAGCCGCTCTCATGGCTCACGCCACTTCCACGTTGGACACAAGTACTTCCTTTTGTTCTTCTTGGCTTGCAATCTGTCATTAAAGAGGACATTAATTCTACTGCTGCTGAACTGGTGTACGGAACAACTATTCGTCTACCCAGCGATTTTTTCTAAGATACGGGTAAGAACAACGCTTCTGAATTTGTGCAACAACTGAAATAAACCATGCATAATCTCAACCCCGTTCCTACATCTTCACATGGATGTAAAACTGTTTTCGAACAAAAAGAACTCTCCCAATGTACTCACGTATTTTTACGACATGATGCTCTCAGAAAACCATTACAACCTCCCTACGATGGACCTTTCTCTGTAGTTAAACGATCTGAAAACTCATCACTCTGCAGCGAGAAGGCAAAGAAATTTGTGTCTCCATCGATAGAGTCAAGCCAGCATTCATGTTGTCTGACACAATAGAGTCTAACCAACTATCCCTTATTCCTAAATCAAAAGAGGTTTCTGCTGCCCAAACCACCCGCTCCGGTCGCCGAGTGCATTTTACACAAAGATACGTGTCAACCTGATCCTTGTAAGACCTTCTGTACCAGTTTTGGACACTGGGAGGGGAGAAGCTGTGGTGGCCGGCTTTGTAGCATTTCTTTGAAAATATTTTATATTGTATCTGGCAACCCTACTCGTTCAGTTTCGAGCAGTTACTCCGTGGCTATGAACTACGGAGGGTCTTGCCATTCTCGAAATTAATAAATATGGGCTTTATGTCATCCGATGGTGTAAACGTAAACACAAAAGACGCTAATAATTAACATACCAAGTCACTACCATAGATACTTATCCGACTGTCTTCCTCACACATTCTGAAAATCAAGAGCAATGGTATGAGGAGCCATTTCCTTTCATAGCTGACCCTTTGTAGGCCGTCTCTGACACCTTTACACTACCTTAGAATGGCATGAGATTTTATCTCTATAGTACGTACCTTCCTTTCGTGAAATTAAATTTCAACAAGATGTTGTTCAAATTATACGACATGCCTTTCTACTTTTTTCTTTGGGCTTTTTCAAAATTTCTCTGACAGGTGAGATCAACAGATTTCTTTTAAATAGATCAAATGTAGCATTTGATGAACAAGCGTCTTCGTCAACTCTTTTATACATACAGCTATTAATACAATCGGAACAAATATGACAAGTAATCCAGCTGGAGAACATTCATTCATCAAGTCAATGAATTAGTGCGAAACCAGATAACAGCATCAGGGCCAGAGATAGACTAACACATTGATTTTATTTGTTTTTTCTAGCTATATATATATATATATATATATATATATATATATATATATATATATTTCCTGAATAAAACGTTTAATTCCTAAAATACTCGTAACGTTTCATTTTCAAAACTTATGCATCATATGTACGGATTTTCGTCCGATTCGGATAATTTCATAATTCCTTCTTGGTGTGTCCGTTCTACGTTATAAAACATAGAAAAAGTTTTTTATATAAACGATGATTTAAATTCATTTCATTTTAATTTTGAATGACAAAACAATTAAATGTTCCGAATGAGAAAAAAAAAAGAATTTGTATTGTTTCGTATAATTTATTAGAAAAGATGATAAAACTTTATTGAATAACAAAATTGCATTGCAGCATCTAAATTTAAGAACAGGTGACTTCAGTTATGTTATTCCCAAAGGAACGACCAGAGCACTTAGTATATTCATTACATGCTACGTGTTTCTCTGAAAAATATTTCCCTGCACTAATGCTATTTCTGAAGCAAAGAAGGGTCATTATTTATCGATAAGATAATTTTTCTTTGATTTCTCACTGTTCATAAAGAAAGCAGTATATCAAGTGTAGGAAAAGAATTCCAGGGTGGTCATAAAATGATTATTGATGGTAGATAATAAGAAAGAATGTGAAGGGGAATCAAAGATGATTTTTTTCTAAAGTTGTTAGTAATAAAAAAACAGTAATAAGCCTAATAAAGTCGAAACTTGTTGAATTGAAAAACCTAAAATAATAAAACTCCATTATGTAAAGAAGTTATGTAGTTATTGTTATTTATAATCATTTTTACTCTTGAAATATTAAATTAAAAGAAATACGCAATTTTACATGTTTTTTAAATATTTACAATCAAGGGAAAAATAATTCCAGGACTTATTCCTTAAATAAAAGAACAATATAAATTACGGACAAACATACATAAACCATGAAAAGATGCAATTGTAAAAACCTTGCTTCTTTGTTCTTAAAAGTTAAAAACATAAAAAACAGATACTTTATAACGTTCCCTTTTTAAACAATAAAGATTAAAGAATAATAACGAAACTGAAAACATTTCCCTACATATTACTTAAAAAAGTAGAATAATGCGTTTTATTTCTTCTCTTGGGGGAAAAAACTATTAGCTTACATCGATTTGCTTGAGTTTTAGATGATGTATGCACTATCCGGGCCTTAGTCAGTAAAATTCATTAGTCCTAGAAGCCGTTGGAAAAAGTAATTAAACGTGGATAAATTATTTGATAAGAAATAATTCATACAAATAGCTTAAAAACCTTTTATAAAGACAAGTTAATTTTTTTTAAAAAAGAGGATAATTAAAGATTTATTTTGAATTATTCACTTAAAAATGTAAACATATGAATTCTGATGTTTGTGAAATAATGATTTATTTTTTATTTTTTTGGAAGCAGATATTACTGAGTACTTTATAAGAAAATAATATTGAGTATTTACTTATCAATTATTTTTAACTTCTTGACTGAGACTAACAAGTAATATATAAAAAAATTAAGTCATTTCTTACTTAGGTCAACAAAGAAAGATTTTATTTCAGTTACTTTGTATTAAATTGTTACAATTAATATAAATATTTATATACATATACGACACATAATCACAATATTAAGTGACAAAATAGAAAGCGATTTTCCTTACGATTTTCCGTTTTTCTTTCTATATAGGGTGTTGGACTATTTTTCTTTGTTTTTTACTATTTATTCCTTTATTAAATTTAATTATTCTAATAAAATAGTATAGTGAAAAGAAATCACATTCTCAGAAATTAGGCTATTGCAGGTGAAATTCGAAAACACGACCTTTGGATTAGAAGTCCAACGCACACACTATCCATTGTGCTACAGGGACACAACGAACGATTTTCCTTTCTATATATGCTGTTGCACTATTATTTTTGTTTGTTACTATTTATTCATTTTTTAATTTAATTGATGAATTAATACTTGAAAAAAAATAGCATTAACATCAAGTGCCACCCACTACTAGTTTAAAAAAATGTATTTGAACTTGAAAGGATGAATAGAAAGTATTTTATTAACGATTGAAAATTTAAACAAGATATATAAATATATATATAGGGAGAGTGTGAGCTAATAGAAAAATGAGTCATTTAGAGAAATTTTTACGAATTTAATCTGCCGTGGATCAAAATTCTGAAGTAGGCACGATATGGGATTTTGAAGAATGGAATGTCACTCAACTCGTCACTTTATCAAGCATTACAATTACGAAGTCTGTAGCCAATAGCTTTTGTATTGTTTGGAGCGTGACATTAATAAATAATCAATTATAATTGAAAGTTTTTTTGATATTTCGAATCAGTAAGCTCAAGATCTAAATTTCCCTTTTTAGTTTCTTCTTTTATTGTATAAAAGTTTGAAAATAGAATTGTATCACAATAATATTTTAAAAACTTTTGAAAAATTTCTTTTCTGAAGGAAGCTACTATATGTATAACTTGAATGTAATTTGCATATGATTTGATGCTTGTATAATTTGCTATTTGCTTTTAGTGCTTATTAAATTCTCATATCACTAATGGAAGAAAAATTTAATTTAAAATTATTTTTAATATAAAATTATTTTGAAATAACTTTAACAATTCTGTTGACATACGCATTAGGAAATATTCTCCTCGAACAAGGAACGAAGAATAGAAGCAAATAAAATTTTATTCACTCTATTTAAATAATTCAGAAAACATTTATGTTAACACAGTGTTTCTCAAACTGTGGGGCGCACCCCCTGGGGGGCGTGATAACCCTACGAGGGGGGCGCGAGCATATCGAAAATAAAAGATTTAAAAATAATTAATTTACTGGAATGACTTAAAACAAAATACTTTCAGACATAAAAAAATACACTTTTACTCTGATATAATTTATAGGCGCGCGCGCGATATTAAGTCAACAAAAATAAAAACTTCTTCAATACCTAATTAGCTATATTTGTTCCTATAATCAAATAAAAAAAACTTTTATTTGATTTGCTGTAATCCCATGATGAGAGATTTTTTTATTACGCTTTTTGTTTAACCTAACATACGATTCTTTCAGAGAAAAAACAGATCCCAGACACAGAATTGAAAAAATTTAGGAACATAAAAAATTCATCACTGTCATTATTTTTGAAATACTGCACATTATACCTGTAATCTGTTTAACCTTCTAAGTTATTGGCACAGTTAGTTATGACCCCTCTCTTATGTGTTTGTTTCTCATTGAGGGAAGTTGTAAGTAATGTATTTCTCTATTGCGCTTTTTTCCATGCAAAAGAGATGATATTTGGAAATCCACGGAACACACACACACACACACGCACGCACGCACGACACTTTGAACGATTACTTGGACAAGACTTATTTTTACTAGTATTCTGTACATATAAAGCATAACGCGAAAAACGTTTTACACAATTTCATATAATCATAATGAATACACTTTTTACCCGGAAGTGGTCGCGCGGGACACACAGATAACGAAATCGTTAATTCTGGCAAAACTGTATTTGTTACCAAAGAAAAATTGAAAAGTCCTTGAAAGTAGGTGAGTATTTTTTCTCTTAGTTAAATTATTCAGTGGAATTACGATTTTTATTGTGTAGTGTAAAAAAATTATAAAAAAAGGATTGGGGTGACTCAATAACCCCGCTCGACCGTATCTAGTGCGCGCCTGCTCCCGGGTTAAAACATGTTGATGTCTTTTCGCTTTAAATATTAAAAAATAATACAGTTATTCTTCATCGGAATTTTATATTATTGTTCATTATTTAACATCAAATATAAATGCCAATTCTGTGAGGCTTAAAATTACCATTCGCTTAAAACTAATTATAATTTGATCAACCATTTTTAAAAAATCATTTTACATTTTTGTAAACATTGTCGAGCATTTGGTTTTGCACTCCTTACAATTCAGCTATTATATCAATAATGCTTTATTTTCTTAGAAATGAACTCGTGCAAAGAGCGGGCACTTCAGCCGGTATACTTTTGATGTATCAGTGTTGCACAGAGTATTTTATAACTAATTAATTAATATTAAATTAAGAACAAGTTTAATAAGTATTAACGACTTCCATGGGCTTGTCTTGCAAAGAAAAATATTAATAAGGAAAAAATGCTTACGATTAGAAATTCACCCTCTGAGTTCTTTTTCTATATTTAGCAGATATCTATATTTTGCCTTCTAAGCGGCCACCGCATTTTGCAATATATTCAATTTAAAAATTAGAGAAAGGAAAAATAACATAATAATTATCCTATTATTTTATTTATTTATTGCTTAAAAAGTAGTATACAAAATTTTAATACTTATGTTACTAATTTGTATGGTTTATAATTAAGATCGCCTATTGTAGCTTTAGCATCAAAGTGCATTATTATTGCATTTAGTGCATTATTAATGTATAAGGGGGGGGGGCGCGATAAAAGTTGTGATCGAAAAGGGGGTCACCAGTATTGAAAGTTTGAGAAGCACTGTGTTAACAACATCTGAATTTTTAGGTGTTTGCGCCTTCACAGTCTTGCGATAAGTATTCTATTTCCTATACTGCTTTCAAAAGGTGCCTAAGCAGTCTGAAAATAACTGTTATCTCCTCTCTTCGTGATGAAATAAGTTCTTCCGGTTTTTAAGATTAAATTTTTGTTATTTCTCTAATTTTATGCTGTTTTCTACTTTCTTCTCTCCTTTTCTCTCTAGTAACGTTACGACACGTACCTACTTTTGCAAATAGACTTTTTTCTTCTATGTTTAAGAGTTTTATTTCGTAACTAAGCTTTTCTTTCTAAATTATACTGAGGTATTACTTTTTTACGTGACTGAAAAAAGATTACTAGAATTTTTCCAAATACGACATAAAAATTTATAAGAAATAATATATTATTCCTTGAATTCTTCAAAAATAATATGAAGAGGAGAAAGAAAGCAAGTTGTAGATTACTTTTGGAAAAGTGATAATAAGTTGAGTGGTTATTAATATCACCCTTTAAATCAACAGGATGATAGGCGGTGACTGACCTCGGAATTTTGAATCTCGGTGAAGTGACATAGATGACACCTGAGCTGCCCCCCCTTACACTTTCTTAACTTCTACACCACTCAAACGTTAGGACTGTGAGCCAGGGTAGATTAAACAAGCATCAGCTCCTCTACACGAAGAGTCTTTATTTTCCTCAGGACTTGTATCCTCTACTTGATACCGTCGACCCTGTGCACGACCAGGGCCACTTTATTATTACGGACGTATCTTAGTAAGAAAAATACTTAAGCTAACTGTATTAGCAATGTACGCAACTCACGATGAACAAGAATTATTAGAAAATGTTTATATATTGGTAAGTATAAAACTATAAAGTGGCCTAAAACCGTATTTGTATAAAGGTTTAACCTGGGAGTAGTCGTGTGGGGCAAAGAGTCATCCCAGTTAATTCTGGAAAAACTGTTTGTTTGTTACCAATGACCTTATCAGGGTCCTCCTATATGACACTCTTCATGGAAACTAAATTGCGTTTGTCACATATCTACCTCTTTTTTTTAGGAGTGTCAAACATTTTCTTATAATCTTAAGGTATCCGACTACGTTCGGAACCGTGATTTTGCAAAAGTGTATAAATGGATATTATTTATGATATATAGTGTCACTTATTTTAGAAAATGTATGTAAAATTATTTTAAGAATAGTATTACAATAAAAATTATTTAAGTACAATATTTTGACAAAAAAATGAACATAGAATGACACATTTTCAAAATATTCTCCTTTTCCGAAAAATGCTTCTATTATAATTATATTTTGCCTGTGTATAGCTCAGATCTCCGTACAGAGTCTGAACTAGAACTTTTGAAATATACAACTTAGAAGTGGATTTATCCATATTTTACTACAACAGAGGGGAGAAATTTTAAGAAAAAAATGCCGCTAATTATTTCAATTGGAGGTAACTCTGAAAATGCGAATTTTTCAAAAATAAGCGAAATATTATTTTTTAGAAACATATTTTATAAAAGGAGAACATTTAGAAAAAAATTATTCTAAGTTAATTTTTTGCCAAAATATTATATTTAAATAAATTTTGTTGTCAAAATGTCCTTAAAACAGTTTTATGCATGTATTCTAAGTGACACTAAAAATCATGAAAATTATCCATTTATGCGCTTTTTTAAAATCACGGTTCCGAACGTAGTAGGATACCTTAAGGTACTTGGGGTGACTGAGTTCCCCACGTGACCACTTTTGTTCCAAAATATTTTCTTTGAACAGGTTCCATATTTCCCTTGTGAACCATTTAGTGGTTTTAATAGCGGCATTTAACGACTCATTATGGTTTATAAATGTAGATGAACTGAATAAAAAGGAAGAAATGGGCATCTGTGTTAGCGATCACTATTGAATGAAAATCAAACTGATCAAACAGGGGAAAAACCTGATGAAATAATGGATATTAATCATAAAAGCGAAAGTAAATTTGAGAAAACTGATGAACCATGATACTTTTGAGTTGAAAGAAAATTTTCAAAATATAACTATAAAACTTTCAAAAAATATGAAGCCAGAAGTGTACCCCCCAATGTACCCTGTCAGGAAGACACAAGCAAAAAAAAGTTCAACATATTACTTGCAGATGATCAAATGACTATAAAGTTACAATAGTTTGAACAAAATATGACAATTTTGCCTGCAGATATCATCCCTGAAATGTCAGCGAAAAGTGTCTGTGATTTGTATCCTATATTTAAGTCACACACATTTAAAATATTTACTTCAGTTTGATTAGATTTTTTCTCAAATAATAAAAGAAAAATTGAAAAGTCCTTAAGGTATCCGACTACGTTCGGAACCGTGACTTTCCAAAGCGTGCAAATGGATTAAATTTACGATATTTAGTGTCACTTAGATTAGAAAATGTATATAAAATTGTTTTAAGAATAGTATTACAAAAAAAATTATTTAAGTACAATATTTTGACAAAAAATGAACATAGAATGATCCATTTTCAAAACATTCTCCTTTTGTGAAAAATGCTTCTATTATAATAATATTTTACCTGTATATAGCTCAGACCTCTGTACAGAGGCTCAACTAGAATTTTTGAAATATATAACTTATAATTGGGTTTATCCATGTTTTACGACAACAGAGGGGAGAAGTTTTAAGAAAAAAAAAACGCTGATAATTATTTCAATTGGTTGTAACTCTGAAAATAATGTGAATTTTTCAAAAATCATAGATAGTTGAGCCTCTGTACAGAGGTCTGAGCTATACACAGGCAAAATATTGTTATAATAGAAATATTTTGAAAAAAGGTTGTTCTAAGTTAATTGTGTGTTTGCCGAAATATTGTATTTAAGTAATTTTTTTTGTCAAAATGTTGTTAAAACAATTTTTAACATGTATTCTAATCTAAGTGACACTAAAAGCATGAAAATTATCCATTTATGCGCTCTTTTAAATGACGGTTCTGAACGTAGTCGGATACCTTAAGCCACACACATTTTAAACATTTTAGTTCAGTTTGATTGAATTTTTTCTGAAATTATCAAAGAAAAATCGAAACTTCCTTAAAAGTAGGTAAGTATACTTTCTCGTAATTAAATTATTCACAGGAATTACAATTTTTATAGCGCAATAAAAATAATTATAAGAAAAGGATTGGGGTGACTCAGTCTCCCTGCGTGACCGTTAACGTTAGTATCGAGTGTGCGTCTTCTCCAGGGTTAAATTGTGAAAAACTTTGGTATTATAACATGTGCACAAAAATATTAAGAAATTAGTTAAGATGAGGATTTTTGAAAAGTAAGGATGGAAGTAAGATTGATGAAGTTTTGAATATGTGTGAAATAATTTTCAGGCCAATAAAAATTGCATACAAATGAGCATACTGAATAGACTTTTTTAATCCAAAAATCATATTTCACTGGAGATGTAAAGATTATTTCGCTAATTATTTTATTATTATTATGTTGAAATATCTGCCACACACATTTGCAGAAATAGAATGAAAGAAAACTACCAAGTCATAAAAAGTGCTATAGATGTGCTTACTCTTGCAAAAAATATTAAATAACACCCACGAAAATGGTTCAATACATTTTTTTTTTGGGGGGGTGGATTCTATTTAAAGATATGTTTGATAGAAAACAGATCTGAAGTACATTAAGACTAAAGTTACAAAGTAATCTAGTGGGTTAAGAATTCTTGAGTATATTCGGCGTTCCTAGTGTGGTCATGTATTATTTTTTTGAAATGTGGGCGAAGAAGACAACGTATGAAAGAAAAAAAGGTTACAAAATAGACGCACAGATGCAAACCTTAATACCGGATGTTAGACCAGCTGGAATTTCTTTCTCCCAGTTTTGGAATTTTATATAGGGTGTTTTTTTAGAGGTATAGAACTTTAAATTGCAATAAAACAACGATGTATTATTCGATTGACATGAATTTTTTTTTATTCGAAAGATAATCTTGTGGCATTACATTTTAAATATGATCAAGCAAGGCGTAGATTCGTCGAATGGGCCCAAAACGAGATTGCCGTTGTTCCCGATTTTCATAAGCGAATTTTGTTCAGCGATGAAGCGCACTTCTGGTTTAATGGCTACGTCAACAAACAAAACTGCCGCATTTGGAGTGAAGCTAATCCACAAGTGTATGTCGAAACACCGTTACATCCAGTAAAACTGACTGTTTGGTGCGCTTTATGGGCTGGTGGAATCCTTCTTCAAAAACGATGAAGGCCACAACGTTACAGTCATTGGTGATCGGTATAGAGCCATGATTACTAACTTTTTCATTCCTGAATTGAACAAACATGATGTCCTGGAGCCGTGGTTCCAACAAGACGGCGCAACATGTCACACAGCTCGTGCCACAATCGATTTATTGAAAGACACGTTTGGTGACCACCTAATTTCCCGTTTTGGAGCTGTGAATTGGCCTCCAAGATCTTGGGATTTAACACCGCTAGACTATTTTCTGTGGGGCTTTGTAAAGTCATTGGTCTATGCGGATAAGCCACAAACGCTTGACCATTTGGAAGACAACATTCGCCGTGTTATTGCCGATATACCGCCACAAATGTTGAAAAAAGTCATCGAAAATTGGACGTCCAGATTGGACTACATCCGAGCCAGCCGTGGCAGTCCTATGCCAGAAATCATATTTAAAATGTAATGCCACAATATTATGTTTCGAATAAAAAAAATTCATGTCAATCGAATAATACATCGTTGTTTTATTATAATTTAAAGTTCTATACCTCTAAAAAAAACCCCTATACATTACTTTTACTGTTAGAAGAGCTGAAGAATAAAAAATACCAACCTAAAAATATGTATCTACATGCGAATGCATGGATATTAATCAATATTTTAAATCTTTTTTAAAAATAGATTGACACTATGCATTTTTAATTAAAGAATTGTTATTATTATATTTTAAAGAGATAAAATGTTCTCGTTAATTTTTTTTAAAAAAGGTCAATTTCTCTTTATTAAAATTCAAATGTATCTCTTTATTATTCAGACATAAGTAACAACTAGACCTAAATTAACAGAGAAGCATTTTTTATTAAAATACATTTACTATAGTTTTTCTTTTGAAGACAAAAAATTTTTGAAAAGAAACAAATCACTAGTATAATTTCCAATTAGAAAACTGCTGCATAAAAATGTTTGCACTAAAAAAAAAGTAAAAGTCTAAGGGGAAATTAAACCCAAAGTAGTCTTGATAATTTTAATACTGCTAGAAATATTCCAAAACACACCCCAGGGCCCTTTTCCATTATAAAGAATAGTTTAAGGAAATTCTTTTCTAAAACTGTACACATAAACAAATCTGCACAAACTCATTATCCAGTATACTTTTAAATCCAAAGAAATTTTTCAGATGCAACTTTAAGGGAAAACTTTTTCGTATAGAATAGAAAGAAAATAGAATATTCTTTTGTTGAGAATAATGGAATTGCAGAATTTAAGATTTTAATCTGCTCTCTATTTCACTAATGCCCTCGTTATAATTTTGGTTTTGCTGACACGAAAAAGTTGTCTTTTTATTTCATTACTTTGTAACAAAAAGAGCCAATAATTACCACTTTTTGAAACTATTTATTTTATAAATATCAACATATGGTTTTTAGGCAAAGATTAAGTCATCCGACTACGTTCGGAACCGTGATTTTGCAAAAGAGCATAAATGGATACTTTTCATGATATTTAGTGTCACTTACATTAGAATATATGCATAAACTTATTTTAAGGACATTTTGACAAAAAAAATTATTTAAATACAATATTTTGGTAAAAAATTAACTTAGAATAATCTTTTTTTCCAAATGTTCTCCTTTTGTGAGAAATGCTTCTATTAGAATAATATTTTGCCTGTATAGCTCCGACTTCTCTACAAAGGCTCAACTAGAATTTTTGAAATATATAACTTAGAAGTGGGTTTATTCATATTTTACGACTACAGAGGGGAGCAATTTTAAGAAAAAACCGCCAATAATTATTTCAGTTGGTGGTAACTCTGAAAATAATGTGAATTTTTCAAAAATTCTAGTTGAGTCTCTGTAGAGTGGTCTGAGCTATATACAGGCTAAATATTATTATAATAGAACCATTTTTCACAAAAGGAGAACATTTGGAAAAAAGATTTTTCTAAGTTAATTTTTTGCCAAAATATTGTATTTAAATAAATATTTTTTTGTCAAAATGTCTTTAAAACAATTTTATGCATGTGTTCTAATCTGACTGACACTAAATATCACGAAAAGTATCCATTTATGCGCTTTTTTAAAATCATGGATTCGAACGTAGTCCGATATCTTAACGTATTCGTAAGAGAATTAATATATCAATGCTATTAAGAACTCACAAAATTATAAAAATGCATTCGTTGATTGCGCATTTTTATTGCTGATAGATAAAGTGTAGCATATTATTCTTTTTTTTTATAGATTTTACATTTAGTAGAAAAGTCTATGCTCACAAATAATAATGAAGAGGGAAAGGATGTTTTACTGTTCACAGAATGTTACATTATTTTGTTCTAAGTTATTAGTTCAACGATATAAACCCCAGTTCGCTTGGAAACTAAATATTACTCCTTTTCTCGAAAATAAAAGGATTTTAATAAAAAAAATAGAGCTATGTATTATGAAATCATGGAATTTTTAAAATTTTGATGGAAACATATAAGTGCTAATCGTAACGTTTATGAAAACCAGCAAAATACGTTTTTTTCCTTTAACGCAAATATAAGCTAAAAGTTTTTGTTAGTTGTTGTAAGTAAAATAAAAAGAACTGATTATAACCCTTTAAGACCCAACCCGCACGATCGTGCGGGTTAGATATTCTTGTACGTTTTTGCTTCTGGAATAGTCGTATGTAAGAAAATCGCGCATCTAACGATTGAGCCGGTTTGCAGAAAGTGTAAAGTGTTACTTTTTATCAACAGACGATGGCTGTGTTCCATGTTTTACTTTCAGCTAGTAAATATAGCTTTTTTCAAATACAACGAAAACACGTCTTCTTTTTATCGGTCGTGAAAAGGTAATTTTCAATATATTTCTCATTGCTTGAATACAAATTTTTGTATTAATGTTTAAATAATTGTAAAATAGAAAAAAAATATTATTTATACTCTATTAATGTGGCTTCTACGGCTCGGGATTTCGTTACCCTCACGATCGTGCGTGTTGGGCGTTACTTGAGTCACTGCAACTGTAAAGGTAAGTACTTACCATGCGAATTTTCTTTTCTGTTTCAATAATTTTGATGAAAGCCTACATAAAAATGAAATATGTAGTTATATAATTAATACCAAATTTTCTTGGGGATCGCCATGGACGAGTCCCTTTTTTCTTTATCTCTCCCTTTTTTGTAATTAATTTTCTTTTCCATACAATTGTTGAAGAGTATAGCATTTTTACCATCTCCACAGATATCTGCATTCATATCTCTTCAACCCTCCCCCCCAAAAAATCTGGGTTTTCTGGTGGTAGTTAGTATGGTGTGGTTTAAAATATATATATATATATATATATATATATATATATATATATATATATATATATATATGTAAATAATAAAATTTTTTGATACATTTTACTATTTTTCATGGAATACTGTGTTAACTTTTAACCAAAACGTTTTCAGGTGCCTAAAAGGAGAAGAATTCTCACAAAAGAAATATTACAATTGATGAATAAATCAGATTAAACAGAGCTGAGAACTAAGTGATCTCTCAGATGATGACAATGCTGCGAACAAAACATATGAATCCCGTGTTCTGGTAGGAGAATCAAGTTCAGATTAGAACGAAGAAGAAACACATGGGAATATTTGAAATGAAAAGACAATTTCGGATCATTCTTTACCATGAAAGTCTCTTGAACACATTCATTATATTGATTTAGCTGTTGCAAATTCTTGGTTTCTGTGCAAACAAGATGCAATGTCAAATAAAATTCCTCCAAAAATCAAAATAGATCGCTTAAAATTTAAGTTAGAGATAGTAGAAGCGTTATCAGCCTCACCACCTACCAACAAAAATATTTTAACTGATGATGAAGAAAACAGTGTTGTGTAGTTCCACTCGCAAAAAGATCGAAGTGTTATAATCCACTCGCTATACATGTGATGGCTTTTATCCTGGCCATTCCAGGATAGAAGGCTTGACATGTATAGCCATTTTGATGTGTTGATGACATTTCAAGGCCTCGCAAGTTCAGATTTGAAAACTACGAAAGCAGTTCCAAAACATGCTGTGAAAAATACAATGGTTATTTATACTTGTCAAAAACAAAACAAAAGATTGTTGCTGTAAATAAATAATGAATAATTAAAATAGTTAATTATACATCAATAATTTCCTTATTTGTAACAATTTTAGTTGAATTAATATATTGTTTCATCTATCAACTTAGAGCTAAAAATGTATAACTCGTAAAATTTCATGGGTGACCTGTATCACATATAACGCCCAACCTGCAAAATCGTGCGGGTACCGTCTATATTTCCGGGGGTGGGTGGGATTTTTAATAATTTTTCCAATTTCATTCGGGTCAATATACACTGGTGTGCAAAAATTAAGGACGAAGTCGAAAAATTAGCATATCAGCTGAACGAAGAGGCAGAGCGGACAGAAAGATCAATCAGGAGATTAAGTAAGGTGATGTACGGTAGCACATGCGCAGATATGCAGGTAGACGTAATGGGGGAGTGTCTGAGTAGTATAAAGCATGTTGTCGGTGTAAGATCAGTATTTCTGGCAAAGAGATTGCACGCCGTATAGCAGTTAAAATCACACCGAGTTGCTGCCTCAGCGAGAAATGGCGAATAATCAATCTGTTAGACGACATTTGGATGCTTTTACCGAGGTCGAATCATTGGCAAGTTGGAGGAAGGCCGCAGTGTGACAAGTGTGGCTGCAGAGTTCGGAATTGCTCACAGCATCATTTCACGACTTTGGAGACAATTTCAAACTACAGGAACAGCTATCGGGGGGTTCAGTAGTGGTCGTCCACGAGGAACCACACCCGCAGATGACCGGTACATTGTCTTACAGGCCAGAAGAAACAGGCGGCAGACAGCGGGAGAAATCGCTAGACACACGACACAGGCGACTGGACGACCGATATCGCGTTTTACCGTGGCCAGAAGACTGCACGGTGGTGGTCTGTTTGCACGACGCCCTGTACGGTGTGTACCTTTAACGCCTGCCCATCGGAGAAAACGTTCTCTGTGGTGCCGGGAACACCGGAATTGGAGAGACAATGAATGGGGACGAGTACTCTTTACAGATGAGAGCAGATTCAGTTTGAGTAGCGATTCTCATCGCATACTCATCTGGAGAGAGCGGGGAAGCCGCAATCATCCCTCGAACATCATTGAAAGGGACCGGTATGGAGGTCGCGGTGTTCTCGTTTGGGGAGGCATCATGCTTGGTAGTCGTACAGACCTTCACATCTTCGACGCAGGTTCAGTCAACGGGACCCGTTATTGTAACGAGATTCTTCTTCCATATGTGCGTCTTTTTAGAGGCGCTATGGGTCTGCAGTTCCTTTTCATGGACGACAATGCACCATGTCATCGCACAGTAGCTGCCGAACAGCTCTTAGAGAGTGAGGATATTGAACGTATGGATTGGCCGGCACGATCTCCGGATCTCAATCCCATCGAGCATTTATGGGATTTTCTAGGCAGACGCTTGGCAGCTCGTACCTACCACCAGTAACGATTCGGGAGCTTCGATTGGCGCTGCAAGACGAATGGGCAGCAATGTCTCAACAACTCATTGACACCCTCATTCTCAGCATGGGCAGACGCTGTGAAACCTACCTAGCAGTCAGGGGAGATCATATCCCCTACTAAAGACCGGATGTTTCTTGCTGGACACCCATCACAGGGTGTTTCGGCCTTC
The DNA here is from genome assembly GCA_019973935.1 of Trichonephila clavipes. NCBI lineage: Eukaryota > Metazoa > Arthropoda > Arachnida > Araneae > Nephilidae > Trichonephila > Trichonephila clavipes. The sequence continues at coordinate 203,956 of BMAU01006576.1, forward strand.
AGTCGGATTGCGCTCCGTGCTACTTTTTCAATCAAGCTTCTTTTATCCCTCTGATTTCTCTTTTAGTAAGTGTTGCTTACATATTACACATGTCCTTCCGTATTGGGGATCTTACGGTATTAAATGTGTTGATTTGGAAAGCTTTTGTACAAAGTTATATTGAAAAAACCGTCTCGTCCTTAATTTTTGCACACCAGTGTAGTATTAATATAGTGTAATTCTTTTCGTTATTAATACTATATGGACCTCAATGAAATTGGGGTCCATATAGTATTAATAACGAAAAGAATTTAATATTTGAAGATAAATTTAATTCGGGTCTTAGAGGAATAAGTGGTTTGTTATATATATATATATATATTAAAGAATGCTAGATCGTAAAAATAAATTTTAGTTCAAAACGGAAAATGAGCGATTTTTTTAGCACTATTTACATTCATAGAAATCATTTGTGTAGCATTTGTAATGACCGTGTAAATATATTTACGGAAATTCAACATTAATTGTTGGAATTAAGTATCTTCAACTTGCTTAATTTTTGTTATTGGAATAGTTATAGTTCAGTAACGTGTAAAGGGTGTTTTGAAATTACACCTTGTAAAGTATATCAAAGTATATTTGCAGATGGCTGTTAGATACATTAAATACCCCAACTAATATCAAATGAATTCAGATGCTTCTGTACCATTATTTAGATATCTGACCAATGTCTACATCTATCTATACCTCAATATCAGTCTATAGATCTTCAATCTCTCTTATACATATACTTCTATGCACACTGTGTATAGTGTATGTGTGTATGTAAGAAATATATACAGATACATATATATATTATTTGGGCTTTTGTGTGTAAAATAATGTTTTTTTTATCTTGGTAACTATATTATAATATTTTAGGCATTAATCATTTGAGGTTATGTTTATAATCTTAGAGTATTTTTAGAAACTCTTATTCTTATACTATTTTACCTTCTTTGCAGCGCTGCTGTGTAAGCAAATATAGAGGAAGCACGGCTGGCCTTAAAATTATGTTTAACTCTAATCTTAGTTCTTGAGACTAAAAATTTGCTTTTATAGTTCCGTAGCTTTCTTATTTTGACCTATGTATCGCTTAGCATTGAATTAGATTTATCGTAATTTAGCATTCTATCAATCTCTTTCTATATATATGAGAATAATGACTCACCCACTCACTCATCATTAGAACTCCTGAACTATTAGACCCGCACACTTAAAATTTGATAGGCATGTATCTTCTGTTGAGCTGAGATCCCCTAAGAACGGGGTTTGCGGAAATCGATTCCTAAGAGGCGTTGGGGGTGTTATAGACACAAATTCTTATTTATGGCGGTAATAACCTAGACTAACAGATGTTAAATTGTGGACAGGTATGCCTATTTTGTTAAGTAGTGATCTAATAAGAACAAGTTTAGCGAATGTCAATTCTTAACGGCTTTATATGCAAAAATTCCCATTTTTCATCCTATTAGATCTATAGATTTCAAATTCGGTAAGCATACATCTTTTGTTGATCAGAGAATTTTTAAAATTGGATTTTGTGGAAATCGACTCTTATATAGGGCTGTAAATGTTATTTTTGTTTCAGTTTTAGAAATCCAAATTGTTTCTTTTTCAAACAAAGGGATGAAGGCAGGAATGTTTCTCAATGTTTCCAAAGTTTAATGTCAGGATAGTTATCACTAATTAAAAAAATAAACAAACAATATAAAGTCATATTACATCAGGAAATCCCCTGCGAAGCATACGGGTAACTGATATATAGATTAACAAATTTTAATAAACTTAAGATAATTAGTTTAAGTATAACATAATTTAATGAGATTTTGAATTTTAAGTACGTTCTAAATGTTGCATTCGGTATTAAAACGATCTAAAAAAATGGGTTACATTTTTAAATAGGACATTTTCTTATTATCTCTTTAGAATGTTTTTTATGTATTTTAAACAGAACTTATATATTTTTTATTGCAATTGGTGATATTCTAACTAAATTTAAAGAATAATCAATACTTTATGCCAAGATTAATGTTCAGTTACAGATAGCTAATTTAATTCAGACGTTTCTTAAACTGCATTCATAATAATATTTTGTAGTTTATGTCAGCTATAATGCACTGATATTAGCTAATTAAAAAGTTTTCAGGTATTTCCATAATAGTTGTAACGTTCATTCTACGGGTAACCCTTATTAATGATTCAACAAATATTCCAATAGACAATATTGGATATTTTTTTCATTTCACTTCTTAATTATGCAAATAAGATGATTGCAAGATGCATGTTACGCTGTCAAGACGTGGGTTTTTTACTGACGGAAACAATTATATTTGAATGCAAACTGATATTGTATAACACAAAATATTTTACCAGATTTACTTTTATGCGATAAATAAGTAAAAGATAACTAATATTTCAGTATTAGAGTAATTTATTAAGTTTATTTATTTTTCTTTTCTTTATTAAGTAATTTATTAAGTTTAATTTCTTTAAGTTTAGTTTATTCTATTATTTTCTTTCAGGTATCAGTTAGTGTGACGGAAAAAAAGAATCAGAGAATTAGTTCTTTCAACTATCATTCCAAATAACAACAAGTTCTTGAAAAGTTTTGCAAATTAATTTAGTTTTCCTGTAACTTTCAGTCTGTGATATTATCAGTTATGGTGTAATGTATCCTGATTTAAGATGGAGAATCTATCTTTCTAAATTACTGTTCACTCCGTTTCTTATATAATTTTATGGTTACATTTGAAAGTGACATTGCTGAAATTTTAATTCTTGATATCTTTTTTTAATAAATTTTAGTTGTATACTGACCCACATTAATTATCTTATTTTTTAATCTACATTTTATATTTTTCGAAACATTTTTAATGCGCATTTATAATGAATAGATAATTTCAATTTTCTATTTTAAATAAAGATAGTTATCTTCAAAAGTAAATTTAGCTAAAAAATGTGCGTTAAATTGATTTCTTTTGATTATTGCCCAAAAGTACAATTCTTAAAAATGTTCAGGGACCAATGTCTAAAGTAGTGGTTTTTGAGAATCACAATTTTAAAGTTGAGTTATGGCTTAGAATCTTAAAAACCATGTAAAACTAATCGTATAAAATAAAAGGAAATATGGTAACTTATATTTAACGAGATTTGAAAATCGCTACATTATATGGCATTTTTAGAACATTTTTAAAATGTTCATTTTAAATTACAAAATATTTATAAAGTTTATTCTAAATTACAATATTTTTAGAATGTTTATTCCAAATTACACTATTTTTAACATGTTTATTCTAAATTACAATATTTTAGAATGTTTATTCTAAATTACAATATTTTTAGAGTGTTTATTCCAAATTACACTATTTTTAACATGTTTATTCTAAATTACAATATTTTAGAATGTTTATTCTAAATTACAATGTTTTTAGAATGATTACTTGTCATTGAGACAAGCCAAAACGCTCACTTAAGTTCGTTGTGGGACGGAACATTGAATAGGTTCTGATTCAAGCTTTAGAAATTTTTATTTTGATAGGAGTTGAGAATGAAAGGAATTAAGAAATCTTCTTCATTTTAACGGATGGAGTATCCATCTATCAATCCCATTTTCGGGTCTAAAAATATCTTTCAAATCAGGAATTTAATGTTTCCAAGTTATCACTTGTCTTGTCACTTATTGTTGATTTTAACACGGCATTTTTGACAAGAAATTGAGAAGAGTGTTGCACACTTCTTACCGTGCCCTTTTCTTAACGCACACTATATTTTAAGAGGAGTTGGAAAACTCTCTCTCTATGTATACTGACAATGTTTAATTGGCTGTTTTCAATGTACCTTTTCTCAAAATCTGTTATATGTACATGCTTGAAATTTTTCACACAATTAAAGTATACCTTTCTCATTATACCGAAATGAACTTTTAGCTAATTTTGAATTTTTAATAATTTATGAAATATTTTATCAAACATTGCGAAATTTAACCCATTTTTCACATAAAAAATTTGTAAAAAATGAATTTTTGAGATTTTTACAAAAAGTTCATTTCAGTATATATTAGCCATCGTTATAAATATATCCTAAAAAATTTACATACCTGTGAACAGTAGTTTCGCAGAAAAGGTACATCGAATATCAAAATTTACATTTTGAGATAAATTGATTTTAATGTATATACATAGTGAGACTTTTAATCGGCTAGGAAATAAAAAAAAATAAAAGGCTCAATTTATAACTAAAGATACATGTTTTGGGTTATACCAGACGTTCAACTTTTAAGCAAAAATGAAGTACTTTGTTTACATTTTTCGCCTTTTAAATGGGCGTGCCCAGTTTGAACTATTATTTAAAAATAACTTTTAAGGGCTTCTAATTACCCTAGAGGTTAAAGTAAGGTATTTTTAGAAAGGTTAAAATCTATACCATTTGAAAATGTAAAATTCTTAAATTGTCAAAAAAAAAAAAAAAAATAAGATTTTAGTTTTCCACGCCCCTTGAAGTAAAAAAAAATTGAATTTATTAATCTTGTAGAAAAAATTCACATTTATATTTAAGCTTTTGTAAGCCTTAAAAATCTAAAGTACAGAATTTTCAAGATTTTTTTCATAAAATAACTTGTTTACCACTAACAAACAGTTTAACACATTTAATCTGAAATATAATTATGTTAAGAAGTACATGCAGTGAATTGCATGTAGATGTTTATAACACTTCAAAATAATAATATACTTTAAATAAAACTCATATAGAAAAATCCGAGGGTGTGGTATCTTTGCGCAATGCTTAAGATTCGCACAGAAGTTTTGTACAAAAAATGAGGTCACCTTCCCTAAATGTTTGAGGATCCTTACTACAGAGTCCTGTATATTCAGTGTTACGGTATGTTATTTCACTTACTTGAAGGATTTCTTTCACAATCATGATACCAATTTCGTTATGTACACTACTGGCCATTAAAATTGCTACACAAAAAAGAAATGCAGTTAACAAAATGATATTTATTGGACAAGTATATTATACTAGAAATAGCAAGTGATTAAGTTTTCAAGGAATTTGGTTGCATAGATCCTGAGAAATCAGTACCCGGAACAACCACCTGTGGAAGCAATACCAACACTTATACGCCTGGGCATTGCGTCAAACAGAGGTTGGATGGCATGTACAGTACAAAAAATGAGTACGGTTTCCCATGCAGTTTCAACACGATGCCACAGTTCATCAACCATAGTGACTGAAGTAAGGTGGAGAGCTAGTCGCTCGGCAACCATGGATCAGACGTTTTCTATTGGTGGAAGATATGGTGAACCTGCAGACCAGGGCAATAACCGAATATTTTCCGTATCAAGGAAGGTTTGCACAATAGCGGCAACATGTGGTCGTACATTATCCTGCTGAAACGTAGGGTGTGGCAGGGCTCGAATAAAGGGTGCAACACACTAAAAATGTAATGTGCACTGTTCAAAATGCCATTAATGTGAACTAGTGGTGACCGAGACTTGTATCCAATAGCACCCTATACCATCACTCCAGGGGATGGACCAGTATGATGATGGCGAATGCATGCTGACAATGTGCGCTCACCACGATGCCACCGAAAACAGATGCAGCCATGTTGATGCTATAAACAAAACCGCAATTAATCTGAAAAAAAAATGACATCTCGCCATTCATGCACCAGGTTTGTCTTTGATCACACCATTGAAGATGCTCCTGTCTGTGATGCAGCGTCAAGGGTAACTGCAACCACGGTTTCCGAGCTGAGAGTGCATGCTGCAGCAAATATCGCCGAACTGTTGGGGCAGACATTTGTTATCTTGTAAACGACTCCAATCCTTGACTCCGGGCTCATGATGTAGCTGCACGATCCATTAAGGCCATGCGGGTAATATGCCTGTCTTCTCGGCTGCTAGAGATATGGGGCAGTTGAGATCTAGCACGGCGTTTCGTATCTCCGTTCTGAAGCCATCGATTTCATAATCAGCTAAAAGTCATTGGATCTCGACAGACGCGAGCAGCAATACTGTGATACGATAAACCGCAATTCTGGTACGTTACAATTCAACCTTTATCAAAGTCAGAAACGTGCTGGTACGCATTTCTTCTTCTTTCACGAGGTATCACAACAAATTTTCACCAGGCAACAAGATTCAAATGCAATTCGTCTATGAGTAAACCGCTGAACTATTTTCTCATTTAAACACATTGTAGGTGTTGCTACAGGCTCCTGCCTTGTCTGAATGCGTTGAAAAGCTAATCATTTGCACATCCACCTTCTTCCTGTCGTTTAAATGTCACGTCTATAGCGCGTCGCTTTCTTGGTGTAGCAATTTTAATGGCCAGTAGTGTATAACAACTCACACTGCAGTCTCGTAAAAATATTACTATTATAACTACATAATTGTGATTTAACATTTTCAGGGCAAATTCCGGTAGTTATAAATTGCTTTCTTTTTTGAAATTATAGAATATTTCAAATAAAAAAAAATCTGATATGTATGTGTTTAATTCGATTTTCTTATGACTAACTATAATAATTCTTTATATATAACTTTTCAATAATTTTTTTAAAGAAAACACACATTTATTTCAACGATAAATTATATTAGAGCTTTGTGCGTCTCAAAAGAGATACATCTTTATAATAAAAAATCTTTTTCTCTTTATTTTGGACTTTTATTTGAATTTTATTCGGATTGGAAATTTTTCCCTCTTGAAATATTACTTTTGGGACTAAAAAAACTGATGCTGCTTTTATTAATTCTGTTTTGAATTTAATTATGTTTTTAATCAAGTGATTAAAATATGTAAGGAACGTAAACAAAATAAAAAGTAAAGAAAAGAAGATTTGTTTATTACTTTGATATAATATGTCTAATCTCTCATTCATACTGCTATATGTTTTAATTGGTTACGTTCGAAATATATATGTAGAATTATTGGAAAAAACTGGGATAGAATAAATAGGAAACATAACCCTTATGCTCCTCATTAATGAAATTATTTTTACATCCGATAACGAGAAAAAAATAAGTTAAGCAGGAAACATATGACTAAAAATAGACATTATCAGACTTTATTAGGAGCTAATTATCAATTGGTTCCTTTCTGCAGAAAATACGAATGGGGTTAAAAACTTTTTAAAAAGCGCTTCGAGGTTTTTTTAAAAAAATATTTATAAGGTTTTTATTTAGATTCCGAGAACTCTCTCTCTCTCTCTAGATGAAAGTAATTATAACAAAAAAATATATACTTTTGCTGCAATTTAGAAATTACAACTCGGTTGATGGTACAGTTTTACGGTAAAACATTGAAATTGAAATGATTTATTTTCCTTCTATTCTCTTTGTTTATGTCTTTCATTGAAATATATTCATTTTAGTGTGTTTTAAACTTTTTAAAATTACTAAAACTTAAATGAAAATGAATAAATTTGCAACTAGGTAATTATATCTTTAGTTGTCATACTCTTAAGACTTGTTTGCATTTGGAGGTTGCATAGAGTTAAGTGATGCATTTTGCAGTAAATAAATGATCTCTGCAAACATTATGAAATAGGTCAGCAATTGACAGCAAATTTTGTTTTGGGAAGGCACTTATTATGCTTGATGTGAGTAAGAAATGCTACGTTTTACTGTAGATGGTCACTTCTACTACATCAGAATGCACTTATAACCTATGAAATATATCAAGTACATAGACTGGGACACCACGGAATGTTAAAGAACTGGTTTGATAATTGAGGAATACCTTGATAAAAGAGAATGTTAAATGCAGTTAAAATTTAGATTTAGTAAGTTTAGTAACGTTTAAAACTTAGCTTTTAATACATGCTTTTTTTTGTCAAGTTTTCTCTGCACTTCGGAAGATTTCACCAGATGTTTAATATAACATTTAAATTGAAACTGCTTTTAATTGACATGTTTTTATTGACACACTCGTATATATATGCATGCTGGGTGTGGGGTTTTATTTTATTTCATTTTAAAACATTTAGTCACTTTTCCCGTATAAATGATTTTCTACAAAAATAGACATTCGTTGTAATTCAGTTTGGTTTTTTTAGAAAAAATAATACGTTAAGCCAGTGCTTCTCAAACTTTCAATACTGGCGCCCCCTTTTCAATCACAATTTTTATCGCGCCCCCCTTATACATAATAATTTACTGAATGCAATAATAATGCACTTTTACGATAAAGTAACAATATTTATTTTAAACCGTACAAATTTATGACATAAGTATTAAATTTTGTATATGTTACTTAAGTAATAGGATAATTACTAAGTTTTTTTTCCTTTCTCTGATTTTTAAATTGGAAGATATTACAAAATGCGGTGGTTGCTTAGAAGACAAAATATAGATATCAGCTAAATATAGAAAATGAACTCAGGGGATCTATTTCTTATCTTAAAACTCCTTTCAAAAACTTTGCTCTGTAAGACAAGCCCATGGAAGTAGCTAATAATTATTAAACTTGTTCTTAATTTAGTAGTAATTAATTAGTCATAAAATACTCTGTGTACCACTCATACATTAAAAGCAGTGTTTCTCAAACTTTCAATACTGGCGACCCAATTTTCAATCATAATTTTCGTCTCGCCCCCTGTACAACAATAATGTATTTACTGCAATAAAAATGCACTTTGAGAGAGAGACGCTAAAGTTACAATACGATCTTAATTATAAACCGTAGAAATTAATACGATAAGTATATTAAATTTTGTGTATATAACTTTTATAATATATATTTTAAGAAAATTACTTAAAATATATATTACTTAGAATTATGTTATTTTTCTTTCTCTAATTTTTAAATTGGAACAGATCGCAAAATGATGTATTTAATTAAAGATTTATTTCCTTCAGCATTCATTGCTCAAAGTACAAATGTCATTAGAAAAATAGTCTAGTCAATGTCGCTCTCTATCATATCCATCACATCTGGCATTATAGGGTACGTTTGCGTGAGTATGGGCAACCTATCTGACGTCTGCGCAAAACATGTAAAAATGCTTTTCCTCGTACAATTCCAGTCAATTTTGGTCGACTCGATACTCCTATAGCTACCGAATCTAGCTTGAATGTACATTTTTTTAATTTCCACGTTAATTGTAATTCACGGTAATTAAATATTTACGGCAGTAGATTAAAACAATATCATACATACATTTTTAAGTCGTAAGCAAACATTCGACCATAATAAAGAATCAACAAGTACACAGACGAACGAGCATGGTTCCGAAAATTAAATCAAGGCGATCTTCTCAAAAATACTTAAATTTTGATTTACCACTACTGAAGTAAATGATGGAAAAAAGCCCCAGCTCGATATGTGTTAAAACTTACAAATCTGTAGAACAACATGTGAAAGTTTTTTTAAAACATGTAAAATCATTTAGCTATGTTGGCAAAGAATTTTTAAATTATTTTCTGATGAGAACAGCTTGGTAGCAAGTTACGAGTGGATTAGGGATCTATTTCAAGATACTCCAGAAGGGCTCTCAACTTCCGAAGAAGAAATCTTCATAGATTTCACATCCAGTGAAAATTAAAAGGCAATTTTGTAATAAATCGCTCTTTGAATTTGGGGTAGAGGTGGATGAGGAATTATCTGTACTGAAAACAAAAGCACTTCGTATACTATTACCATTTTCAACATCCTACCTTTTCAAACCGGATTTTCTGCAATGGATGCCTTGAAGACAAAATATAGATCTCAGCTAAATAAAAAAAAACAACTCTTTAAGTGTCAATTTCTGATATTAAACCTTCCTTTGAAAACTTTCCTACAAAACAAGCCCGTGAAAGTCCCTAATAATTATTAAACTTGTTCTTAATTTAGTAATAAGATTGATTGAATATTAACGTCGCACTTTTCAGCTTCACGAGGGCTTTTGACGACGGACCACGTAATTTTGAACCATGGTCAAGTGACGTGGATGAGACCTGAGCTGGCACCCTCTCTCCTAACTACCACACCACACCAACGGGAAAACGTTTCAACCTCAACAGATTTAACGTGCATCGCTGCCCTACACGGCGGGTCTTTAGTGGTACTGGGCTCGAACTCGTGACAAGGCAAGCCACGATCCGATACCTATACCACTCGGCTACCGCGGCCAAATTCAATAATAAGAAATTATTTATAAAATACCTTTTTCAGTACTGATACATCAAACGTATACTGGCTGAAACACGGATTCTTTGCACGAGTTCATTTTTTAAAAAAATAAAACATTATTCTTGATATAATAGCTGAACTGTAAGGAGAGTAAAACTGTGTGCATGACATTGTATACAAAAATGTAAAATGATTTTTTTTTAGATAAATGCTATAATTGTAAATAACTGTTTAAAAGAACTGTAATTTTAAACCTCACACAATTAGCATTTAGAATTAATGTTAAATTATGAAAAAGAATATAAAATTCTGATGAAGAATAATTGTGTTACTTTTTAACATTTAAAGCGAGAAGACTTCAAAATGTTTTAACCCGGGAGCACAGGCGCGTACTCGATACTAACATTAATGGTAGTGCGGGGGGACTCAGTCACCCCAATCATTTGTTTAGAATTATTTTTACTGTACACAATACAAATCGGAATTCTAGTGAATATTTTAATTTATAGAAAGTATACTTACCTTCTTTCAAGGACTATTCAATTCTTTGATGATTTGAGAAAAAATCCAATAAAACTGAACTAAAATGATTCAAAAGTACAAGACCATAATAAAGGACGCAAATCAGACACTTTTCAATTATCCTACCGAAATGTTAAACCAATCAATTCTTTTCCAAATATCGCAAAACTCAATTATTTACAATTTCCCTAAGCGAAAAGCAAACGCATAAAAGATGGTAGGGAACTAATATTGATAATAACCATACCATAAGATTGAAGGTCAATCAAATGATTAGCAAACGTACTATGCAGCCTGGCTGAAAAGTGAATCATGACTTCCTTTTCTTTTTCTACAACTAATGTACAGTGTATTTCAATAATAATTACAGTGGTGAATTGTTTATCTTCTTAGAATTTTTCTCAGGGTCTGGGTTTCGTTTTTTCTTTTAACGAGTAATATTTTATGTTAAAACGTAATAAAAAAATCTCTCATTGAGAAAATACAACAAATAAAACAAAAATGTTTTTTTTTTCTTTAATTTGGTTTTGGGATCACAGATAGCTATTTGATGACGGAAAAAAGCCAGATAATAAACATAAATTATGTCAGTGTTGTTGTGTGTATTTTTTTTTATTATGGAAGAAAGCATTTTGTTTTACTTCTCTTTCCGGTTATTTTTTTAAAAAAAAATCTTTAAATTTTCGATACGCTCGCGCCCCCCAGGGGGGCGCGCCCCACACTTTGAGAAACACTGCGTTAAGCAATATGTGCATTTAATTTTACGCCCATCCGGTATAGTGGTTAGCGACGCTGACTGCTGTACCGTATGGCCTGGTTTTGAATCCCCGCGAAGGTATGGATGTTTGTAAATATTTAATACCTTCGAGGCATGAGAGTACTAAAGAGTGTTTTTTTCCAGGTATAGAAGTTTAAGTTGGCATTACTTTTCAAGATGGCGACCAATTTAACAGCTGTCAAGTGATTTATCCTCAGTTTGGTTTGGCAATTCATCATGAATAGTCTCACGCCTGAACAACGCTTTCAAATTGTCGTCGACTGGGCCCAAAACGAGATTGCCGTTGTTCCCGATTTTCATAAGCGAATTTTGTTTAGCGATGAAGCGCACTTATGGTTGAATGGCTACGTCAACAAACAAAACTGCCGCATTTGGAGTGAAGCTAATCCACAAGTGTATGTCGAAACACCGTTACATCCAGAAAAACTGACTGTTTGGTGCGCTTTATGGGCTGGTGGAATCCTTCTTCAAAAACGATGAAGGCCACAACGTTACAGTCAATGGTGATCGGTATAGAGCCATGATTACTAACTTTTTCATTCCTGAATTGAACAATCATGATGTTCAGGAGCTGTGGTTCCAACAAGACGGCGCAACATGTCACACAGCTCGTGCCACAAATCGATTTATTGAAAGACACGTTTGGTGACCGCCTAATTTCACGTTTTGGACCTGTGAATTGGCCTCCAAGATCTTGTGATTTAACACCGCTAGACTATTTTCTGTGGGGCTACATAAAGTCATTGGTCTATACGGATAAGCCACAAACGCTTGACCATTTGGAAGACAACATTCGCCGTGTTATTGCCGATATACGGCCACAAATGTTGGAAAAAGTCATCGAAAATTGGACGTCCAGATTGGACTACATCCGAGCTAGCCGCGGCAGTCCTATGCCAGAAATCATATTTAAAATGTAATGTCACAAGAATATCCTTCGAATAAAAAAATTCATGTCAATCGAATAATACATCGTTGTTTTATTGCAATTTAAAGTTCTATACCTCTAAAAAAACACCCTTTATTTGCAAGTCTTCTCGTAATGTTGGTGAAAAGGGAAGAGAGGTAGGAGGCCACTGACCCCCTCTGGGTTGTTCTTCCTTAAAAAGTGAGGTGGAAATAGGACAAATCATACTGTCACGTGCATGGTGCTCAATGATTTGGCTGACGGGTGGATACGATTACGCCCTTTGCCATGATGAATTTCGTGGGCCAAGATTTGGCACTGTGGATCAGGTAGCATTAGCAACAACAATATTTAACTAGTTTAGTTAAATTTTGTATAATTTAATTTCTAACGTATTAAAGTGCAGATATTACACGTAACAGAAAATACAATGAATGGCTTTACAATTATTAATTAAAAAGAATATTATTCTAATCTTCCATAACGAAATATTTTTTGAATATTTGCAGTCTTATAAGAATTTTCCTTGGAAAACTGTGGAATACATGCAGAAAATGAAAAGATGGCAATGGTTGCCAGAGAGACAAGGTCTCTAACTCGTCATTATCGCATCATGTATTCAAGTATTAGAGCTGTTAAAGACGCGCTGTGTAGAGGAACCAATGCACGTTCATCTGTCAAGGTACAATGTGCAAGTGTTGGAAAGTCGTGGTAGTTTGGAGAATGAGGTGCTATCTCAAGGGTCGTCTTTATCACTTTACCGAAGTTAAAAGTTTCAAAGTTCATTGCCAATAGTTCTCGTGTTTCTTCTAAGTGTGGCATTAATAAAGATCAAATCAGAAGATGAAAAGAAAGTTATTTCATAAATAATTGATGAATTTTATCTAACAACTGTTTAAACTCAAAAAACAAATGGAATTTCAGCTTACTAAAATAAATAAATCATTATTAAGGTACCTGTCGACTTGCGACAACATTTTTTGAAAAAATGGAGATATGGGGACTTTTTTGGGATTTTTAGATTTATTTTAAGGAAAAAAAATTCTAAAATTGAAAGCAGAAAGAAAATATTACTATTAAAATGGGGAAAAACTGGTGAAAATGTACACAAAATCACATACACGGGGCCCATTCTGCACAAAAATTTTATGAACAAATTCTCAATTTTGATGTGCTACTTTGTTATTCATATTTGAAATAACCTTCAGGGTAAGAGATATTCTAATTTTTACAAAAACTAGAGCACTTTACTTTAATTATGATATGAAATTGCTTAAAAAAAGCAGCGATTATATTCACCTAAGGCACTGTAAATTTTGTAATAAAACAGCTATTGATAAATCTGAAGGTTAAAACACTTTTACTGTTATACAGAACATACGCACAAAAAATTTCAGCAAATTATTTTCAAAACCTTTTGAGCAATCGCTGTTCCCGTTTGAGCTTTTCGAAAAAAGAAACGCATTTCGAGAAAAACGCATTTTAAAGTTTTACATCTTGTGTAAAGTTATGGCATTTGCTTTTATTAAAACACTTGCAGTTTTTGTTCTAGTGAATGGAAAATAAAAAACTTGGTAGTTTTATTAAGCTTATAAGATGCCCCTTAAAATAAAATCATAAAATGTTTTTGTCAGTTGTTGAAAAAAAATCATGATTTTAGGGTAGTTGGATACTTTAAATAATGCTCATAATGATAAGTGTATTCTGTTAAAGATTTAAAAAGCAAATATTGACTTAGATATTTTGTACTTTAACTCCTCCATAAAATGCAAGGGTTTAATATCAAGTAAAACATACAAACACGTTTTTCTCAGCAAAACTGAAAGATGCAGTAGCTAGATTCATAAATAACGATTTGAAGTTACCATGTTTAGTAGAATATGTAGTTCAGTCATATAGCTACAAAAGTTGAATTTCTGAAAAAATAAATTATCAGCAAAACTGAGTCTATAAAAATCCCCGCTGAAAACATATGATACTTCTTGTTTCATGTATTTTGTCAACAAACTTTCTTGCTCAAATATTTAATATAAAACGGTATTGAACCAGACAGTATAAATGTTAGAGAAATTTTTATAAAAAAGGAAGGATATATTTTAGAATTTCAGAATATTTTTTATATTTAAAAATAAACATTCCAAACATTGTTCATCTAAATAAATCAAACACTTTTTCGTTTAAGGTAAGTAATTTTCTCAGAGTTTGAAAAATATATTAAGTATTATACAAAGTTAAAAGTAAATATAAAAAAATTATGCAATTAGTATTAAATTTAGACACTACAATACCCTCATGCTTTTAAACAATCTTTTACAAATTTGTTCATCGAATTTAAGCATGATTGAAACATCCTTACATTAATTTTATATACACAATTGAATGAAAATTTGAGCTTTAAATATTTTAATATGTAAATTGCTTTTCTCTGTATTTTATAAAGTGAACATCTTAAATAAATATGTATTTAATTGAACAATGTTATTAAATTTATATATGCATATTTTTGTATATAATATGAATAACTTTAATTGTTAAAAGTATTATTGTTTAAAATTGAAATACAATATCTTTTCTAAACATATTTTTTTGAGAATACCTTGTAAAAATAAGTGTAACGTGCTCATTGAAATAATTTTCTAAATTCGAAGATGTCTGTAATATTTTGTTTGTTATGAGGAATAAAGAATATACTATTCTTAATAAATTATGCTTATTTTACTGTGGAAAAGTATACATTTGAGAATACTTTCCCAAAATGCTTACCTGAATACTATTGCATAAAATTTGAAGAAAAGCAAAACATATGAAGCTAGAAGTGCATAAATGATTTAAGATTTCAGATTTTGTTGCATTATGGAAAATAATTGTTGCAAGATAAGATATTGCATGTTATTTAAGAGCAATTTCTACATTTCTATTGTAATTGGAAAGATATATTTTTGATATTTTAATATAAAGATATTAAATCTTATTCATGTGTATGTGAATTTAATTAAATATAGAAACAATTTTAAAATAAGTTCTCTGGAAACATTTTACAAAGTTCATATCCCTTACACAGTTAATGAAAATTATAATTCTGATTTTATTTTTACTATAAAATTTATATTGCACAGAAATTATTTATTTGCTTAGAGATATTGAAGTTAACTAGAATAATTGTTGCAATAAAAATACATATTTTTACAATACAATATATATCATCACAAGTAAAAAGATTTTTTTTTTCAATTTGATATCCAAGGCATGGCATTGTTTTTTTTAATAATAATAAGTTGAGATAGACTATTCATAAAGATTTTTTTTTTGTTTCCAACAAAATTGAGGAAGTTTAATATCCCCCCCCCAAACTTTCTCATTAATTCAAAGTTCCGAATAAAACGGCTTTTATTTTAATGAATCTTCATACATTCTTTTTATTTATTCAAATTCCACTTTTCGGTATAAAGCAAATTAATATTAAAAATGCTTCGCTTGTATTAAAATAAATTCCCTACATTTGCCTTTGTTACGCAAATTTGTCTTTTTTAATCTTTTATAATTAATAAGATATTTGACACTACCTTGTACATACAATATTTTTTTATTATATGGAATTTTTTTAAGAAAATTTTCTGCATTCAAAATTAAATTTTTTCTTCCTTTCATATTGTTCAAATTTATTTTTGAATAATTAATCTTCAAAGTTGTGGTTAAACTCTTTTTAATCTGACCTTAATTAGCACGATTTGATAAGACCTACAATTAATAACTAGCATATTTTGAGGGGTTTTAAAATATTTTTTGCCATTAAAATTGAATTTCTTATTTTTTTAAAATTTACTATTCGAACCTATTTTTAAAGAATAAATCATTGCTTTTGTGATAAAATTCTAGGCACCTAAAATTATACTTTTACCACAAAAATATATGAATATCTATTAACATTAAAAATGGAATGAATTAATTTTTTGTCTGTAAATTTTTTTTCTCTGTTTTTTATTATTGATTAAAGCTGTAAAAATATTTCAAGGTACGAGTAACACAAATAAATTTACTTTGAATTGTTTGTATATAGTTTGAACCTTCTGTTGAAATTACGTCCTGAGATTTTATTGGATATTTTAATTAGAATTATTTATAGATTTGTCTATCTTATTGTATTTGATTAAACGTCAGTTTAAGAAAATTACAAGCATTTTTAATTGACATATACTTAATTGTTAATATATATAAATATATATATATATATATATATATATAGTATAATAAAAAAAAAAAAATGCAATTCAATTCCTTCAAAGCTAAGAATGAATGAAATTATATATATATAGTCTGGATTCTCTACAAATGAGACATGAACATTTACCAATCAGCTTATAAATAGAACAGCTTTTAAATAAAATAATTTATATAAAAGCGGGTTTGAACATGTTTTGATGCCAGCCAACCTTCCCCGTTTTTGTTAATGCTATTGAGCAAAAACCTATTGAAAATAATGGATAGAATGTCTAAATCCATTAAAATATAAAGGTAACTTACCTAAACATTACACTCCAAATTGCAGAGCCCGTGCTAAATCTAAGTACAATAAATAAGTTATTGCCAGATTCTGGATCTAAATGCAAATTCAAGGCGTGGGAATGGATGAATTGTCGCACTTAACAAAAGTATGAAAAAAATAGAAATAAAAATCAAAAAGAGAATTTACGATTTATTATAACTTTAGTGACACTAGAGTTATATATGAATTAAATAATAATAAGTAATTAATATATATATATATATGAATAAAGCTATTCAAAATTGTAAGGATTAAAAATTCCTAGATTAATAATAGTTTAATACTATAAATTTATACATTTCATAGTTATAGTTACCTCCATATTCTATTATTAGTTAAAATTTTACTTATTATTATTTAATTCATATATACTCTAGTGTCACTAAAGTTATGGTAATTTGTAACTCTCTTATTAATTTTTGTTACTATTCTTTTTATACTTTTGTTGAGTGCTACATTTCAGCCATTCACGTGCTTTGAATATGCATTAGGATCTAGAATCTGGCAAAACTTATTTATTGCACTCAGATTTAGCGCGGGCTCTGCATTTTCAACCGCAATTTTTAGGTAAGTTACCTCTATCTTGTGATGGATTTAGATATTCCTATCCATTACTTTCAATAGGTTTTTGCTCAGTATTATTTACATAAAAGGGGAAGGTTCGCTGGCAAAAAAAAATTTCAAACCCAACTTTTATATAAAACATTTTATATATTAGCTGTCCTAAGTCAGCAATGTTGTTTATAATAATACAGCATCCATTTCATAATTTTTAATCTAGTGTTCTTCATTGTATGATCTCTTTAATGTCTATGTGTTTTTTTTCGAATGTGATTGATGAATGTTTATCTCTTGTTTGTAGAGAATTAGACTATATATATATATATATATATATATATATATATATATATATATATATATATATATATATATATATATATATATATATATATACATATATATATACATATATATATGTAGGTTTTTCCCTTTGAAACATTTGTTAAAAGGTTGAGTCATATCCTTTTCAGAGGACCATAAATCTCAATTTTATTTATTACTGCATTCCAAAGCAGCGCCATCTAGTGAGCTTTCGTAGCTCCGGCTTGAATAATTTTTCGGCAGAGGCCTACTAACCACTGCTTGTTCAACACGTCACGTCTTTACTTCATTTTCGCGCCCTGCGAGGCACCACCAGTCCTAACGTCCAATAATGATAAAGGTTTATTTCCCCGTCTTCTAAAGGTATAACTCAACTTTTAATTAACCTAAATCCTGCATGTCTTTCTCTTTGTAAATATCCCCTTTTGTAAATATTTCCCTTTAGTTTAAATAAATTCTTTTTTACTTAAATGAAGTATCTGTGTTTAAATGACTTTGATTCAATTAATTCATCACTTACCCTTAAATACTTACCCCTAGACAAGCCACCTCGCCATTTTTTTGGTTACGTCATCGACCTTGAACTAAGAGATTAATGTCTTCCCATTCCTAAACATTCCGTTTCGATGCAATCGTAATTTCGATGACTCATATAGTGTAACATTTCTCTTGCAGCTGTTTAGTAATTAATTATTTTTTACGAGTATTCCAGAAATATATTTTGAAAGAATATGCTATGTTTTTTAGAATTGATGAAAGATCATGTATAATCTTATTTTTAATGGTGTATTTTATCATTCAATATATAAGTATTTTGAGCTCATTTTTGACAGAATTATTATGCTTTCTGTTGAAATATGTGTTTATCCTTAGAATGTTCTGAAGAGATCCTAAAAAGATTTTATTTTTATTGGTGTAATAAAAAATATATATGAGATTTTTCTTAAGTAACTAACTTCTAATTGTTTGCTTTTTTCAGCAAAGAACTTTAAATGATTAACTTTTTCATATCACAATAAATTTAATCACAGTTCCTAAACAAGATTTATATTAATTTATTTTTTCTTTCAAATTCTTTTTGCATTTATTATAACGAAATGAGATCTGATATATCAAATGGTTTAAAAAAAAAAGGTTTTGTTTTTAGTTGAAATTAATGATTTGACTACTTTAAATTAAGCATTACGTATTTTAGCTCGCACTGTTGTCTTTACACGTTACTGGTTTAAAATATTTCTAAATGAATATAATTTGAATATTTCAATGTATATTTAGTGTATTTTGATGCAATATTATTTTAACTTGAGAATTTTTGTAAATGCAAACGAGAATTGCCAATAGCAACATCATTGTTTTTGTTTGAACGCGTAACAATTTTGTTTATTCCTTTGGTTACTATCTAAACTTAAATTTAAATTTTAAAATGGCGTATCTTGGCAAAGGTCGACGCGAAGATTTTTTTGTCTTAGCCACGGAATTAAATTTAAAATTTGATAAATCTATGACCATCACCACACTTCAAGATCTAATTATTGGTAGTGAAGATTATGACGAAGAACTGACCAAAAACATACATTCAACGACTGTTGAGGATCTCAAAGCCAGAGAAGAAAATTTACGCATTGAAGAGCAAAAAGAAAAATTACGCATTGAAGAACGAGAAGAAAAATTATGCTTCGAACAATTGAGGTTAGATGAGCAAAACGCAAATATGAGTTTGAGTTGGAAAAGTTAAGAATCCAATCAGGCGCTGATACATCCAAAGAAAGTGATACTAAATTTCTCGTTAAAGAAATTTCAAAGTTTATACATCGTTTTGATTTGAAAGAAGACATCAGTCTTTATCTAAAATTATTTGAACGTCAAGCGCAGAGATTAAATATTGATCAAGAAAACTGGGTTTCTCATCTGTTAGGCTTGTTACCGACGGAAGTATCTCACATCATAGCGAGAGAGCCTGACGATAAAGCTAACTCTTACGAACACGTTAAAGAATTACTGCTGAAACGCTTTAATTTAACTCCAGAAAAGTTTCGAAAACTATTTGTCACTCACCAAAAAGCACCTGAAAGAACATGGATTGATTTTTACCATGAATTAAACACTTACTTCAACGGATGGATAGATGGATTGAAGATAGATACTTTTAACAAGTTATCAGATCTAATCATAACAGATCAACTCAAACGAAAAACTCCTTTTGAATTTAAAGAATATTATCTTGATGAATGGGCAAATATGAACTCCCCTGTTCAATTAGCAGAAAAACTAGAAGAATTCGAAGACTTTAAAAGGACTCTGAAACAAAAATCTAGCAGTCCATTTGTGAAGAAACAAGAATTCAGATTCACAGAAAAGAATCGCAGATATGAAGCACCAGGAAAATTCGAGTATAACAGGAAAGATAAGAAGTTTCCAGCGTCAATGAATTACAACAAACATTACGAAGCCCCTGTTACCAAGTACGAATCTATTCAAAGATATCAAGACAACGCGCAGAAAGGGTATTACAACAAAAATTACAAGAAACACTCAAATCACAATGCTTCCAAGCATATGCTCAGACGAACTATTCAAAATCGCAGAAATTCAAAGAACCTCCAAAAGAAACTTGCACACTCATCGTTAAGGAAGGTTTACGTACTAAAGAGATATTTTTTGGAAAGGTGAAAATCACGGCGCTCATAGACAGTGGTAGTACCGTAAGATTGCTTCGAGATAATACGAGCAGAAGAATAATGGATCCAACAAAATTATCGAAGAACAAGATGCTTCTCACAGGTATTGGTGAAGCACAAGTGACAACTATCGGTTTCTTTGAACATAAGTTCAAAATAGATGATGAAAATTACTCGTTAACTTGGCATGTTGTACCGACTGATAAATTAAAATTCGAAGCAGTTATTGGATCAGATCTTTTGGAACAAGCATCGATAAGTTTTACTAAAGAAGGAGTTAAATTCAACAAATATGAGAATCATGCACAGCTTATGCAAATATCTGCTGAAAATCTTCAAGAAGAACTAGACCTACGTCATGTTGAAAATCGTCAAATCAAGAAGGAACTTGAAAAGTCAATTCAAGACTACAAGCCAGAAAAAACAGCATCTACTGACGTCACAATGAGAATTATTCTAAAAGACGAAGAACCAGTCTGTCAACACCCTCGTCGACTAGCTTTCACAGAAAGACAAGAAGTAAACAAACAGATAGAAGAATGGCTCAACGAAGGCATTATACGTCCGAGTTCTTCAGAATATGCAAGTCCAATCGTAATGGTAAAAAAGAAAGATGGATCTTCGAGAATGTGCATTGACTACAGAAAATTGAATCAGAAGCTTGTGTAAGATAAATTTCCGTTACCTCTCATCGAAGATGTTTTAGACACTTTGCAAGAAGCAAAGGTATATTCTACATTAGATTTACGCAATGGTTTCTTTCACGTCGATGTTGACGAAGATTGCAGAAAGTATACATCCTTTATCGTCCCAGACGGACAATTTGAATTCAACAAAGTTCCTTTCGGACTAAGCTCAAGTCCAGGAGTTTTCCAACGCTACGTATCAAGTATATTTAGAGATCTTACTCGGAAAGGAATTGTAATCAGTTATTTAGATGATCTCGTCATTCCAGCGAAAAACGAACAGGAAGGTCTCGAAAAACTTAAAATTATTTTTGAAGTCGCAAAGAAATACGGATTAGAAATTAAGTTCAAAAAGTGCTAATTCTTAAAAAAGAAAATTGAATTTCTAGGTCACATTGTAGAAAGCGGAACTATTAAACCATCTCCCACGAAGACACTAGCTGTCCGAAAATTTCCAGAACCAACAACAATAAAACAAGTACAAAGTTTTCTTGGTTTAACTGGATATTTCCGCAAGTACATCAAAGATTATTCAAAGATATCTAAACCACTTAGCGATTTAACAAGAAGAGAAAACCTCTTTGTTTTAGGGATTCAACAAAAAAAGCATTTGAAAAATTGAAGAAAACCATGTCCGAAGGCCCAATCTTGCACCTTTACAAGTATGGAAGAAAAACAGAACTGCATACAGACGCCTATAAACAAGGGTACGGCGCAATTTTGTTACAAGAAGCAGAAGATGGAAACTTACATCCCGTTTACTTCATGTCAAAAAAGACAAATACAGCAGAAGAAAAGTATGACAGCTACGAATTAGAGGTACTAGCAATTATCAACGCATTAAAGAAGTTTCGTGTTTATCTTTTAGGACAACACTTTAAAATAGTAACTGACCGTTCAGCATTTCAGAAGACTATGCAAAAAAAGGAGCTAATTACTCGCATAGCCAGATGGGCGCTTCAATTAGAAGAATTCGATTATGAAATAGATCACAGAGCTGGAAGACGTATGAAGCATGTTGATGCTCTTAGCCGATATCCCGTAATGGTGGTATGCAATGATACATTAACTTCAAAGCTTAAAAAAGCACAAGAGAAAGATGACAACATCCAAACATTGAAATCACTTCTAGAGAAGCAAGTATCAGAAAAATTTTTTGAGCGAAATGGTATACTCTATAAGTACTTAAATGGTCGAGTATTAATTGTAACCCCTAAAGCAATGCAAGCTGAACTAATTAAATTGATTCACGAAAGTGGTCATTTCTCAGTAGGAAAAACAGAAGAAATTGTGAAACAGGAATTTTTTATCCCAAATTTATCCAACGTCGTTAAAAAAGTAATAGTTAATTGTGTTCCATGTATCTTAGCTAATAAGGAAACTGGCAAAAAGGAAGGGTTTTTGAATCCTATTTCTAAGGAAAGCATTCCCTTAAGCACGTACCATGTTGACTTCATTGGTCCTTTACCCTCCACAAACAAAAGTTATCAACACATTTTCACCGTAGTAGACGCATTTATCAAATTTACTTGGATATATCCCGTCAAAACTGTGTCTGCTGAAAGTGCCCTCGAAAAACTAAAACAACAGCAGAAGACCTTTGGTAATCCCATCACAATTATCTCTGATAGAGGTTCAGCGTTCACTTCAAAATTATTCAACGACTACTCTGATGAAGAAAACATTCAACATCTACAAATGGCGACAGGTGTTCCTCGAGGAAACGGACAAGTTGAACGAATTTATCGAACTTTGATTCCAGTTCTCACTAAACTATCATTAGACGACTCAACGAAATGGTACAAATACGTCGACAGATTACAGAGAATACTAAATAGTACTATAAGTCGTAGTACAAAGTGGACACCATTCGAACTATTAGTGGGAATCAAAATGCGTAACAAGGAAGACATCCTAATCAAAGACTTACTTCTAGAAGAAATGGCGAAAGAATTACTAGAACAACGCGAATTTTTAGGAAACGATGCAAAAAAAAACATCGAAACTCTACAGTCTGAAAATAGAAAGACATATAACAGAAGAAGAAAGAAAGCTTCGTTATACAAAGAAGGTGATTTAGTTGCCATCCAAAGAACCCAATTTGGAGCTGGATTGAAACTAAGACCAGAGTTCTTAGGCCCTTACAAAGAAACAAAAGTTAATTCCAAGGATAGGTATGAAGTGGAAAAGGTTGGTCAGCCCGAAGGACCGAACTCAACCACCACCTCAGCTGATTTGATGAAACATTGTTATGCTTAATTGAATTTTTTTTATTTGTTATTATTTTTAATTTTTCTCATATCCCTCTTGAGAAATTAATAGATGTTCTATGGTAACACACTCGTTTCCATTAATCATTTTATATTCACTTGTAACATTTATTATATTTTCGTATTATTCTTTATCTTTCTATTGATGCGGAGGACTTTTTTATGGTTTAGTTAATTGTAGATCACAACATAGAATATTTTGTTTTTATATGCTTTATTTTAGGTCCGGAATTGTGAATATTAGGTATACATCTTTTCATCTGTAATATTTTATTTTATTATCTTTAAGAATCGTATTATTTGTCTTTATTGCATCCACATTTTAATAATCATCAAATTTATAGTTGTAACTAAAAATAGTTTGTATTTAAAGTACTTAAGCTCTCAACATTTTGTAAGAGCTGAGAGACCAGCTCTGTCAGGAGAGGGTGATTTTGTAGGATTTTCCCTTTGAAACATTTGTTAAAAGTTTGAGTCATATCTTTTTCAGAGGACCATAAATCTCAATTTTATTTATTACTGCATTCCGAAGCAGCGCCATCTAGTGAGCTTTCGTAGCTCCGGCTTGAATAATTTTTCGGCAGAGGCCTACTAACCACTGCTTGTTCAACACGTCACGTCTTTACCGCATTTTCGCGCCCTGCGCGGCACCACCAGTCCTAACGTCCAATAATGATAAAGGTTTATTTCCCCGTCTTCTAAAGGTATAACTCAACTTTTAATTAACCTAAATCCTACACGTCTTTCTCTTTGTAAATATCCCCTTTTGTAAATATTTCCCTTTAACTTTAAATAAATTCTTTTTTACTTAAATGAAGAGTATTTGTGTTTAAATGACTTTGATTCAATTAATTCATCACTCACCCTTAAATACTTACCCCTAGACAAGCCACCTCGCCAATCTGAAATCCCGCCTTCTGAAGAGTCTGATTTTTATTCGAAGATTTATTCGGACTCCCACATATATATATATACACACATATATATATATATACATATATATATACATATATAATACATATATATACATATATATATATAAATATATATATATCTTCATATATAAAAATCTACTGTGCGTGTTTGTCACTAAACTCCTCCTAAACGGCTGGACCGATTTCGATGAAATTATTTGTGTGGGTTCAAGTAAATTCGAGAATGGTTTAGATTTACAATTTGGTCCGATATCGCAATTAGTTAAAAAGATATTAATTAAGAACATTCAAAAAATACAACTCAACATTCACCTGCATTGTTGTAACACAACGCTATTGTTATAGAAAAGTAATATAAAAAAATTAAATCAATTCCTACATAGATCAACCAAGAAAAAAATTATTTTAGCTACTTTTTATTAAATAGTTGGATTAAAATAAATATGTATATACACATATGACAGAATCACAACATTAAGTGGTAATTAATTTTTATTAATTATCATTAAAGAATCGTATTGTCATCCAAAACAATCGTGCATATAAAGTTTCCTTTAAACTGAATGCTTTAACTCGTGAGAAAAAAACCTTTTCAAATTTTGATATAAGTCGCCAAAAGGGTCGCTAAGTCTCCAACGTGGCTGTATTTGTACTTTTGTAAATAATTAGTTTTAATCAAAAAATTAATTTTTATTAATTATAATTAAATTATTGTATTGTCATCCAAAATAATCATGTATATTACATTTCAGCTCAATTGAGCGCTTCAATATGTAGTTTAATAACGATTGAAAATTCCACCAAGATAAATAAATAAATAAATATTTAAATAAATAAATATATAGAGATTGTGTGAGCTAATAGTAGGAATTGAAAAAGACGTAAGTTGGAGCCGAAAATTGATTTTCAGCCAAACTCTGGCCAAACCCGGTCTTTATTGTTACGAAAATGCAGACGATTCACGCTTTTTAGCGTTTATAATTAATATCTTTTCAAATAATCTATATATGTAATTCTTCTGTGCGTGTGTATGTAACTGAACTCCTCCTAAACGGCTGGACCGATTTTGATGAGTTTTTGTCTGTTCCAGTGGATTCGAGAATGATTTAGATTTATAATTCGGTTTAGAAATGTTTATTTAATTAATTTTTTATTTATAAATTGTTGATTTAGGAATGATTTACATTGGGGATCCGGCAGACTGCGCTACGATCGCAGTATCGAATATTCAATAAATCTTTTATTATAATTCAAGTTGGTTCCGACAGTTGGTGCCGTGATAATTTCCGGAAAATATTTTGTCACTTCGTGTTATTATTTTGTTGAAATAAATCGTGTGTTAATTAAATTATTACATTCAGATGTAATTAATGTTTGAAGAGTTTTGAAGTGTGCATAAAAAACTATACATTTTCCAAATTTAGTATGCATTTGAAGTGAGTATTTTACATGATGAAAATCCTTGCTTTTCTCACGGTCAATTATATGTTGCGTGTTCCAGAGTTGGAAAACCATCGAATTTATATTTGTTTATACCCCTCAAGGATTAACCAAACATATTGTAAATCTAATGGCATTAGAATAAATTAAGTTTATGTACAAATTAATAAACATACCTGTTATAAAATTGCTTGAGTCTCAACCTTTTCACCTTTAATTAAAACAAGTTTATGTTTTTATTCACACAGCCTTTACATTTAACTTCGCTTATAGTATACACATACTCACACGCTATCGATTGATTGAATTGTGATAATCGGGCATGTAAATGACGTTAGACATTGTAATAACTTTTTAATGCAAATTTTACTCAAAACGGTCCAGATTGTTAAAGCTTATTCATAAAAATTCGGAATTTTTGAATTTAAGATGTGTGTACAGGGCAACGTTTGTCGGGTCCTCTAGTATATATATATACTGGTGTTCAAATTTAAGAGAATTTATAGATTTTGTCGATTAACTCTAGAACTAATGGAGAAATTTTAATGAAATTTTGTATGTATATAGGTCTAATATAATGCAGAAAAAAAATCAACAGTTAAAATACACACTTGTAATTGTGCGGAACACCCATCGAATAGAAGTCGGAAGGTATGAAACATGAGTTGGAGAATATAACAAAAAAAAATTTGTATGAGGGGTATGGTCCCTTTCTCTCTTTCAGAAAAACAGACCTGACTGATTTTATAGCGGAAATGAGGCACATCAATTCTTGTGACAGTTAATACTACTCTTTCAGGTACTCTCTGTTTTCAAGACTTGGATGACAAATCTTTATAAAACAAACCAATCTTTTTGATGCAATACTTTAACAGCCTTACTCTCTGATTGACAAGTATATTCATTATCGCTCAGGCACCACAGCTAATTGGTTAAAACGTTAGTCAATAACTGAAGTTGAAATTAATGTTTTAGCTATTATATAGGTATAGTTCTGTAATCTTAATGAATTCTACAATTAAAATCTTCAGTTCTATCATTAAATCGAATCAACACATGGGTTAGTGTACTAGTTAACTACATTACGTAAATTTCATTAACTTCCTTTGAAGATTAGGTTTGGAGTTAGTAAATCTTCCAGAAATATTCAAATTTGTCTTAATGATAGATAAGAACTTAAACAAATCTCAAACAAGGTCTTGAAATGTAGGCAGAAAGCTTTCTAACTATTTGCATTTGAAAGCAATCACTGGTAACGCAGTGAGAAAGATTGAATACTTCGTAACAACGACGTCATTCTAAGAGATTCTTCTTCAAACAATCAAATTAGTTTATTTGTAATGCTTGGTTGTGTTTGATATTCCGTTGTTAAATTATTCCTGCAAGTAAGACGAAAACAACTGAAATTAAAATCAAAATTTTAAGCAGTAAAAATTTGAATTTTCTTAAAAACTTTAGAAGCGCTTTATTTAGTTTTAAATATTAGTTTTAATGAATTTTTAAGAAAAAAAATGATCTATTTTTAAATGAATAAAAACTCTTGCCTTTCGTACTTTTGTTCGATAAGCTACTTTTTTCAGAGAATGATTAAATAATAACAAGTTTTTTTAGGTTCTCTACTATAATTTAATTTAGCTTTTCCACTTCAATTCACTTTGTACAAAAAATATCTTCGTGGAACTGAACGTAAAAAGTGAATCATTTACAAAATCTCTGTGAAATGCTAGAAAAATACATTGGTCAGATGTTTGTGAGGTTTAAACGTTCATAAATATAGGCAAAACATACAATTTAAATAAAATATTATTTTTAACCGTGACAGGCTCAAAATAGCTGGGTAAAAGCAAATATTCAAAAAGTTGCCTTTTACTTGAAATCAGGATGTTATTATATTTCGGAGAATTGGAACGGGTTGGTTTTAAGAAGAGAAAAAGAGTAACACAAGAACACATCAAATAAACTTCCACACATTGAATAAATGCTATAGACAGCTTTAAGTTGCAACGTATTTGCATGTAATAATAACCAAAATTTAAATTTAGGAGGA
The DNA here is from genome assembly GCA_019973935.1 of Trichonephila clavipes. Lineage (NCBI taxonomy): Eukaryota > Metazoa > Arthropoda > Arachnida > Araneae > Nephilidae > Trichonephila > Trichonephila clavipes. The sequence goes on from BMAU01006576.1 coordinate 231,784, forward strand.
CTCACCGTATTTGTATAAGTTATTGTTTTATCAAATGTTAAGGAAATTAAGTTTTTTAATATTAAAATATTTTGATTATAAGGTATTCGACTACGTTCGGAATTGCTATTTTGAAAAAAACCTTATAAATAGATAATTTTTATATTCAGTGTCACTTGGATTAGAATACAAGTATAAAATTGTTTTAAGAATATTATTAGAATAAAAAATTATTTAAATGCAATAATTTGGCAAAAATGAGCTTTGAAATACCTATTTTCAAAACATTCTCCTTTTAGGAAAAATACTTCTACAATATTAATATTTTGCTTTTATAAAGCTAAGATTTCTCCGGATGTCCTGAACTAGTATTTTAAAAAAGTTCACATTATTTTCAGAGTTATTACCAATTAAAATAATTATCAGTGTTTTTTTCTTAAAATTTCTCTACTCTGTTGTATTAAAATATGGATAAATCTACTTCTAAGTTATATAATTCAACAATTCTAGTTCAGGTTTTGTATGGAGAGAGGTCTGAGTTATATATAAGCAAAATATTATTATTATATAGAAGCACATTGCATTTAAATAACTTTTTACTGTAATAATATTCTTAAAACAATATTATATATTCAAATCCAAGTGACATTAAATATCATAAAAACTATTTATTTATACACTCTAGCAAAAATAGCAGTTCCGAAGTATTCGGATACCTTAAGGTACTGAAAAGTTCTTTTCAGATAAATATGGAGGAAGTTACAAAGGCTTTAAAATGATATACTTTCTGTCCTAATAAAAAATTTTTTTATTTGAAAATTCCAAAAAAAGAGAATGTGTCTTTGGACTACTGTTGCTGAAGAAGCTAAATGAAGACTTATTGATAGTTTTCCTTGTGTAGCATGTTCTCATGGGTTTATATATTCCCTTTAACGAATCACTGAAATTTCCTTATGCTTTGCTTGATTTGAGAGCCTCGTCTTGTGAATAGAGTCCCGAAACCTCGGTCCTAGATAACCCAGGAGTCCAGATAAATCGGCCGCACCCTTGAAGGTCAAACAAAACCCGCTATTATTGATAGTTTCTGAGTTAATAAAAAAATGCCAGGAAATTGTGAGGGCATTAACGTTGAGGACACCGTACAAATTCCTGTTGATGTTTTTAATGCCACCTGTCTGACGGTCAGATCGAGGCCCACGAAATTCATCGTGGCAAGGGGCTAGAAGTACGCCTGTCGTTGGTCTTGAGCACCATACATGTGACAGTACGATTTAGTTCGGCGAAATTTCCCGAAGGGACGATAGATGGCAACACCACCTATCTCCACCTCCACAATTTCTTCATGGAACTGAAGGGGAGGGAAATATTCTCCAGTCCCTGCGCTCGTGACTCAGCCCACAAGACTTCGAACCCACTGAATTATCGAGCACGTACTCCGTGTGTACTCGAAGGGTATTTGGTGGCATCAGGCATCGAACCCAGGCCTTCCGATCTGGAGTCCGATGCTCTAACCACTAGGCTACCCACGACCCCAAAGTTCCTAAATTCCTAAGATATCACAAAGGGAGGAATGAAATGCTGTCTAAACCACCCTTCAGTATTTAGAACAAGGATGGATTTTCTATTCTTTCGTCGTCCACGTGATGAAGTAGCAAAAAGAAGAGTGCAGTACAGAAGACAACAGGACATTATGCATTTCTTTAAAAAGTAACCAGTTTTTACAAAATTGGCAACTTAATTTTTACCACAGACAGCTTTTTGTTTTTATAAAGTGTTTTTCTGAAGTGTGATTAAGACGGTCGGGCGCATGAATTTTTCAAAAATTTTAAATTTTCATTTCCTTATAATTTTTAAAAGTTCAAATGTTTTTGTTTAAAATGATGTTTGATATGAGGAAGTACGATAATTAAAAGTATTTTGAATTATTTTTTAAAATGAAGCCACTCCTAGATGCACATCAAATGAGTTCTGCTAAGAGCGCCTGTGTTTCTCCTTGTATAAGTTTCTAATGAGCACGAATCCATATGTTGTTCAAGTGGAAAAATTAGAGTGTATTGCGTTTATTCAAAAGTGTATGAGTGAACGGTATGGTGTTAATAACACCATATGGTTAGTAACTCCAAGATCAATATTTGTGGAATTAAAAACTCTAAAATTAGGTAAAAATATGGCTATTGTTGTTTAATTAGACTCATGTAGCAAAATTAATAATCTTAAAACATTGTGACATTGAATCAAGTTATAATTGTGTGTCATGTTTCCAAAAATTAGATGCACGTAGAATTTGGGTAGCCCAACGAAAGCATCTTAAGATCTCAAAATAGGCAAAATTGTTAAAAATAATGAAAAAAAAAAGAAAATTAGAAGTCTTTTGTTGACGAAAAGATTAAAGAAAATGCTTCATATGCTTCTGAAAAGTTCTATAAAAAATTAAATTCCTAACAAATTACAAATACTTACTTTAAGCCTGTTTTTTCAAAGCGTAATATTTTTCACTTTATGTACCTTTTTCTCACACACACACACACAAAAACTACTTATTATTTAATCCTCAAATTTTCAGCGAACATGCTTTTAACATGTTTACACATTTTAATGAGGAGAATTAGATATGTCTGGCAAACCCTTTTGATTAGTCTTTTTTAAACTAAATTTTAGGGAAAAAAATTGGACATTTAAAAAAAAATTATAATTACTTTAATTTTCAAAAAAAGGCAAAACCTTTTATTAAAGTTTTGTTGATATAGTACACATAATCTACTATAAACATTTTATCCTTGAGGAGTATACAGTTTCTGAGAAAAAGGTACATAAACTTACGCAATTTAACTTGGTCTCCTATGGACGTGCCGGACCCCTTAAGTAAATTACTATATAATATGAATTCATTAATTTTCATTTTCATGTAGTAAGTTCTCTATGCCTTTATACATTACGTTCTTTTTTTGTTTAGTGTAGGGATTGCAATATCGGACCAAAAGTTCAATACCTGTATTCGGTATTTTTTTGGTCTTAATACCGGCAGTAGAAATTTTAGAAAAAGAAAGTTTGTTTTTTGTTTTATTTACCAGTTTTATTAGAGAGTGTAAATATCACAAAAAATAATTTGCAACTTATCAATTATAACGGTATATAAAGAATCACAAAAAGTAAAGAAACATCTTATTTATTTAAATCACAAAAAGTGTAAATATCACTATTCAGTCTGTGGTACTATTATAAATTTTCAAAATTTGATATTAAAAACATAATGCATCAATTGTGCTGTCATTAATCCTGGAACGTAATATTGTGCAAAAATTACCAGCTGTCGAAAACGCTGTTTCAGAATCTACGCTAGTTGCAATGCGTGATATACTTTTAGCACAATGCGTGATATCCTCATATAAATAATGAAACCAAATCGAAGTATTATCAACTGTTTTTTGTGTGTTCTTTAAAGTTAATATTATTTATTACTATAGGTTATTATTTAGGAGTATATATATAAGGAATCTGGAAAATATTTTGAGCCCTAAATTATGATATGCAAATACAAATGTGAATAACAAACTCATCAATTTAAAAAATGTTGAAATACTATGCACTTTCTTCACAACTATAACTTAGTTGTCACAGATATGAATATCAGACAACGGATCCTGTGCGCGTGCAGTATCGCCCTGAGCTGTAATCGGATAGTTTTGGCCTGCCTCCTTGGATGATTCACATATTTTATCTTTTCTCAAGATTGTTCGATGCAACTTTATATTCACAGCCTAATTAATTTCACCCGTTAGGGAGACATAAAAACAAAAACGTACACCAGCGCTTCTCAAACTGGTGTCGTTCCTTTTCACAATCACAGTTTTTATCTCGCCCCCTATACATTAATAATGTACTGAATTCAATAATAATGCACTTTGACGCTAAAGCAACAATCTTTATTATAAACCGTACAAATTCATGACATAAGTATTAAATTGTGTATATATTATTTTTATCAAAAAAAAATAAATTAAGTAATAAGATAATTATTATGTTATTTTTCTTTTCTCTAATTTTTAAATTGGAACATATTGCAAAATGCTGTGGCTGCTTAGAAAACAAAATATAGATATTAGCTTAATATAGAAAAAGAACTGAGAGGGTCAATTTCTAATCATAAGCATTCCTTTGAAAAACTTTGCTCTGTAAGACAAGCCCACGGAAGTCGCTAATACTTATTAAACTTGTTCTTAATTTAGTATTAATTAATTAGTTATAAAATACTCTGTGCAACACTGATACAATAAAAGTATACCAACTGAAGTATTCGCTCTTTGCACGAGTTCATTTGTAAGAAAATAAAACATTATTGATATAATCGCTGAATTGTAAGGAGAGTAAAGCCAAGTGCGCGACAATGTTTACAAAAATGTAAAATGATTTTTTTAAATGATTGCTCAAGTTATAATTAGTTTTAAGTGAACTGTAATTTTAAGCCTCACAGAATTAGCATTTAGAATTGATGTTGAATAATGAATAATAATATAAAATTCCGATTAAGAATAATTGTATTATTTTTAACGTTTACAGCGAAAAGACTTCAACATATTTTAACCCTGGAGCAGGCACGCACTCGATACTAATGGTCGAGAGGGGTTATTGAGTCACCCCAATCCTTTTTTTATAATTTTTTTTATTGTACACAATAAAAATCGTAATTCCAGTGAATAATTTAATTAAGAGAAAATATACTCATCTACTTTCAAGGACATAGAAAATATTTCGGAAAAAAAGTTATCACACCCGGAACTCAGTCAAAACAAGTATTTTAAGATTGTAAAAAAACCTTTTTAACTCCAAAAAAAGGGCGATATGTGACTGTCAAACAGGAGGATAGTGTCAGGGTCATTGGAAACAATTTAACAGTTCTGCCAGAATTACCGATTTCGTGCACTCTGTGCTCGGCGTGGTCGCTCCCGGATTAAAAGTGTATTTATTACAATATGGATGTTCTAAAAAATTATGTAAAACGTTTTTCATTACGCTTTATATGTTTGGGAATAATAATAAAAATAAATCTTGGCCTAGTAATCCTTCAAAGTGCTCTCTGGGCTTTTCCAAAAATCATAAAAATATTCTACAAGGAAAAAAGCACAACAGAAATAGTTTATTTACAACTTCCCTAAATGAAAAAACAAATACATAAGAGCAGGGACGTAACTAACCGTACAAGTAAGTTCGAAAGTCAAACCGCAGCAAATACATGTTGTACATGCTGCTGCCTACAGCCGATGGCAATAATATAACAGTGATGAATTTTTTATCTTCCTAAAATTTTTTTAAATTATGGGTTTGGGTTTTGTTATTTAACTGAAAGAGTAGCATTTTAGCTTTGAAAAGAAAACGCAATAAAACAATCTCTCATCATGGGATTATAGTAAATAAAATAAAATGTTTCTTATTTGGTTATAGTATCAAAGATAGCTAATGAGGTTTTGAAGTAGAAGCTTTTATTTTTGATGACGTAATATCGCTGATGATACATATAAATTATATCAGTGTACATGTGTATCTTTTTATTATGTCAGAAAGTATTTTGTTTTACTTCATTCCAGTAAAATAAATTTTTTTAATCTTTTATTTTCGATATGCTCGCGCCTACCTTGTAGGTTTATCACGCCCCCGGGGGTGCCCCCCACAGTTTGAGAAACACTGACGTACACTATTTTACAATGTTGGCGATATGTGAACCTATAATAGAGACAGTTAAAAAAATTTCTAGTAAATACTGAAAAACCGATATTTAAACTTGTGAATACCGGTATTACAAAATCGCCCAAATGGCTCAAAATACCGGTATTGCAATCCCCAGTTTAGGGTATTTAGGCAGTTTATCTTCTGTTGTATTCTAAAGCAAGCAATACATACAAATGTAGTATAATATTTTTTTAGGAGACATTCGTAGTTGTTCTTTTTTAATCCCATTCTCGATAACCCGGTATTCTTACATACTCAGCCACGTTTCGGTCCACATTAAATCGAATTTTCGAACTTCTACTGTACATTCAAGCATGCGTTATTGTTTAAACAGATTTGAAGTGAAAACAGATATCTAGATTACCTGAATATCTAACGAAGTGTCAGTAAATGGTAGAAGAGAGATAAATGGCTGTGAAGAATGAAATTAGGAAGGGGTTAGTATCTTATAGAAATACTGACTTAGGAAAAAGGGAGGGGAGTGCTCCTGAGTAATTATATTGCGAGATACTAAAAAGTCTTTAAGAAGCTGCATGGAAGCTTTATTTATAGATACGTAATATTTATATTTTATTAAGGTTCAGTGAAGCTAACTTTTCCACTAGAATAAGTATTATTTATATTTTGATTAAGGAAAAATATATAATCATTTGCTTAAGACTTCCCCTCTAAATATAATCATGACCCTACTGTATCTGTGAGATGTAAATCCCACCCTTTCATTTTGAACTGTTATCAAATGTTAAAGATACCAAAAATAACTTATTTTTCTCTTATTCTAACTTTCATATAGCATAAAAAAGATTTTGATGTTCAATACCATTTTACATATACTATCATATTTTCCACTGAATGGATCTTCAAAATAGTCTGAATTCGAACTTGAAGGTCGATTTGAACATGGCTCTCCATAGAACTTGAGACCATGTCCTTGACCAGTTGACTACCATAACACATATGAATTAGAAGTAAAAAACAAATAAATTTGCATAACGTGCATTCAAGCAAAGGTTTTAAATCATACCTCAAGTTCGATTTAATTTGAGATAAATATAAAAAAAAAATCAGTGATATTTAAAAACATTAATGAATTGCAATATTTATTATATTACAATTGCATACTTTCCTTTATTTGTGTCTTCATTAGATACAAATTAAAAATTCTTTAATTTAAAAGCTTTATACTTAAATTAACTATTAAGTTATGTAAAAGACTATTATAAAATTTTCTACATATTTATAACAAAATAAACCAAGTTTTTAAAAATTGTAAGATTTATATTTTTAACATTTATTTCTTTAAATAAATCTTAAAAATATTTATAACTATATGAACTTCATTCAGCCACCTGTAAGTATAATTTTATCCAAAGCTTGTAATTATTTTAATTGAGATACTTTAAGGAAGATATCAATTTGCAGATTCACATAAATCGATTCTACTGTTTGCTCCTAATTTGTCAAGCAGAAATTTATTCCTGTGATTAAAACCACACGTAATTAAAGCTAAGAGCGGGGAAAATTCTGGTATATATAAAATCCTATTATTCTGCTTCCGGCCGACCGTTAAGTTTTAGTGATTTATAACCTCCGAAGTTAAAACATCTATTCACACAAGCGAAAAATTAACTTTTATTTCCATAAGGATATGGATTAAATTTTAATTTTCAGCCATTTGCAGTTTGTAGCAGTTAGTATATTTTAAACAGGAATTTTGGTACAGCCTCAATAAAATTTTTATTAATGAAATAATTCATATTAATTTTAACCATGAGTTATACGAAAAAATGCTTAATATTTTTAAGGAATAAGTTGCGCTAAATATGAAGATGAAAAAAAAATGTTTTCATATTTTGTGAAGCCCCCGCCCGTGGGGACCTCATTTGTACATTATCTACGCGATCTGTTTCTGTAGGGAAGAACGAAGGATCACTCAAATCATTCATTTTTAAACCTGTTTATTAAGGTCTTAGCTTAAACACAATACACAACAATAATAAATAAGTTAATCTACAATGAGATGACGCAACACGCATTAACAAATAGTCTCGTACTTGACCACTGAATCTAACTTTATAGATTAATTTCTCTATCACTAATATACGCCTTTCTTATAGCTTACATAAAACTGCTTACCGCTATATCTTAGATAATGAGCTACGTTCAGTATCTGTTCTGATGTGGCTTTAATCCAATTGTATTCCTTATAGCTTCGAACCCACCTTTGGCTCGGCAGTACCGTCACGGCTAGGCTATTTCATGGAGTTAGGCTTCTTCTAACTTTATCTAAAATCACTTTACAGATAATTCTCTACTTGGTGACTTCACTTCCCACTTAACAATAACTTCTGCGCATAGACATAGATGTAGACATAGACTTCTCTCTACTGCTACCTTCCAATATATATGTAATTCCTAATTTACATAACCAAGTTCTTCTTGATTTGGTTGGAAAGAATTGCCATTTCAGCCCCAAAGAAACCCCAAGAGGACATTAATAGAAATCGCGATGAAAGCTCTGTCACAAGTTTTACTGATTAATTACAAATTTATATAGTAAAGAATTTATATAATGACTTGTATAAGAAGCTTATACTAACGCACTTAGGTAAACTGTATAGCTTGTTTAGTGCCAAATTCCTTGTTTTCAATTCTGTCAAATTTACGTAGTGTTTTTTTTTAACATAAACAAATTATTTTATTTAATAAGATAAATTCTCAAGGTACTCAGCTTGAGAAAAGCAGTAATGTGAAGCAACATTTAAACAGGAAAAGTAAAAATATGCGAGATAATCGACAAAGCTGAAAATTATACTTAGTCGTCGTATTCAATGTCAAGTCTACACAAGTGATAATCCTCTTTAGAAATTAGTGCATTAGTCAATCCCATCATCAATCTTTTTCTTTTCGAGAACATTCTAGAATGTTGTTTTGTATTGAATTAGAAAATTGCGTTTACCTTTAGATCTTTTCATATGTATATAAACTACTATGAGAAATGAACATGGATTCTATGGAAAAAGTTGAATTGATGAAATCGGATGATACCATCGTTTAATAAAGAATTTTGTAGGAGCAAAAGCTAATTATACGTATTAGATTAGGCACACACACAACACACATTAGGTTAATTAACTACCCCCATTATATTTCAAAAGTAATAGCTATCAAAAGTGTATAGCATTTACAACCAATAAATTGTACTTGATCTGTTTTCAAATGCCTGCTTTCACCAATTATGAATTTATTTTCGGAAATTGATAAATTTTTCTCATAATTCATAATAGATTAAAGAAAAGATCACATGAAGCTAAGAATTTTTTATGAATCCCTAGTTGCCAAAGTTAGCGAGAATTATAGTGTGAATTTGGGAAACATCAAGGGGGTGGGGGAACTGCATACTGATAGAACACACGTTTGTAATTTACTATTATTTCAATCAGATAATTGTTTTACCTTTTCGCTTTTTAACAGAGGGGAATTGATTGGTGCGCTTTGACTAAATTGTGGAGTAATTATATTATTAGTGAGGAGTAATTATACTATTGCATTAACATTACGTCAATACTTTTTTGCAATATTATTAAATGTATGACAATATTATTGCTGCATCAATAAAAAGGACATGTATTTCTGTTCTGTTAAATTTAGTTATCTTTATTTGAATTTTTCTGCATATATAAATATATTTATAAATGTATTAACTATTAAAATTTGATTGCAGTGGGATGAGATCTTTAATTTAGACAAAGGAGACAATGAGGGTATTAAAAAAGATGTTCAGTTGATAAATTATACATTGAATATTTGACTTGCCAATATAACTGCTCTATGCGTCTTATAGCAGCATAATTATTAATTATTAATGCGTCTTAACGGCATTAAATTATTCGATATTATTAATAAAAGTAATTACTTTTTTTAATAAAAGGGTTAGAGATTAGTGAAAATATTAATATGTAGCTATACAAATACACATTACCTATTGTGCATTTTTATTAATGTTTTATGAATGCTATTTTGCCTTGTGATAAGAATATTTCCACCTAAAGGGAACAAAAAAGTACCTAAGAAAGAAATTCTGAAGCAACGTATTTAATAAACAAATTTTATTGGTTGAACAGTGGGGTTTCTCAAAAGAACTTCCGAGGCAGTTGAGAGATTTATCTTAATTTCAGATTACGTTAGGTGGTTAACTATACGGCAGACACTGGCCTTATTTTTCAGAGCTTGAGGCGTGTAACAAGTAACGGAAAAATGTAGCAAGTTAAGACTGGGTTGATTGTGTTACTTATTTTTATCGATCTTTTTTATAACATAAATCTCACTTGATTCAACCGTATATGAGATTTTTAATGTAGGTCAAATAAAATATTTGCAACTTATACGTTTATTTTCAAAAATCTTAAAAAAATATTCATTTAATGAATCATCTTGAGAACACTTTCTTATTTTGCAGTAAATTATTGTACATACAAATATTTGACATGGAAAATATCTTTTAATCTTTCCAAATAATGAAGAATTTAAAAATGTGTGCCATTCAACTCTTCGAAATTTCTTTAGTGGCAGCAGTAGTCTAGTTGTTATGATCGCCGTCTCGTGACCATCTGGTGATGTCACCCTGTAGAGGGGGCTGAGGCACATTAAATCGGTCACGGCTCTATATTCGCCTGTTGACGTGGTGTGGTAGTTAGGAGAGAAGTACCTGCTCAGGTGTTAACCTCAATATTTTAGCGAGGTTCAAAATCACACAAAGACATGAGAAAATAGCCTTTCAATTTTTTTTACAGTGCAACATTAATATAACTCTCACGCACCTGAAATTTACCATTCTATTAATTTAGCTGATGATTCTCTCTCTCTCTCTGGTAAGCAAAATGAAAAATTTTGTTGAATAGTATAAGAATCAAATATTAATACAGCAAAATATTGATTGAGCAGAAAATGTTAGGACAGAAAAAAAAATTGGGAAAAAATTTCGTACTCATTTATTTAAAAAGAAACTTCACATTTTAAAACCTTTCAATTAGACATGTAAATTTCAGGAAAAAAAAATGTATTGAATTTTTTTCGTTTTATTGTAATTATTATATTTCATACCATATACACTATAATCTATCAGTATTACCTAAAACGAGCATTTTACTTGTATTTCTGATTTATTGTTATAAATCATTTCCGAATAATTTTTGTACCATTTATTACTCCAATAATGGTTATATTATCATGTTGTTTGATAAAAGATTAGTTCTTATATTGCTTATTTTTACATTTAATATGCTGGGGAGAAATATTAGAAAATACATAAGCATACATAGATAAATGTAAAGAAAAAAGAAAGCAACAATAAGCAAAACTTTAAGAATTACTGGTATAGATTATGTTTACTTTATGTAAGACGAATTTTCAACCAATAAATTTTTATGGCAGGGATATCCATACTTAAAATTCGTTTTCAGTGGGTGATTGCGGGGTTTTTTGGTGCAAGAGCTAAATGTGGCTAAACTGCTCCTAACATTTCTTAAAATATTAAAACAATTGATAAAATATGTAAAATGAGTGCGACAACACAGTTTAAATAGAAGTGAAAATATCAATTATGTATAAAAACGAGTTCTAATGATTAAAGATACGAACATTTGGTGGGGAATTTATCCACTAAGTCAGACAAGATTTAAAAATAAAGACATTAAAACGGACGAATGAAAAATGTGAGATTAGAACAAAGTTTAAGAAATCCATGTTTAATGAATAAAAATTAGCTCCTTTTTCTGTCACGTGTTAGTGTTAATGCTCGTACATATTCGTGAGAATTTTTCTGAAAAAACTCCGGCAAGACGAATTCATGCGCAGGTTTTTTTTTAAAATTATCCTCCTCTACGTCATAAACGATCATGTCCTTTTATGACGTGGAGGAGGATGATTTTGAAAAAAAAATTGTTTGTTTTGTTTGTTAAAAAATTTTGTTTTAAGCCAACTGTTTGGAGGATATAAAGAGAGAAAAATTAATTTTTCAGTTGATTTAATAAAAAGTGGCTGCGGTATCCGAGTGGTCATTGTTGTGAGCGCGCTTCTCTACATGGACTCTTTACATGATTGTAAACTCTCCACTCTACCCCTCTACGAACTTCATGATTTGGGTTTGATTGTGATGAGAGGCCGCCGGTCCCCAAGATACAATTGCAGTTTTTACATTTGCCCTGTTTACAGGAAACGGATTTCTAAGGAATTTGGGGGTGCCTCAGGTCAACGGACTCTATGGCGGGCGAAGCTGTATCCTTGCACAGCTTGTTGGCCAATCGGAATTGTAAAATTTACCGCTAGAACTTTGAAGCGGATGATTTTCCGAGTGGTGCAGTCGCCCTTTATAAGGGTTGGCGCGCGAACTCTCGGGGCTTTTTACTCCCTCTTACGACTGCCAGAAAAACTCTCTCACACATTCACACTTGAGACTTTGAGCTACAATCTCAATCCAGGCTTTGAACTGGACTCCGCGGGACTCCGGGTGGCGACCATGATTCACTCCCTCTTTCAAAGCTAAGTAGAATTTTGTTATGCGTCGATTTGTACATTAACTCAAACTTAATCTTATTGTTACAACAAATTAATAGTTATTTAAAGAACGGCCATTTAATTTAGTGTACTGTTTTATTGTTTTAGAGGATTTAGTGTTTAATTTTAACTTAAGCTATGATGCGATGTGACAGTCAACCTGGGTATTATAAAATGGGTAAAATGGAACTAATTATTAATTTAAGTTAAATGCAGTGTCGCATCATTTGGTGCCGTGACCAGGATTTCAAGTTATTTTTCTTTGCAACATCATTTGGTGAGAGATGGGAGGCCGCCGGTCCCCAAGATACAATTGCAGTTTTTACATTTGCCCTGTTTACAGGAAACGGATTTCTAAGGAATTTGGGGGTGCCTCAGGTCAACGGACTCTATGGCGGGCGAAGCTGTATCCTTGCACAGCTTGTTGGCCAATCGGAATTGTAAAATTTACCGCTAGAACTTTGAAGTGGATGATTTTCCGAGTGGTGCGGTCGCCCTTTATAAGGGTTGGCGCGCGAATTCTCGGGGCTTTTTACTCCCTCTTACGACTGCCAGAAAAACTCTCTCACACATTCACACTTGAGACTTTGAGCTACAATCTCAATCCAGGCCTTGAACTGGACTCTGCGGGACTCCGGGTGGCGACCATGATTCACTCCCTCTTTTCCATCCTCCCTCTTTCAAAGCTAAGTAGAATTTTGTTATGCGTCAATTTGTACATTAACTCAAACTTAATCTTATTGTTACAACAAATTAATAGTTATTTAAAGAACGGCCTTTTAATTTAGTGTACTGTTTTATTGTTTTTAGAGGATTTAGTGTTTACTTTTAACTTAAGCTATGATGCGATGTGACAGTCAACCTGGGTATTATAAAATGGGTAAAATGGAACTAATTAATCATTTAAGTTAAATGCAGCGTCGCATCAATTGATTGCTTCTTCACTTCACGCTCTGAAGCAATGCGAGGACCGTTGGAGAGGAACCTCTGATGTTAGAACCGCTGTCAAGTGTCGAGGAAGGCACATGAGCGCAGGCACCCCTCTCTCCTAAATTCCACATCACTCCAACGCCAGACTTCAAAATATATGAATAATAATACAGTTACAGTTAATAGGAATAACTTAAAAATACCAGAAGAAGTGAGAGGCAGAATAACATTTTTTCGGGCAAATCGACTGAAATTGGATTCCAACTGATGATCGATCACTAGAAAGGTTGTAACTATACCGATTAAGATACGGTTATCGACGAAAACAAATTTTGCAACAATATTCATAATACATTCGGACCTCGATTTAACGAAGTATTTAGGACCGAAAATTTTATTCGTTAATTTGGAGTTAATCCTGATATCCTGACAACAAAATACATTTTTTTTGCACTTTCCTTTTAGAATTTCTATAATATGCAACTACACAAAAAATACCCATTGTTAGAAATTACACACTTTTTATTTAAAACAGCTAAAATACTATGCATTGATTACTATACACCAGTTAATTGGGAATTTAAAAATATTGACTAACAGATATTTGAAAACTTTTTTATTCCCGACTCGAAAGAATTCTTTTGAATTCTTTATGCAGGAAAGAAAATACTGAGTCATTTAGGCTAATTGCTGAGTCAATCGCTATTCATTGGCTACATTCATTATAATTCATTGGCTACATTCATTATAACTCATTGGCTACACTCATTATAATTCATTGGTTACATTCATGACTAATTTGCACGTGCAAAGTCTAATAATGGTTTGCATTCTTTCCCTTCGAAATTTGCTACTTGCTATAACAAAGTTTCTGTTTCCAACAAAAAAGTATGTTATTTGGAAAAAAAATCTTTCATATATATATATATATATATATATATATATATATATATATATATATATATATATATATATATATATATATATATATATATATATATATATGTAAGGATAATTAAATTAGATTAAAAATTAAATTCCCTATCTAGCACTTGATTCATCTTTCTCAGTTCCCATCTTCAAGTATCAAACTAATCACCCATTTATTTCTTCCGAACATATGGCCTAGCCAATAAACATGTCTAATTCCAGATCGTTAGATTTAATAGTCAACATACGTCAGCATTAACTTGCAAGCAACCTCTTCAAAGCAGCGATACTTCCCATATGTTTTTCAAGTGTTATCCACTTGAAACCACTACCATGGCGTGCTTTTTACTCCCTGCTCTTAGTGTCAGGACAGATGTACAAATGAAAGAATAAAGGTCGTCTTTTCACTTTTCTAACTTTAATCTGATTCTGTCTTAAAAATCATGACAGAATTAAAGCCGGCAGGATCTTATTTGCCATTAACTTTCAAATCTTAACGTAAAAAACTAATCTTTTTTATAAAATAATGTTAATATAAAAACTAAAGCCAGCGACCATAATAATTGATATGGAAAATTTGACGGAACACCAAATGCACCATATGCCAAAATGCTGAAGACGACGGATTTCCGGAATAAAAAATGGTACAGAAAAAAAACGCGCTCTTGAGAGAGAGATCCCCGAAAGAACATCGCTCTTAACACCGAGAAGAATGCAGTGTTTACAGCCGAACGATATTCTGTTTTTGCTGAAGAGGTCATCCAGTTTACCGTGAAGGGAAGAAACATTCTAATGGAGAGAAAAAGAAAAAAAAATGGGGAAAGCGTGAATCCCCTAAACTCCATGAGGAAAGATGTCAATCCCTTCAGCCAGAATAGATAAAAAATATGTTTTTCTCCGAATGGTATTGTGATTTAGTTCCAGTGACACAATGATGGAAGGACCAACAGTATACCAGAAAAAAAATCTTTTTCGCCGGTAAGTCTGCACGGTAATACTGTGAAATAGTGAAGCAACAACATTGAAAAAAAAATAAAATTTTACTAGTGAAATAACGTGACAACAGCATCTGGATTACCGTTAACCAAGGGTTTCTGGCGCTGCAAAGTGGAGGTCAGTTAAATGGTATATTTCCAATTTTAGTAACACTGAAGAACTGAGTTTTGCTGAACAGAACTTTACGAAAAAGAATAATATATGATATGATATGGTATTTAATTTTTATAATATAGTTGTATTATGAATGAGATATTTTCTTTATATTTTAATTGAGAAAACAAAGTATATAGGTTTAGTCATACAAAATTTTGAGAAGTTTTAATATACTTCTCATAATTTTATCTTAAGATGTCGAATGAGTTAAGAGTTATGATAGAAATTGGTGTTTTAAAGTGAAAGATATAAATTAAGTTTTTAGAAAAATGACTAATGAGAGAACGAATACTAGAGATATTGATTTTTATAAGAAACAAAAGTAAAGTCAAGTTGTATTCTTTTTTATCCATTGAATTCAATTGTTTTCTTAATTATTTTATTCAGCAGCAATCTTATTACATGTCATTTAATTTTTTTTCATTTTGAAATTGTGTGTTTTGATATACCGGCCATATATCAGGATTCACTATTTCTCGAAATTTTCCTTATCTAAAATTAAAATTAATTTAATAACTTGAAGCTTATTTTGGATATTATACGGTGGATAAGGGAGAATACAATCATTATAATTTTGTATATGTTTCGAAACATTAAGAGGACAAACTTGTTTAGTTTGATATGTACACCTCTCATTGTTTCTTATCAGCATCCCTGAACATCTGTGAGTTGATGACGCAGATTTCACAGAAAGATGTGTTCAAAATTAAGTAAGGTGATACATTTTTATTAGTGAATGTGTGATGCAAGAGAAACTCAAGAAATTTTGTCTATGAAACGAATTTTTAGAAGGTTACGGAAAGATTCAAAATATTGCATGCGATATTAAGTTACAATGATTATTGTGAAAAATTTCCAGAAATACTAAAAGTTATTATTGAAGTGAGTCCACTTTTCCGACTCAAAATAATAAAAAAGAGCTCTTATATTCTTATATTCTTATACTCTTATATTCTTATATTCTTATATTCTTATACTCTTATATTCTTATATTCTTATAATTTTTATATTTTATAACGCATATAAAATAAAACATTGTTTATTGTGTTGAATAGTGCATATAAGTTGTGTGTTGTACACCGTTTTCATATTAGTAATAATTTCATTTTATTAGTGTCTATATTTTTTTTATCTTTTTAAAAAATGTATTTCATATATGCAAAATGTGTGTAACAATATAAGGTATTACTACGATGGCGCCAGAGTAGATTTTTATACAAAATTATTATTTTAACATTTGTATGATTTCATGTATTTTTATATTTACTATTTTAATCTATTATTATGAAGGAATAGGAGGAAACGCGAGCTCTTATTCTAGATGTCGAATATATTTGAACAAACTAATCTTCATTTATATGTATGGAAATTCATTTTTATCAATTAATATGTTGGAAGTGTCCTTACTGTGTTTGTTGTTATAGTTTTTTTCGTTTATTGTATTGCTTTTTGATTTTAGTATTACTATTGCTTAAATATTTCTACTGTGTTTAATATGTCTTTCTAAATAATGTTATGTATTGTTTTGTGTTTACTGAAAATTGATTAAGTTTGTAAAAGAAGAAAAAAACCACGCCATGACTCCCTTTTAAAATTGGGGGGCAAATGTAAGGATAATTAAATTAGATTAAAAATTAAATTGCCTTTCTAGCACCTGACTCATCTTTCTCAGTTCCCATCTTCAAGTATCAAACTAATCGCCCATTTATTTCTTCCGAACATATGGCCTAGCCAATAAACATGTCTAATTCCAGATCGTTAGATTTAATAGTCAACATATGTCAGCATTAACTTGCAAGCAACCTCTTCAAAGCAGCGATACTTACCATATGATTTTCAAGTGTTATCCACTTGAAACCACCACCATGGCGTGCTTTTTACTCCCTGCTCTTAGTGTCAGAACAGATGTGCAAATGAAAGAATAAAGGTTGTCTTTTCACTTTTCTAACTTTAATCTGATTCTGTCTTAAAAATCATGACATATATATATATTCTAATACAAACTGATAAAAAACTTTTTTTCATTTGTCGAAGTAATCCGTTCATTTGGGGTTTTCTATTTCTTTTATTAGAAGGTTTTGCCTTCATTTTGATCGGGGAAACCGAAAAATTCATTAACTCGCGAAATTCGTTAAAATGGGGTTGGTAAATAGAATAGAATTCGGGTAATCGAATATGGGCCTAAATAAATAATATAAAATAGAAAGAAGAAAATGTAGATATATTTATTGTTAAAATCTCTTTGCTTTAACCTGTTCATCAATTAAATAATATTCGTTAATAATATTGCTATTTTTTACGTTGTAATTAAAGCAATATTATTACAAATTACTTTTATAAGGGAATTTATGTTGAATTTATAAGATAAATATATATAACCTCACTTAATTTTAAACACAGATAAAAGAATAATACTTGAAGTTCTTAATTATTACCTTAAGATATTTTAAAATAAGTACAGAGTTGCGTTTAAATCTTTTTAGTAGCTAAATTCCTATTAAAGAAAACACTAAAGAATTTCTCTTAATGTTGAAGACAAGTCTAAAAAAAGTTGTGCACTACTGGCTCTTTTGGAGTTTTTTAAATTTAAGTAGATCTTTTGCTTCGTTTAATTTTGTTTCAAGTCTTTTGTAAAATATTTAGTCTTTTGTAAGACCCATTTTTTAAATTTTACAGCTTTTGTCACTTTCAGCTTTAAATGATCCAAGGAAGAGATTTCAAGATATTTTTCTTAAAACATTCTTTTCTTACTTCTCAGAAACGTTTATTGTTAAGATAAGTACCTTAGAATTCTTCCCCGGAAACACTTTTATCTTTAAGTAGAAGTTAAAAAGGTTAATTGTTCTTTCAGGAATGAAAAAAATATTTTTTTTCTTTGTTTACATTTATAAATGGAAAGTTTTGCTGACGATTCCATTTAGGTTTTTCTGTTGTATATTGTCTGAGATTAAAATAAGACAGTAATTGGAAAATTCTTTCTTTTAGTAGAAAAGAATATTCTTGGTCTTAAAAATCGAATTAATCAAACATACCATTTGTAAGTTTATCACTTTCGTAAAAATTATTTTTAAATCAAGGCATCCGACAAGGTTCGGAGACCAATTTTTCAAAAGTTGATTTTCAGAATAATTTTATTGTTTTAAAGAACATATTAGGTTTTTAAAAAATCGTAATTATTGATATAAATAATTTGTATTATTTTTTTCTTTTTGAAAAAATATTATTTTTATAAGATTTATTAAACATCATAAATAAAAATACATTGGACATAATGTAATTTCAATTTCATTGATGTACAGGAAGCCGGGGCTTAAAGTATCCAAAAGTTATAACCTATTATTACGGAACAAACCTTCAGAATGTACTAAACTGCTGATCTGTGGATTGGAAACCTCTCCGAGATTTTTTGGGTCTAGTCCGATTGGCTGCATGCACGCGTATTATTCGGCTATCGCAGACGATAAGCTTGTTACACTGACTTCATTAGTAAAGATGCGGATGCGAGAGCGAAAGGTGCAGTGAGTGGGTACTTTGGTTAACGGAATTTAAATCAGTTACGCGTGTGCAGCGAAGTGTTCAAACAGAATAGAATGTCGATCCTCCGACATCAAAATCTATCCACCAATGGGAAAGAACTTTAAAGGAGACGGGAGCTTTGGTATCTCAAACTGGCAAGTTTCTTTAAGTTTTCGTGATAGAAGACTGTTGATGGTGTGCGGGATTCATTTTGCAGGAATCTTGATAAGTCTATTAGGCAAGCCAGTAACGACATTCCATTCTGTTCAAACACGTCGCTGTACACATGTGACCGATTTAAATTCCGTTAACCGAAGTACGCACTGCACATCTTTACTGATGAAGTCAGTGTAACAAGTTTAATCATCTGCGATTGCTGAATAATGCATTCAAGTGCGGCCGATTGGAATCGGAGGGTTTTCCAATTCACGGGGGACAATTTATTACATTCTGAAGGGTAGTTCCGTAATAATAAGTTATAACTTTAAGATATTTTAAGCCTCGACACCCTATACTTCTTGATTCATCTTAAGTGTCACAAACCACATGATAAAAACTATTTTAAGAAACAAATCACTTCTATAAGCCTTCAAATTTGACGTTAATGGTTTTTGGTCAAAATTACTTCATTTTCTGGGCTAAAAATGGCTTTAAAAGATGATTAAATGGAGCTATCCTAAAAAGAGCGAATTGTTACACTTTAAAGGGCTAATAGCATGTGTTAGAAATTTCATTGAATTTTATTGGATTGTTTTGAAGATATACCATTTTTCGTGCACAAACTATTGGGACAATTTCATTCTTCAAAAAGCATATTTAAAAATGTTTTTATTAGATAAAGTAAGTATTAGAAAAACAACCAAATATTTCCCAGTTTTGTATGTTATTCTTTCATCTTCTTCAATACTTATGCTTCTTTGTTTCTAATGGTTCTTATACCAGAAAAACACCCTTTCAACCTAGTCAGATACCTTAAAAACACAATATAATGTAGTTATAATAATTAACTTAATATAATATAATAATAAATGTATTTTTCATGGAGCTTGTGATTAGTTTCTCAATGCAAGTTTATGAGTATATTCTTAAAATGTTATAAACTAATTTCTTTTTTTTGTTTTTTTAAAATTGGTTTTAACTGAAAAAATTAACTTATGATTAGTGTTTTAAAAACATAGTATGTTAATAAATTTTTTGATGTGTTTATGTATATTCGAATTTTTTAACTTGGTGAATGATTGATTTTCATTGATGTCAAGATGCTTGATTCTCTTCGTAAAAGCTCTGTGAGTAAAGAAATTGTGTTAAATTATTTTTTGAAAAATACTTATCTTATGTAATTGTTTTAGGATTTTTCTACTTTTCTTACGTATTTGTTTTGCGATTTTTCTGCATTAAGAGTTTGGAAGAGTTTGTTACATAATAGTAGTGAGTGGTTTTATCATACTCTCTGAGTTTTTACATACTCTGAATTTTTGTTTATTTTATTTTATTTGGTTTTTCCTACCGAGTTGCAAAGGGGGAAGGTTGGCACCTTCAAACTAGTTTAACCCCACTTATTCGGTCCTAAGTCGGAAATTGCTTTCTGACTCGCTAGGTTCTTCTTTTTTGTAGTTTCTTTTTTTATTTCTCTATAACTTTGTTCTTCATGTTCAGCTTTTATATTTTTATTACGCTATTTCTTGTTATGTTCATTATCTATTATTTCTTGTTTTTGATATATAATACATGTTTCCTTCATATATATATATATATATATATATATATATATATATATTTATAGTATTTGTAATACTTAAATATTTATAAATATATTAATTACACTAATTATATTTATCATATGCATGGAGAAGGATCCTCGACCTTTCTTTAATATTTATTGGATTGAAATCACAACAATAAATAGAAAATATTTGTTTATCTAATATAACTTACAAAAATTATTTCATTTCGTAACACACACAAATTTATGCATACAGTCTAACCGCTAAAGTCCGTGGTCACCCCAATAATTTATGAACAAGACCCGTAATCATAACAGTGGTGTCTAGGTATATAGTGAAGTTGCCACGTGCTACTAAAAACACTGTTTGCAGTGCTGATGTCCTTATCTCAAAAACAGTGTGAGATAAATGAAAAAATGAATTACAATGTTGTTCAGCATCATTGATTTATTACAAGAAAAAGTATCTTGCGTACAAAAATAACTTAAATGAAAAATACAAAGCACAGATGTATTTGATTGCGTTGAACAAAACTTTACTTTTGAGAAATGAGTCTCATCTATGCGTCATTTTCAAAATGGTGTTTTTCAACAGCAATATACAAATCCGGACATAAGTTTACATATCTCACTGCACTGTTTTCAAGATGTCATATCTCCCGCTGGCACAAGCATCCCGAATACGTCTCGGAAATTCCCGTAATGTTGATGAAAGGGTTGCACCTGCTCTTTATTTGATGCATCCAGGAAGAAAATAGTCCATTGGGTTCAAGATCATGTGACCAGGTAGGCGTTTAAACGAAAACCAACATACTCGAGGACTCGTTGCTGGCGTAGAGTGATCGTCCAAGAATAGACAAGTATCGGAATCCCGTTAACGAGCTCAAGTAAAATTCTGGGCAAATTAGTCTGTTTTTGAGTATTCCCTATGAGACATTTATAGACCATTGAACTTGATGTTGAACTTCGATTGCACATTTAGGATTAATCAATGACCAAAAATGGATGTTACGCTTATTGTATATGGAATTATTATGTGCAAAGAATGTCTCATAAGTCCACATGATGTTGGCAAGAAACGTTGGATGGTCCCCAAGCGTTTCATAATGAAATCCGTTTCTGATCATCCCGAAATAAA
Source organism: Trichonephila clavipes (assembly GCA_019973935.1). Taxonomy (NCBI): domain Eukaryota; kingdom Metazoa; phylum Arthropoda; class Arachnida; order Araneae; family Nephilidae; genus Trichonephila; species Trichonephila clavipes. Next base: position 253,431 of record BMAU01006576.1, read on the forward strand.
TATGCAGTTTGCTCCTTCTATTTTCCTCATTACTTTACAAAACGTGTCTTATTTTACTAAATCAATGATTCTGAACAACTTTGAAGAATTTTTTTTTGTGTAACACGTCGGAACTTTACTATACCAAGACCCCATTTTTATGGCTATAGCTCTTGCCATTGATAAATTATTGGAATGACAATGGGCTTTAGTAGCTACTTTTAGGATCTTTTATAAAGAAAATACAGTGTTGCTAAAAATATTATTTCATTGTATTAAGTGTAAGGGAAAGTTCTGTCATTTTTTCTGAACTAAAACAAGAACTTTTTTTACATTTTATTTAAAATTTAATCTAAAATATAATTTCTTTTGATGGTTACAACTGTCTGCCTGCAGAGTTTTGGGCCTTTATGTAATAGCCTGGAAAAGAAGTCCTTTGTTTTTGAGAGAAAGTATTCTTCCATGCCATTTGGAGATCCTCATAACTCATCTGTTTATTTTCATCAAGAAAGTTTTTGTAGTGATCTGAACAAATACTAGTCAGATAGTGCAATATGAGGAGTATATGCTGGCCGAGGTAACGCTTCCCAACCGAACTGTGCAATTTGTTATGCTGTGTTTCTTGTCAAGTGTAGTCAGTCTCTGTCGTGATGAAGAATCACACCATTTCTGTTGGCGAATCAGAGACGTTTATGTTGAGTTTCTTTATTTAAAACATCAAGTTGGGAACAGTAATTTTCTTTCTTGAACTCATAGTGCATTAAACCCTTGCTGTCTTATCTTTTTAAACAAATGCATTTTTTCTAACCTCGTGTTTGTACATAATCCAATTTTCATCTCTAGCCACCAAGTGGTTCAAAAATAGTTCACTTTTGTAACGAGCAAGATTTAAAGAAGATATCGTAATTTCGTCCATTAATTTTTTTTGCTTAATTCACGTAGCACCAGACACTGTGTGGCGATTTGTTGTAGCAAGTATATGGATCCCCGACATCGGCATCATACAGTTGTTATCACTACATGGAACCCTGCTGGTATCTCCACCTTTTCGTGGTGGGTTGGCTTGGGTGCTTCAACAACCCAGAGAGCTATGTCGATGGTATCTTAGCTACTGGTAAGGTCTCCCAAGTCGAACAGGTCTTCGCTGGTTAGGAGTCAGGCTAAGAGATATACCTAGGAGAAGGAAAACTATGATTTCACACCTGCGCCCAGCATCTGTTCTCCATGTCAGGAGAGGGTTGGGTTTCTGTGGAGCCAAGACAGATATCTACATACAAGGAGTTCCAGATCACCAGAAGCTGCATGTTACCTCTTCATGGCCACACTGATCCAGAATCTTGATACTGCATCAATGACGAGCTTGTGATTTAGACATAGGGCCACAAGTGATAAGTACTTTATGGTCTCCGCACTCTTTACAAACTTTGAAAATTCTTCAGTGTAACATCAACGGCCTATGTACACTAGCTACCAGAATCAAACTCGACCAACTGCTTGAGATTCTCTGAAAAAAGACGTACAAGTTATTGCAATACAGGAGACCAAGTTAAAGAAGTGTACTGTACTAAAAATAAACGGATTTAACATTTGTAGAATTAAACATGCTTCCAAAGGAGTAGGAGGTTTGGCCTTTTTCATGAGAAACCTCAATTATCAATGCATTGTCTTTCCAACAGATGAGAACTCTGACCTGGAAATTATTGGTATTAGAATACAATGGAGGGGTAAATCGCTAAACATCATTAACGTTTATCATCCTCATAATCAACTTCCTACAGTTTTTTCTGGTTTTCTGGACAAAAATACCATCATTTTGGGGGATCTAAACGCCAAACATCTTACTTGAGGCTGTTCGTGCACTAATGCTAGAGGAGAATTACTTCAGTTGATGGATGATACAAAATCCATGCTACTAAATAATGGCACTCACACTTTCACCTCTTATAGCTATAATTCCTCTGAGGCCTTGGATATAGCTATCACTAGCTAAAAAATCTTTTCCAAATGCTCCTGGAGAGTCATGGGCACAATTGAAATTGATCATTTCCCAATTCTTATTGAATTTAAGAAAAGACAGAAAGTGTGTGAGATACAGGAAATGTTTTGGAATTTTAAAAAGCCTAAATGGGACTCTTATAGAAATTCCGTGGATATTAAGTTGAGCTTGACACCTTTTACAAATGATCTAGAGGAAAATTGGAAGAATTTCAGGGCCATTATTTTGGACAATGCAATGGCTTTCATTCCTAGAGGAAACATTAAACGCCATGTACCATTCTTCACCCATCATGTTTCAAGATTAAAACCACTTCTTGATAAAAGGGATGAACTGCACAAATCCTTGGGAGATGGCAGTCTACACCTTAGAACAAAAATCAATAAATAAATCCAGAGATAAAGTTGATTTATACACTATTGAAGAGATCAGGATGGAGAGAAATGTGCGAGAGTCTGGACTGCAGGACAACCAACTCAAAATTATGGCGAATTTTCAAGAACATAAACAGAGAGCAAGAGCAGAGGGAGGAGAGGAACTCCGTAATGGGTAATAGCGGTCAAGTTTTTCCTGATTATAAAGCAGCAGCAAATGGACTTGCAGTCTACTATCAAGAAACAAGCAAATTGGATTTCACAAGAGACAACATACTGATTTGAGGCCTCCGGTCCCTGAGATACAGTTTTAATTTTTGCATTTGCCCTGTTTACAGGAAATAGGGATTAGACAAGAATGTGGGTGCGTACAGGTTCAACGTACTTTATGGCCGGCAAGGTTGTGTTCTTGCGCGGACTATTGAGTCCAATCAGGGTGGTAGATTTGACGATAATGAATTCGTAGCGGATTCTTTTCGAAATGGTGCGGTCAGCTTTAAAAGCACTGACAAGCCATTTCTCGTGGCCTTTCCCCTTATTTTATATATTTCCAGAAGTACCAACCCGTCTGGAAAGAAAACCCCCTGCCCGGGGTCAGCCCTCCATCCAAACTCCCCTTTCACTCAAATAAGTATCGTCATTGTTTTTTTTAATATTGTTTTCAGTATGTTTGATAATAAATAGAATTGTTTACCCCTACACTATCGGACTGTTAATTTAGTGTAAAGTTAATTTGTCAATAGAAGGTTCTTGTTTATTTTAACTATGGTCATGATGCTATGTGAAATTAGGAAACTGGGTTCACAATTTAGAAGTTAAATAAGTTAAAAATAGCGTCGCATCAATATCTATTTTGAGGAAAGCTAGAAACATCATTCATGGCTGCCGGAGCACTGATATAGGCGACCAAGAATTGTCCAAGGCCTTTACATCGACGGAACTTCTTGAATGGCAATGTTAGACCTGACTAAATCTCCAGGACCAGATGGCATTTTCTGCCAAATGCTTGAAAACCTTGGGCAACTAGGTAAAAACCGCCTTGTTGATTTGGTCAATCTGTCTTCGAAGACAGGGTGCCTTCTAGCTGACTGGAAAAGAGCAGCTATAATTCCTATCAAGAAAGCAGGAAAAAATACCTGATCACCTAAGGATTTCAGACTCATTGCGTTGATTAGTACTGTCCGTAAAATCACAGAAAAAATTTTTTTGATTAGATTCCAGTACTTTTTGGATAGTAAGAACTTATTGTCATGTGAACAGTTCGGCTACAGAAGGGGACATAGTACTATTGACCAAATTCTATTTTTCTGCCAGAGCGTCAGATGCACAAAATCTTAAGTCTACTCACCACACGAATGCTGCGCTCTTAGATCTCACAGAAGCATTCGATAGAGTTTGAAAGCATAAATTGCTGATTAAACTTTCAAAATTCGTGGCAACACCTTGGTGTGGATTTGAGACTTTCTCTATTGTAGATCTATAAGAGTAAAATTTAACAAGATCTTTTCGGATCCGGTTGTGCTACGACCTGGCGTTCCTCAGGGTTCTATCCTTAGTCTTACACTTTTCTCGCTATTTTTAGAAGGTTATTAGAAAACGCCCCCCCTGGAGTGAAATTGGGCATGTTTGTAGACGACATCATTGTCTGGTGCTCTGGTAGTGACTTGATTGAGATGGAGACAACTCTTAATAATGCACTGTCAGCATTATCAGCCTTTGGTTCAGGGACTAAGCTCTGCTTCAATTCTTCCTAATCCATTGTCACGTTTTTTACCACCAACAAAGGGCTATACAATCATTTTCCCAAACTAAAGATGGATAATCAAGATCTTGTGTATGAGAAGCATCCTAAATATTTAGGATACATCTTATATCCTCAATGGACTAGTCACAAACATATTGATCATATTGTCTCAAAGTAGACAACGATTAAAAATTCTCAAATACATTGCAGGCAATGACTGGGGAGCTGATGCAGTCACTTTAAGGAATATCTCATAAGGCCAGTCCTGGAGTATGGTTTTCCGGTTTTTAGCTGTGCATCAGATACTAATTTGGACAAACTGGACGTGGGATTTATCTTGATCATTTTCCATTGCTCTTCGTTACTGACATCTGATAATCTTTCTGATCCGGGTTCATCTTTCAAAGAAAAACCACCGAAGAAAAATTTCAGTAGCCATCTTCGACAAGTTCGAGCTGTTACTGCTTCCTCTCAAAACACGTCACATAAGTTTTTTTTGCTTCCATCACTTTATTCCTTTTTGGAAATCAAACAATATACATCTTAAGAACACTTTTTCTTCTCTCCCGTTGACAGTTTTACAAGCTTAAAAAGTCCAACTAAAATGCGAAAACGCATTATAAATCATCAATAATATGCTAAACGCTTAAACCGGTTTCAGTCGGATACGAATTCTTGCTAAGCATCGATAACGCATAAAATTGACCGTGTCCAAAAACGACAGAACTTTTCCTTATATACTCAATAATTGTATTTTCGTAGTTCGTATTATTAGAGAGATAAGACTGACTTTAATTAAGACCCATACGTATATAGAAAATTGAAAATTTTATTTCTTTTCCACTTTACTTTGAAAGGAATACTTTTGAAAAGAGTCTAGTTAATTTTTTCATTGAAAAATAAAGTTTCCGTGAAAACTATTTAATATATTTTAGTTAGGATGGTCATACATTAGGTACTTCAGATTCTATAGTAACTCTTCTCTTAAATAGTTAGATTATAAATCTCAAAACTCCACACTTGCTTCTTCATCGAAAGTAAAATAAAGTAATGGCTTATCTCACAAATTAATAATGAAAATATATTCTGCGAACATGCTTTAATTATTTACAAGGAGTGAATGTACATAGAATTTTGAAAACACGGATGAGACTGGTAAAAGAAATACAATTTTAACTCCCAAATTTTCTGTTTTGTTTTTAAGTTTCCTAATATACTGGACATACTTTTCCAGACAAGAAAAGAGGAAACTACTTCATTTTTTATGTTAAAAATATTTATTATTTTGAAGAGTAAATTATTTTCTTAGACATATATACTCCTAGAAATATTTTCGTATATATGTAATTGTCATAACATATAACAAAGGATAAATATTACAGATAGAAAAATGTAAATTTTGTCATAAAAGCATGTTTATATCAATAAGGAAAACATGGTAAAATTTTACAGTGTTGACAAAAATTTAAGAAATTTTGAATATTTTCTACCGCACATTTTTTTATTTGATATTACAAATATATTTGATCTTCGAAATTTGTTACGTAATTTGAGTAACGTCTTAACATACTACTTCATTTCTAAATAATGTGATAAAAATATCACATCTTTTAGTAATAGAGTTGTATTATTTATCACAATATATAACAAAATATCACATTACTTAGTATGAAATATCTACTCCACTGTGATAGAATTTTCTCGAAAATTCTATCGTATTGGAATAATTAGGCATTTAAAAAACATAAACATATAGTACTATAGAATATATTAACATTTCTTAAAATGAAATGAATGCTTCTTTAATAAAGCTTAATTTTAACTGTTTTTAAATAAACCCAAACCTTTTGCTTTAGTTTCTTTACTTAACACAAGTTTAATTTAGAAGGACGTATATGTGTTTTGTTTTCATTGTATTACAGGTACTGTATGTCGAGCTTTGGAACAAACCCACTTTGTTAAAAAGTAGATTTTATTAATTATAGTGAAGAATGTGTGAAATCGAAAACTCAAATATAAAACAAATTAATGCTTTATTAATAAAACTTTATATGTAATGTCTGGGCAACGCATTTGTTTTCTCGCAAGTGCAAAATGACTCTCATATCATAAATATTGAACATATCAATAATATACATTACAAAAATTGTTAATTGGAAGTTAAATATATAGGACATGCAATAAAAGGCAATTGAACATTAATAAAACTTCCCTTATGCTTTCTTTAAACTATTTCAAAAGATTTACTTTTCCCCTAAGCTCTTAAAAATAATTAATTTTTTAAAAAACAGGTTTTATAACAATGAAAGGGTAGATAATTTAGCTTAACAAATCCTTCGTTGTAAATCATTGTCGTCTCAACAAGATCATTTTATAACAGTCACTTTTATAAGCCTTTTTGTAATTTATACGAAAAACGAACCAAAACATATTTTCAAGTGCGGCAAAAAATATCGTTAGGACGTATTTAATATCCAAAGTTAAAATGCAAGACGTAGATAAAAAATACAAAGACCTAAAACATTTTAAGAACGACCGAAGATGAATAAAAGTTTTTAAATTATTAACATTTGCTCGATATTAAATTATAGATTCTTCTCAACTTTAAATTAGAACAGATTATTTTCACAAGAACTTTTCTATTGTTAACCGTCGTCACGGGAAGAAAAATAATTTTAAAAGAACCTCTCTGAAAAAATCAATGCTGCTACTCTGGTTAAAATAAATTAATGACCTAAAATTGTTGTAATATTTGTTATCACAGATTTTTAAAATAATCCAAAGCTTTAGCGAATAACCATTTATTTAATTTGATAAGTCCTTATCACTTTTACACACAAGTTAGCAACATCTTTGAAGTCTCAGTCAAAATGTATTATAAATTTAAGATCTCTTCATGGATACTTACGTATTACCGCAACATATTAGCGACATTACATGAAACGAAGCACATGGCTGCTAATTCAGTGCGTACGACACATGCGAAATTGGGGAAGCCAAATTGGTGAGTTATTTTGAACGTTGGTATTGTTGCGATAATACGTACGTACCACTTCATGATATTTTAGATTTGAATTTTACAAGCTGACAGAAGATACACTAGCTAAAGAATCAACAATAAACAAAACAAAAATTCAATGAAACACAAATAGTTAAGGCATTATTTCTTCAGCAGTTCGATAGCTCCATGTTCCAGGGCTTCTCAAGAAGCTTCCTCCAAGTCAATCTTTTGTTGCCTACGGTCCTCCAACTCTTGAATGTTAAAATGTATCATATTGTTTGGCTCAGCAAATTGATAATAAGTGCCATATGAAGATACTACTTTTACATAAATTGATAAACTAAGGTTGTAGAACAAGTGTTTGACAAGAATTTTCTTAAATACAATGCGTCTATTGCTTTTATTTACATAAATATTAGAATACAGAAGTGAAGCATGAGAAGTATAATATTTGGAGAACATATTTCCTATAATAATTTTTTTATTATGAACCCGAACGTGTGATTCTCCGTCTGTTTTTTTCTAATCCTGATACTCATCCAGCTATGAAAAAAAATTCTGGCTGTGAATTAACCGTGTTTATATTGATACACCCAGAAAGACCGATTTCTAAATCTTTGAATAGATAAAATTAAGTTAAATAAAAAGATAAAATAAAAGAAGTGCGATGAATAATTACCTATTTCAGAAATGTTTTCGACAGATTAAATGTTCTAGATACGATAAAATATGAACATTAGTTTTATTTTTTGTGTTTTAGTATGGTTTTTTTTGTCTTCGTCAGTAAACGAAAATATATGTGCAGATTACGTAGCCGAAAGTGTTTCTAAAAATAATCTCACACCTCACTGCCCTAAGTCACGAAAACTAAGATGGGCACAATAGGCCTTTGTACTCATGGGCTGTCGAGCCACCGAAACTAAGTGTAATAAATAAAGACCAGATTTTTATGTTTTATAATGTATTTTTGAATGAAAGGCGCATGCTATCAGGTATTTTTTATTAGTATTTTACGATAAAATCCATTGTTTTTTAAAAATACTTCTCCCAAAATTAAAAGCCATCACACATTTAAGTAACGAAACTGTTATAATTAATGTTTTTTGTATTGAATAAATTATAGAGTTATGTTTCAATCGCTTGGATTTAACTACGACTACTAATTATTATTTGTTTTCAGTTTTTCACACCTTAACGGATTAAATAATTTTCTGTTTTCTTTATGTTTTGTTAAATTCCCTCGATAGTAAGATGATTAATTTATAAAAACTAAATTTTCGAGCATTAAAACGATAAAACGTAACAACTAAGTCGTAATGCTTCATTTTAAATGTAAAACTTTCCAAAATTTAATGAAAGAATTTGTTAACTAAAATAAAGAAAATGCCATTAACTTAATGTTCTTACACAAAGCCGATTAAATCCTGAAGGAAAAAGTATTTTTCTCAGTTTTATAGCCGCCTTTAGCTAATCTTTGGGGGCAGTCGACTTTGGATTAATTTCAGGAAACAAGAAAAGATAAGTTGTGTGTTTTCAAGCGGTGCTGAGGGATTATAGACAATGTTACAACGCAATACAACTAAAGATCTAAAGTATTTTCTGCTTTAAATAATATGACAATATCTTTTGTTTCTTTGCATAAAGACCTCACACATTTTTATAATTATATTATTTGTGTAATTACTGTGATAAACTTTCTTTTTTATTTTAATTAATTTTATGAATTATTTTTTCATAATATTTCATTTATTTATTCCATTGAAACTCAATTTTGTCAAATAATAAACAATATAAAAATCAAGTTCTGATTACTTATACAGATAGAAAAATACCCTCGTCGTAATATTATATTAAATCTTCTGTACAATCAACAGGACAACATATTTGTTTATACAATTGATTTATATTCCAAACAGTAACGTTCTTCCCCTCTACAATATTTTCCGTGTCCAAATCAATTTCTCAAAAGCTAATTTAGATTTCGTTATGGATGTTAAAGGAATGCCTATTAAATTGTTCACATTTATAGCCTTCAAATAAACAGTGTGAAAGTTACAAGGATTCATGTTTTTATTAATATGTTCTCTACCTAAAAACTTGTCAACTATATCGTACAAAATCACCTTTTAGAATAAAATTCTATATCTATTAAATTATCTTTGAAATGTTATGAGAATGATTATTTGGGAAACAAAATGATAAAAAAATATTAAAAACATTCATAATCATTGATGAACCACGAAAAATGATTAAATTAAAGTTATAGGTGCTAGTAAACTTTCTTTTAGAATTGCTGACTAATGAAAGGAGCTTTTTAATGGGCTCAATTCATTACGATCATATGATAAAGACAAACACATTTTCTTAATTGAATTCAAAACAGGCATCACACTTATTTTACTTGCTGTTATATTTGTAAACATTAGATAAAATTTAAAATTTCATAATTCGGTAATTATGCTCAAATGTTATAAAAAAATTTCTTCAAAAGATTTTAAAATTTAAAAAAAACTTATTTAATGCATAGAATTCTATATTTAAATAGAATGTATTTTGTCTACAGTGTTCGTTATTGTTGTTAGCAAATTTATACTTTTTTAGAGAAAGTATTCTGAAAAGATCAAAAATTGGCAACAACAAAGTGCATGAATTGATTAGCTGGAAACACATGATTGTTTTTATCGTGTGATTTCGACGTCGCATGAGTGTTTGAACTGAAAGTCTAAAAACACGTGGTTATCATTATCATGTGACTATGACGTCACATGAATTGAGCTCATTTTTGCCACCAGGAGATATTTCATGAGGACTAATAGCTGCAGACCAATAAGTGTTAGTCACGGTGAAGTAACAAACATGATACCTCTGCTTGTATCTCCCTGTTTTAAATTTCCCTCTACCGGAGAGTTTTGAGACCTAATTCCATTTAAACCTTTATCTACCGACGTATGTATAAATACCACTCATTTTAAAATTACATAGAATAACAATTTTTACGAATATAGTTGAACCTGTTTAAGTGCGGTAGATAGGGACTGCATAAAAATAAACGCACAAAAATATTCAAAAAATTCATAAATTCTTACATAAAACAAACTAATTCGTGAAAATACTACAAAAAACTTTTTTATGCGAAGGATAGGGACCGCATAAAAAAGTCGCGTTTATAAAATATGCCAAATATTTACGAAATTTATGTAAGAGTACTTCCATAACCAAATAAATAATTAAGTAATACATATGGAAACATTTTAAAAACATATAGTTTCTCATTGTATACACGGATGTTTTCAAAAGGCACATACGTATTTCATCGCTACTCATCGTAATTCAAAGCCCTTTAATGAGGTAAGTTCAAAATCGCCTTTTGTCACTTGAAGGTACAATTTCAATTGTTTTATTTTTTGGCAACACAAAGTAAGAGATAAGTTTTTGCGACGAAGGTCGGGTGGTCAGTTGCTTGTAAGTGTCACGATAACCAGATATACATGATTATAGCCTTTTTGGAATTTTATACTCCTGTCTTAATTGGTATCTACTTCAAAAATGCTTTTCTAATTAGTTAGAAAGCTGGATCCTAGCATATTTTTATCCGGTACAAATAATACGGTTCTTCTTGTCCGTCTTCATATTCTATCAAATTATTGATAATGTGACTGCCATTGAAAGTTTCGTCCTCCATCAAGCGCGGGCTGCTGGAGCGTCGAGAGAAAGCAACTGAATGCGCATTGTCGCGAGACTTTATAACAAATAAAAAGAGCGTCTTGAAGTGTCTATATTTCAGTGGCGTAACGTACATCCTGCATCACGGGGGGGAGAACTCTAGGAGCCCAAAGCCTGACTTACGCTAAATATGAATTTACCCAATTTGTAAAATATTAAAGGCGAAACTTTACTTTCAGGGGGTGGGGGGTCCTACGTTACGCCACTGGTAAATATATAGAAAACATTACAGTGGCACCAAAACCATTGAAATTCATATAACACATAAACAAACATCGCACATAAAAATCGTATAAAAAAGACTACACAAAAGCAGATTCTACTGTATTCTATAGATATTTGGCAGGAACACTCTTTTAACTGCACTCTTGCAGGATACATGGCAGCAAAGGTTCCATGATGTATTTTAGCGGGAAGGTGAATACTTTTAAAGCAGAAGTTGCGTTTCCAGCTGACATTTTGATCGGATTGCGAAGATTATCATTTTTGTTCCAAAGCAGTATTGAATATTAACAGGTGTCTTATTTATTTTATGATAGAGAAGACCTTAGAAAACGTGCGCGCGATTTGACTATTTATTTTCAATAAATCATGTGTATAATTAATTTTACAGTTGAATAACTTTATGGTACACTTGGTGTTAGAGCACACTGGTTTTTTTTTGTCCGTGTGTCTTATTATTGTTTTTGTTGTATAGTAGCATCATCACTATAGTGCAATAGAGTTATGTCCTTTTTGGCATTTCTTTCTGCTAAACTTATTTATATTGCTTTTTTATTTTAACGTTTTCAAAAAATTTTGATCTTTAAATCTGAACTTGTTTTTTTTCTTTATTCAAAATTTAAGAGTATTTTCATTTCCTTATGTGTAACTGAGATTTAATAATAATAGGAGTTTTTCAAAGGGCTATTTGTTTTTTTCCCCTTTTCCGTAGAATGTCTGGAAAAAAAGAAACTCAAAAGGAGCTGGAAAAGGCCTTGGATTTATTACTGAATCTACCTTCAGTAAAAAGTGAAGCATTAACAGATGATTCTTCAGAGGAAGAAGTCCCAGAAAATAATCTGCTGAAATTTTCATTAGATTCGTAGGAAGACTACCAAGAGATTGAACAAGAATCAAAGTGCAATAGTTCATGTTCAGAAAATACAGTATTTCCTACCTCAAGATGCTATGCTTTAAAAAACATTCTATCGTAACCTCACACAAAATGCACAGCGTGTAATGAATTTTTGTATATTAATAAAAAGAAAAACCGTATCTTAGAATATCATCAAATTAAGTTTATGTGTAAAAGCTGTTTTTATGTGTAAAGAAGGTAAATAGATTAAAATTTTTTAATAATCTTTAATAAATATTTTGTGTTGTAAAATATTAGTGTTCTCTGATTATTTAGCATTTTTAAGAGTTAAAACTGCGTGAAAAAAGCCATTCGATCTTTTCGTATTCTGAGAATATTTTAGAACTTTGTGTATTGATGATATTTTAAAGAACCATTTTAATTAATTAGCTCCAAAGGATTAAATTTCTCAAAGCTGAGTATTATATATATGTATATCACTAAATTTTTTAATGTAGTGATTGAAAAAAAATATTGCACAAAAAAATATCAGGGAATTGTAATGCGGTAGATAAAGGGTTCAAGTACAGTAGATTTCATTTATCAGTAAGATGCCGATTATTTTATTTATATTTTTCTTTAGATGCGATGTTTAATGAAATGAGCTTCAACGCTGATGACAAAGCTCCCAATCACGATCAATTATCAACGTGCTCAAAAGCATAATCAAATAATCTCATCAGTTTCTCTTAAGGTATCCAACTATGTTCGGAACTGTGATTTTTCAAAAAAGTATAAATGGATAATATTTATGATATTTATTGTCACTTAGATACTATAAATTAATAGAAAATGTATATAAAATTGTTTTAAGAATAGTATTGCAATAAAAAATTATTTAAGTACAATATTTTTACAAAAAATGAACATAGAATGACCCATTTTCAAAATATTCTCATTTTGGGCGAAGTGCTTCTATTATAATAATATTTCCCCTGTATATAGCTCAGACCTTTATACAGAGGCTCAACCAGAATTTTTGAAATATATAACTTAGAAGTAGACTTATCCACATTTTATTACAACAGAGGGGAGAATTTTTTTAAAAAAAAACGCCTATAATGATTTTAATTAGTGGTAACTCTGAAAATAATGTGATTTTTTTAAAAAAAAACCCCTAGTTCAGACTCTCTAGAGAAGTCTATACTTTATTTAAGCAAAATATTATTATTTTAAAAGCATTTTTTATAAAAGGAGAACATTTTGGAAAAAGGTTATTCTAAGTGAATTTTTTTTGCCAAAATATTGCATTTAAATCATTTGTTTTTGTCAAAATGTCCTTAAAACAATTTTATACATGTATTCTAATCTTAGTGACATTAAATATCATGAAAATTATGCATTTATGTGCTTTTTAAAAATCATGGTTCCGAACGTAGTCGGACACCTTAAATGAAATACAAAATCAGGGAACGTATTTCTAACAATGTTAGGGTATTTATATATGTACAATATGTATGCGAAATAAATGAGTCGTAATTTAATTCAAATGTTTGTTGTCTGCAAATCATTTCTTTAAAATTGCCAATAAAAAGTCTTAAAAAATAGGGTTTTTTTGCAATTTATTACAAATACTAAAATGTTATGTAGTTATTGCAATATTTTCTTCCACGGAAAGGTCATCATATAGATAGAATTCTTACGGAAACAAAAGCAGCAGGTGTATATTCATTTGATTCAGTACATCTTTCTAACATTTCCCTTGTGTTACTATTGTTATTGTGTTTGGGCAAAGAATGCAACCATTATTTTGTCATAAAGGTAGAAGTATTTTCTTTGATTCCTTATCTTCACAAGAAAAGTAATATGGCATATACAGAAAAAGTCTATGTTGTCAGGATAGAATTATAGATGGAAGCAAATAAAAAGGATCAGATAATACAAATTATGTCCATGGTTTCCTTATGAGAACTATGGTTTAATACAGAAAACTGAGTAAAAAAATGGCAATATAAAACTTTTAAATTGATGTTTTTTATCTTAGAGAAAGGCCCATATAGGAATAATTCATAAAGAAAAAGAAACATTTAAATTTAAAAACATATTTATTAGAAATGTACACATGAAGTAAACCATTGCAAAACCTATTGAGGTAGACATTAAATATCACCTTCAACATGAAAAAACTGTTTTTTTTTCAAAACAAAATTGTTTGCAGACAAATTATTTCAGAAACCGAAATAAAAAAAAAATATCGGAAATTTGTTCATAGCACGCTTTTTCCTTTATTACAAAAATTTACGAAAAGAGCTTTAAAATTGTTCCAGTTTAAATTACAGAACGCTGCATAATTCTATTTTCAATTACTCTCAAATCCTGAAAGATTTCTTTAAAATACACCACATTTTTAGATCAATACATTAAGTTTAAATATTTATATAAAATTGGAAAGAAAAATCAATATATAATGGCTTCAGAGAAGAAGCAACATTTTCTTCTTAAAAAGACTATTCAGTTATACTGTCTGCGCTTAAGAGACCCTGCAACCGCATATCAGTTATTGAAATCTATTAAAATTGACATCACACAGGAAAGTAATTGAATTAAAAATAATTTATCAAAATCGTATAGCATCCCATTTTGAACTTGATGTTGGCAATGAATTACTTATTATTAACTCGATTAGATACCAAAAATTTTAAGAAAGAACTGCTTTTCAGCAATCTCCAACAATTCAAGAAATTAACTCCTTAAAGCACGGAATAAAATGGTAAAAAGTTATCGAGAATTTTTTGGACAGAGCATGAATAGATAGCATTAGTGTAAGTCATTGCAATTTCAGTTGTAGGGAGTGGGTAAAAGTCATAAAAAAATTATTATTCAAAATAAACATATTCGTAAATAATTTCATGTTATGTTTCCAACATCACATACAACTTATTCTCTATATTTATGATTCTCAAGAAGTATATTTAATGCTGCTTCGGTAAATGTTAAAGAATAGGACCCGAATTTGGAACAATTTTTCAGATATATGAGAAATGAAAAATTAATATGATATTCAGACTTCGCTATTCTTTAGAGAGCAGCATTTTTTTGTCATATTTCCCATTTCAAACTGAGGGAGATTCATTTTTTCTGATATAAAATGTGTTTTGCGTTTTTTCTCCTATACCGTAATGTTAAATGAACTATGCCTTCACGTATTAAAACAAAAAAGAAAGTATTCGTGGAATATTTTAAAATTTTTGAAAACACTATATTGTTAAAAGGTGTATGAGTTATAATATTGCACATTTCCATGGAAATTGAGGCATTTTTTGCCTGAAAATATGCTTTGCGTTTAGTTCAATCTCTCGTACTTTTACCGAAGGCAGCCTTAAGGTATTTTGCTTAAACAATGCTTAATATAATGTTTTGTATTAAACATTGTCAATGTTAATGATGTTTTAAATATAGTTTTGTTTATGTTTTCAATTCTTCAGCATAAAAGGATATTTAATAATCTTTTGTGCAGAAGAATTTTCTTTTAATAATCTGTCCTGCGATATCAATAAAAGTGTTACAATTTCATTTCACTTTGGTGCTAATTTTGCCCGGAATACATTTATCACTGTCACATTCATGAGCGCTGTGACAGCAAGATCGTTATCATTCATATCTTTATGATGTAAATTCAAAAAAATTCTTACGAATAATTTCTACATGTAATTTAAATGTTTGTTTCTGCTTATGACATCTGGAAGGTAGCATAGATATTGTTTTAAATAAAAAAAAAGATTTTGGTTTATGCTTTTGTTACTTAATAAAAAAGAAGCAACTTAATAAATATCTGAAAAGTAAGGAATAACTGCTAATTGCTATTAAGATTATGGAAAATTTCAAAATATTTTATCAAATATGCGGATTGGAAAAATAATTGTTTAAAAGAATTAATTTTTCATCAGCAGAAAAACTTGAGATGATTTATAAAGCATGTTTATTGATTTTCAAATGAATATATCTCATGATAAAATTATATGCTAGTCTTTCTGGATGATCTGATATATAAGATCTATCTAAAAAGTAAACCTGAATAAATGGCTGATCTTTAGATGTAAGTGAAAGAAGAAAATAAACGAGTGAATTGTTTCCAATTATAATTAAACATTTGCTTATAATTTGTATAATTCGATTCTTTTCGTAACTTTCCAAATATTTATTTTCTTTTTGTTAAAAATAGGATTTTTCTCTATCAGTCAAATATTTGTACAAATCTGCTTGCACCGTCTCTTCTCTTTATGTTTATAAGAATTTAAATGAGCTTTCAAAATAAGAATAGTATCCTAAAAGGAAAAAAAAATCCTTATTGTTCATCAGAGTTTGATCAAGAAATTAGTTCTTTTGTAATTAAAGAAATTTTATTCACACACATTTTAACTTATTTATGAAATCTTGATAGTATTGAATTACAGCACTTCGATCCATTAAATAAACATAAAGTTATTTTTTTTACGCAAACTATAAAAATTTATATTTATGAATCTACTTTAATATCTTTTACTTAAATTTAGTAAAAGATACTAGACTAGGCCGTGGGTAGCCTAGTGGTTAGAGCATCGGACTTCCGACCGGAAGGCCTGGGTTCGATGCTCGATGTCACCAAATACCCTCCGAGTGCACACGGAGTACGTGCTCGTTAAATCAGTGGGTCCGTAGTCTTATGGGCTTATTCACGAGCGCAGGAACTGGAGAATATTTCCCTTCAGTTCACTTGCAGAAATTGTGGAGGTGGAGAGAGAGGTGGTGTCGCCATCTATCGTCCCTTCGGGGAGATTCACCGAGCTTAAATCGCACTGTCACCTGTATGGTGCTCAAGGCCAACGACAGGCGTACCTCTTGCCCATGCCACGATGAATTTCGTGGGCCTCGTTCTGACTACGTCAGACAGGTGGCATTAGCCACAACAACAACAAATTTATCATTATGGGCACGGTGTATTAGCATAATAATTTATTTATACTATTTTTGATTTGCCTCCTCTTTTTTCCGAAAATGAACAAATAACAAAACAGCGTTAATATTCATTTATTTACTTACTCTAGTTTGTCTAGGAATAGATTGTTAAAATTTATTTTTCCAGCAACTATAACTAAACAGTTTGAATTATTATCTTTAAAGTGGCTAATATTACGAATTCTAAATAAATTATTTTTGTTAAAAGGAATTCATTTCGTTAAGATAAAAAACCTCAACTGTATATAATTTCTTGATTATAAATTTTGAATTTTATATAATTTATTAGCTACATGGGGCCCGGCGTTGCAAGGGCTTCTTCAAGTGTACAGCTTTTCACCTTGGGAAATTTTCCCTGTCCCTCTCAGTGTCAGCGTGATTTCTGTATTAATGTCATTAAAATTCTCTTTTTCGAAGTTTCTTCCACCTCTTTACCCCGTCATATAGTTCTGTTTTCTTTCCATTTAACCCGGCGTTGCATGGGTTTTTTTCGGGGATATACCCTTACCCTCGTGGAAATTTTCCCTTTCTCTCTGGACGCAAGCAGTTCTAGGTATGTGTCATGCACGATGTCACTAATTTCTAAAGGGTGTTTTTTTAGAGGTATAGAACTTTAAATTGCAATAAAACAACGATGAATTATACGATTGACATGAATTTTTTTTATTCGAAAGATAATCTTGTAGCATTACATTTTAAATATGATTTCTGGCATAGAACTGCCACGGCTGGCTCGGATGTAGTCCAATCTGGACGTCCAATTTTCGATGACTTTTTCCAACATTTGTGGCCGTATATCGGCAATAACACGGCAAATGTTGTCTTCCAAATGGTCAAGCGTTTGTGGCTTATCCGCATAGACCAATGACTTTACATAGCCCCACAGAAAATACTCTAGTGGTGTTAAATCACAAGATCTTGGAGGCCAATTCACAGGTCCAAACTGTGAAATTAGGCGGTCACCAAACATGTCTTTCAATAAATCGATTGTGTTACGAGCTGTGTGACATGTTGCGCCGTCTTGTTGGAACCACAGCTCCTGGACATCATGATTGTTCACGTAGCCATTCAACCAGAAGTGCGCTTCATCGCTAAACAAAATTCGCGTATGAAAATCGGGAACAACGGCAATCTCGTTTTGGGCCCATTCGACGAATCTACGCCTTGCTTGATGATCGTTTTGATGAATTGCCAAACCAAACTGAGAATAAATCACTTGACAGCTGTTAAATCGGTCGCCATCTTGGAAAGTAATGCCAACTTAAACTTCTATACCTGGAAAAAAAACACTCTGTATATTTTTGTGATTTAAATTCCCTTGTCCGAAATTTCTTCATCTTTTCTTTTTTCAGACAGGCTTTTCTTTGTCAGAGTTTGCTTTTTCCATTTTTTCTTTTCCCCATATTCTGCCCAGTGTTGTACATGGCTTTTTCAAGTATAAAACTCTTTCTTTCCCGGTATAAGACCTTTTTCTTCAAATTTCAATTTTCGATTAATAATTTACAAAGCTAATCCAGTTTTATTCACAAGAAAACAGAGAATCTATAAATTTCTTATTAAATAATTAATTTTGTAATGAATAATAAAAAACAATACAGCTTTAATTTTTTAAAAAAATATTAATTTATATCCCTTTTTGTTAAATAATGAATCAAAAAAATTTTTCAGGTAGCCATTGAAACGACTGCTTATTTTTGGATAAGTGTTCTTAAATTCAAACGTAAACAAACGTATCTATTTATATAAGGCTATCTTCGCAAGAAACGGTAAACGCAAAAACGCGCCGAAGATACCGAAAGATGGGAAATGATCCGAGGAATCCATTTTGACCATTTAATTTCTTAAATTACAATTATTTGAAAATATATTAGTTAAAAACGATAAAAGGCACAATGCGTATGCATTGTTGTAACAATGAAGACCTTGTTTGGCCAGTTTGGCGCAGAATTGATTTTCGACGCCAATTTTTGTCATTGTTGTAACAATAACATTCTTACAACAATGCAAACAAATAAAAACTGGCGCCAAAAACCAGTTTTTAATGTTTTTAATTAATATCTTTTTAACTAATTTTAATATCCGAATATAAATGGTCAAAACGGATTCCTCGGATCATTCCCTAAAGTTTGATACCTTCTGCTAGTTTCTGCGTCTTGTAGTTCTTGAGAAAATTGGGATATATACATAGATACTTTTGTTTATCTACGAATTTTAATAGTGCAGATAGCATAATAAATACGTACCTAATTAAACACAGCTGTTGTATCTTTGAATCTATAAATTTCTAAACTGTGGGGAAAAATTATGAATTTAAAGAATGTTTTCCCTTCTTCTGTTATTTTTATTCTTTTTTCATATTAATTCGCAAAGATATATTTTGAAATTGCTTTCAAAAACTTCTTCTACAGTCATTTTGATTCTTTCTGCTTTGAAAAAATCAATTTTGTACCCTTGTAGATTCGTTTCTTAGATAGGGTATAGCCAGATAAATATTTATAAAAGACAGAAATATAAATAAATTAAAATGTTAGAAAATCCTTAAATAAAAAAATAGGAGTAAAAAAGGACAAACAAATTTATTTAAATTTTTTTGAAGAAAAATATATAAACAATTGAATTTATTGACGGGCAAATGAAAATATTTCCTATTGGAATATGAAAGTGACAGTATTTATCAAGATATTGAATGCTAACAAAGACTATTGGAATTTTGAAGGTATATTAGTTCATATATATGTAATAAAAGTATAAATAACAACAAGAAAACAAAAAAAAACGATGCAAATTCTTACTTATTTCTTGAACAATCATTATATAAATTTTTCAATATCCTTGTCTTTTCAGAAATTGCTCAAGAAAGTAATAAGAAACATATGGATAAAAAGCAGGATCAGAAATGGGTCCTATATGTCCGTCCCATCCTATATGTACATGATGTAAATATTTAAGTCGCACATGAATCTAATTATCAGCAAGACGCAACAGATTACAAGCAACAATGACATACTGCTTTATTGCTAGAGGTTTCTTATTCCCCATGCAGCTGATCCCCACTTCAAGCTATTCAATTTTTGATTGCACACTTATCTTGTCCTGAGATCTATTTTCGTCATCTAAGCTTTCCCACTGATACATATAATACACATATGGGGAAGGAGGTTTAGTAAGAAACCCCAAGAAATTGAAATGTATCTAAAGAAGACACCTTTTATATACATATAAGCTGAAAAAAGCAAATAATTTTTAACTAAGTATATGTACTCTTATACGTCATCAAAATAGATATCTCAAAATCTAATTACCTGTAATTATATATAACTTAAAAGAATATAAATATTCATTCCTTCAATTTCATAGATTAAATATATGGATTAATTTAATTTCATCTCGCGATGTAAAATAGTAACATCTTTAAAATACTTTGTTGAATAAATCTATAGTTTAAAGTTTTATAACTATTCATATATTATT
This sequence comes from Trichonephila clavipes, assembly GCA_019973935.1. Classification (NCBI taxonomy): domain Eukaryota; kingdom Metazoa; phylum Arthropoda; class Arachnida; order Araneae; family Nephilidae; genus Trichonephila; species Trichonephila clavipes. The sequence continues at coordinate 273,771 of BMAU01006576.1, forward strand.
TTAATTTTAACTCTAAAATAATGTCTCAAATATCACTACTAGTTGTGATATCGGAGATATTAGTTGTTTGACCAAGAATTCTCTCTATATTGAAATTTATACGTCTTTTGTGTGTGTGTGTGTGAAGATTTAAAGAGTATTACTCTTTTCATATATATATATATATAACATTAGATATATATATATATATATATATATATATATATATATCTAATGTTATTACTCAAGCTAAGCCTCGTGTTCCCACCTTTCGTCTCCGCCTATTTCCCACGCTGGGAAGGGGCTTCCTATAAATTGCGGAGATCAAGAGTTCCGTATCTGAGTGAATTGCAAACACAAGGCTTCTCACGGTCCCATTAAATAGTTCTAAAAGTTAATTTACAGTATATTCCAGGAAATAATTCGAACTTAACGATTGGAAGCTCTGTATGGTTACAATTAAGTTATTTGGGATTGTGCCAAAGCAGGGAAATAAAAGTTAATAGAGAGTTATATAACTATATATATTTAAATGCAATTTTCAAGGAAAGCCTCAAAAGTTTATATCATTTCCCTTTCAGTCTTATTATACATGTTTCTTTATTAATATGAGAAGTTCGAAGAAAAATTTGGTGAAACGATTCCAAAACTCACGTAAGTATATTTCCATGTTTTTGATTTTTTTAAAATGAAAACCAATGCAAATATTGATAACTTTATTAAAGAACTCTTTTTAGTTGGAATATAAGGTGTGACAATTATAAATTACCGGACTGTGCTTGACCTCGCCGTTAGGCTTGGTGTGAAGGAGTGTGAATATAAGATATTTGACTATGATTCATCTGGTGTTGGTGTCAAGTTATTTGATCCCTCTATCTAGTACAGTTTCATTTTCATCCTCGTTTGAGTAAGGCGCTGTTGTGTCAAAATGCCGTGATCATGATAAACTTAAAAAGCGAGCTGTTCGTAAATTTGAAATTCGTCGTGAATTTATTTTTATAAATCATCAACTAAATGTTTGAAATTTTTAAAAGAGGTGTTTGGAGATAATTATACGTCATAAAGTCAAACTTTGGAATAGCACAAACAATTTTCGGAAGATCGGGAGGTTGTTGAAGGTTTTGAACTTTCTTGTCGATCTGTGACTTCAAGAAACGGCTATGCTCATCATTTTGTTTCGTTATTAAATGCATCATCAAGATTGAATGGGTATCTCAAGGCCAAACGTTAAAACAGCCAGTACTACATCGAAGTCCTGTAAAAGCTTAAGGAAAGAGTGATGAACAAAAGATCAGATCTGTTGAGAAACAACATGCCGATTTTGCGCCAAGACAGCGCCCCAATGTATATGGCACTCTCTTGTTCTTGGTACATTATTGCATTAGAGACGCATTATTGCGCTAGAGGAACTCCCGTACACCCAGATATCGAACCATATGCCTTCTACCTGTTTCTTCGAGTGAAAAATGCATTGATGGAAACACATTTTCAGTCTGTAGAAGATGTGAAGGCAAAAACGGCAGACTTACTGATGATGGTGACACCTAATGAGTCGTGGCACTGCTTTGAACAGTGAAAAACTCGTAAACAGCTTTGTACTGATAGAGAAAGGGAGTATGCAGAAGAGAATTAATAGGTATTTGAACATTGCTTTCAATAAAACCAATTTTTAAGACCAGTGCAATTATTTATTTGTCACACTACGCATTAAAATTTAGAATTTAATTTGTTAGTAAAGGAAATATACACCAAAATAAAGTCAATATATTTTTGGTTAAACTTTACTTATCTTTCATAAAAATTAGATGTATAATAAAAAAGATAGTAGTTTGAAATAAGTTTTTATTCGAGGATTTAATGTTGTTCAATTAGCAACAACGTATAACTTAGAATTTTGAAGAATTTACACAAAAGCACTAAAAATACTAGTCGTTAATCTTGAAAATTTTAACCTTTTTAAAAGTCTATCGGTAGTGCAGGTAAGTAATCCATTTCAATGGGTATATATCAGATTTCTGTTAAAAATGGAAATATTTGAAAAATATGAGGAAAGAAAATATTTCTGATTTTAATTGCCAAATTCTGTAGAGACGTAGAAGATCTAAAATGCTTTTTAGATGTTGTATTCATATTTTTTATATATCTTGTATCATTTTCATATTTTTTTTTGAAAAATTATTTGTGACGAATGTACTCAAATATTAAATAAATTTATTTAATCTTGTCTTTGTGCATGTGAAAATAATGACAGTAAAAAAACAAGCAAGAACTTATTTTATATAATTATAAGCGTCACATTGACAAATTTAATTTGGTGACTCTTAACTCTTTAACTGTAATATTTACTCATTTTAACTGATATTGTTCATATTATCTTCACTAAATAATTGAAGAGTAGGAAAAAAAATAAAGCTGTGTGTTAAACCATTGTAGTTTGATTTGGAGAATTGTCAAAACACTTTTACACCTAAAATTATTATAAATAACCGAAATATATTTTTATTATAAACATTGAAAACTATCTAGTTAATTTAAAATTATTTAAGGTAAAAAATTTAATAATATTTCAATTTGCAGTAAAAATGCAAATTTCTAGAAATTTTATGTTTTATTTTAAATTTTAATTAAGTATATATGCTTAAATAGGTTTTATTTCTTAAAATATAAAAGTAAAATGCTTTGCAGTTATTTTTTTTTGTTTTCCTTTTTCAGCTTTTTTATACATTACTATGAAAAATTTAAAACAGGGTAAATTTAATAATTCCTTCAGCAAATTATAATTATACGCTAAATGACAGAAAATTTAATAATTAGTTTAGACAAGTATATTTTACTTTTTCTATAAAAAGTGTTGTTTTTCTAAACAGCCGTATATACTTTTACTCTTATTCTCATCTATAGTCTATAATAGTTTTTATGAATTATTAATGTAAAATATTCAAATTAATTTTTGCTTATGCAAAATTAAATTACTAACTTTTTTAATCGTACTACTCTAGAAGTATATTGCTTAGGATATATTTTTTCAGTCGAATTGTTTTTTTTCTTCAAAGAAAAATATATCTTTAAAAAAAACCATTTGTGAGCTGTGAAATTATAAAAAAAATCGGTATTTGCATATACCCCCCTCCAGATTGGTACTTTTTTTATTTATGTCATTACCACCTAAGCCTATTTCCCTCTTTGGAAGTAGGATATGTAATTTGAATAGTATTTTTATTAAAAAAAGATTACGCACATAATTAGTTCATTAAGAAACGCAGAAAGAATTTTTTTAAAGCTTCCAAAAAAAGTACTATGTCTGGAATTAAAGCCAATATGATATTATTTTCCTACTTTATTATAATATTTTTTTAAAAAACTGATGATACACACACACAATTCCCCTTATCCTCTAAAGAAAAAAAATACATATATTTCTTTTTTTCAATTTTTAGTTTGTTCAAGAGTTAAGTTACAATCTTCCATACTGTGATACAAGTTTTAACAATTTTCCGATTAAATTATATAATTATGGGAATAAAAAACTATAACTGCCTTTCAATTAAATTTTCTTGGTGGCTTTTATTATAAAAGAGGCATATTGCAATTTGATACATTTATATATTTATGTAAATAAATTTTCTTAAGCAATGCTTGTAATTTTGCAAAACACCTAAAATACAAATATATATATATATATATATATATATATATATATATATATATATATATATATATATATATATATGTGTGTGTGTGTAAGGATAATTAAATTATATTAAAAATTAAATTCCCTATCTAGCACTTGACTCATCTTTCTCCGTTCCCATATTCAAGTATCAAACTAATCACCCATTTATTTCTCCAAACATATGGCCTAGCCAATAAACATGTCTAATTCCACATCGTTAGATTTAATAGTCAACATATGTCAGCATTAACTTGCCAGCAACCTCTTCAAAGCAGCGATACTTACCATATGTTTTTCAAGTGTTATCCACTTGAAACCACCACCATGGTGTGCTTTTTACTCCCTGCTCTTAGCGTCAGAACAGATGTACAAATGATCGAATAAAGGTCTTCACTTTTCTAACTTTAATCTGATTCTGTCTTAAAAATCATGACAGAATTAAAGCCGGCAGGATTTACTTGCTAATATAGTTCGAAATGTTTAACTTAAATCAGTTCTTAAAGTTTTTTAAAAAAACTTTTTTTTAAAAAAAACGAGCGCAAATTATGCCAGCTATCGAAATAAATGCTGCGAATAACGATTACGGGACTCCGTCAAACGATATTTCTCTCTTTGCTGAGGACGTCAGATTGCCGGAATAAAAAATAGTACGGAAAAAGAAAAGCCCTAGTAATCCCCGGAAGAACATCGCTCTTAACACAGAGAAGAATGCAATGTTTACCTCCGAACGATGTTTCTGTCTTTGCTGAAGAGGCCAACCAGTTTGCCCTGAATGAAAGAAACAACTTTCGAATGGCGAAAAAAAAAGAGAAGTGTGAATATCCAATTCCTTAACTCCGTAATGAAAGACATCACTCCGTTCCACCAGAGAAATAAAGAAAAGGAAAAAAATCTTCTTCGCCGGAAATTCTGCACGATAATACTGTGAAATAGTGAAGTATCAACATGGAAAAATAAATAAATAAATAAAATTTTACTAGTGAAGTAAAGTGACAACATCATCTGGATTAATGTTCACCATAGAGTTCTGCCGTTGCAAAGTGGAGGTCAGCTACATTGTATATTTCCAATTTTAGTAACATTGAAGAACTGAGTTTTGCTGAACAGAACTTTACGAAAAAGAATAATATATGATATGATATGGTATTTAATTTTTATAATATAGTTGTGTTATAAATGAGATATTTTCTTTATATTTTAATTGAGAAAACAAAGTATATACGTCTAGTCATACAAAATTTTGAGAAATTTTAATATACTTCTCATAATTTTATCTTAAGATGTCGAATGAGTTAAGAGTTATGATAGAAATTGGTGTTTTAAAGTGAAAGATATAAATTATGTTTTTAGAAAAATGACTAATGAACTAATACTGGATATATTGATTTTTGTAAGAAATAAAAGTAAAGTCACGTTGTATTCTTTTTTCTTCACTAGATTTAATTATTTTCTTAATTATTTTATTCAACAGTAATCTTATTGCATGTCATTTAATTTTTTTTATTTTGAAATTGTGTGTTTTGATATACCGGCCATATATCAGGATTCACTTTTTCTCGAAAATTTATTTATCTTAAATTAATTTAATAACTTGAAGTTTATTTTTGGATATTATACAGTGGATAAGGGAGAATACAATCATTATAATTTTGTATATGTCTCGAAACATTAAGAGGACAAACTTGTTTAGTTTGATATGTACACCTCTCATTGTTTCTTATCAGCATCCCTGAACATCTGTGAGTTGATGACGCAGATTTCACAGAAAGATGTGTTCAAAATTAAGTAAGGTGATACAGTTTTATTACTGAATGTGCAAGAGAAACTCAAGAATTTTTGTCTATGAAACGTATTTTTAGAAGGTTACGGAAAGATTCAAAATATTGCATGCGATATTAAGTTACAATGAATATTGTGAAAAATTTTCAGAAATACTAAAAGTTATTATTGAAGTGAGTCCACTTTTTCGACTCAAAAATAATAAAAAAGTGTTCTTATATTCTTGTATTCTTTTATTCCTATATTCTTATAATTTTTATATTTTATAACGCATATGAAATAAAACATTGTTTATTGTGTTGGATAGTGCATAGAAGTTGTGTGTTATACACCATTTTCATATTATTAATAATTTCATTTTATTAGTGTCTATATTTTTTTATCTTTTTAAAAAATGTATTTCATATATGCAAAATATGTGTAACAATATAAGTTATTACTACGATGGCGCCAGAGTAGATTTTTATACAAAATTATTATTTTAACATTTGTATGATTTCATGTATTTTTATATTTACTATCTTATTGTTTGATATATTATTTTCCAACATAATTTTTTGAAAATATCTACCAGCTATAATACGAATCTATTATTATGAAGGAATAGGAGGAAACGTGAGCTCTTTTTCTGGATGTCGAATAGATTTAAACAAGCTAATCTTCAATTATATGTATGGAAATTCATTTTTATCAATTAATTGTCATTACTGTGTTTGTTGTTATAGTTTCGTTTATTATATTGCATTTTGATTTTAGTATTCCTATTGCTTAAATATTTCTACTGTGTGTAATATGTCTTTCTAAATAACTATGTATTGTTTTGTGATTGTTTAAAATTGATTAAGTTTGTAAAGAGAGAAAAAACCACGCCATGACTCCCTTTTAAAATTGGGGGGCAAATGTAAGGATAATTAAATTAGATTAAAAATTAAATTCCCTATCTAGTACTTGACTCACCTTTCTCCTTTCCCATATTCAAGTATCAAACTAATCACCCATTTATTTCTTCCGAACATATGGCCTAGCCAATAAACTTGTCTAATTCCAGATCGTTAGATTTAATAGTCAACATATGTCAGCATTAACTTGCCAGCAACCTCTTCAAAGCAGCGATACTTACCATATGTTTTTCAAGTGTTATCCACTTGAAACCACCACTATGGCGTGCTTTTTACTCCCTGCTCTTAGCGTCAGAACAGATGTACAAATGATCGAATAAAAGTCTTCACTTTTCTAACTTTAATCTGATTCTGTCTTAAAAATCATGATATATATATATATATATATATATATATATATATATATATATATATATAAAGGAGAAAAGCGACTCACTCACTTACTCACTCACTCACTCACTCACTGACTAATCACGATATCTCCGGAACTATTAAACCTACAGACTTGAAATTTGTTAGGTAGGTTCCTTTCATGGAGTAGACGTCAGCTAAGAACGGATTTTGCAACGTTCGAACCCCAAGGGGCGTTACGGGGGTTTAAAGGGGCGTTATAGGTAATTATTTCCATTAAAAAACTATTAGATGTACAGTCGTGAAACTTGGTACACAGATTTCTTTCATAAAGTAGATTCCCTACATAATGATTTTTACGAAAATCGACCTCCAAGGGGCGTTATACATAATTAAATCCATATTTAACCTATTAGACGTACATTCTTGAAATTTGGTAAGCGGATTCCTTTCATAGAGTACAGATCCGCTGCAAAATGGGTTTTGTCAAAATGGACTCCCTAGTGGCGTTGTAGAGAATTAAGTGGTGTTATAGGCAATTAACTCCTTTTTTAAACTATTAGGCGTAAAATCTCGAAATTTAGCAAGCTGATTCCATTCATTAAGTAGAGATCCGCTATAAGATGAGTTTTGTGAAAATCGTTTCCTAAGTGGCGTTGCGGGGGGTTAGTGGGCGTTATAGATAATTATTTCCATTTTTAAACTATTAGACGTACAGTCTTGAAATTTGATAAGCGGATTCCTTTCATAGAGTACAGATCCCCTACATAATGGGTTGTTTGAAAATCTACCCTAAGTGGTGTTGTGGAGAATTAAGGGCTTTATAGGCAATTACCTCCTTTTTTTAAACTATTAGACGTAAAATCTTGAAATTGAGTAAGCAGATTCCATTCACTGAGTAGAGATCGGTCATAAGATGGGTTTTGTGAAAATCGTTTCCTAAGTGGCGTTGCGGGGGCTTAAGGGGTGCTATAGATAATTATTTCCATTTTTAAACTATTAGACGTACAGTCTTAAAATTTGGTAAGCGAATTCCTTTCATGGTGTAGAGATCCGCTACTAAATAATTTTGGGGAAAATTGATCCCCAAGGGTCACTGAGGGGGATTAAGAGGAGTAAAAGATAAATATTTTCGCTTTTCAACTAATAGAAACACCTGCTTGAAAATTAGAAGGTATGTTCCGTTCATGGAATAAAGTTTCTTTTACAAAGATTTTTGCGAAAACGGATCCCCTAAGGAGTGGGGTTGCGAGGAATTAAGGCGTGTTATAGAAAAATTCCTGTTTTTGAATTTAACTCATTTAATTGAAATTTGTTGAGCACTTTTCTTTAGTTGAATAGAGTTAAACTAAGAATGGATTTTACGGAAATCAACTCCAGGGGGAAGCGGGGAGAGTTTTTGGGGCGTATTGATAGACAAAATTTCCGTTTTCGAGCTGCTAAGACTACAATAATAAAATTTGGTTTGCATGCTTCTTTTGTTGAATTGGAATCCGCTAAGAGTGCTCTCAACGAGGTATTGATGATAAAAATTCCGTTTTTACTGTGTTAGTTTAGACTTGAAATTTAGCACGCATGTTTATTTTATGGATTAGAGATCCACTGAAAGTTGCTTTGGTGGAAATCCACTTCATTATTAGGTTAAGTGAGCGAAAAAAATCTTTCTCCTTCTTTTTTAGATATAAATAGAAATTAGATATTATAATTTATGTTCTTTTTATATCAAGGGGCGAGAGTGTAACAGCTATAAATATATTTTTCAATACAATCGAATTCTTAATGCTAGATATCAATAATTAATATATATGTAAACAGTATACATATATACAACATCGTGAAATAGCCAGTGATGCGGGTGGGTAACGGCTAGTATATATATATATATAGGAGCGCTGGTCAGTGATGTCACAAAATTTGTCTACTATTAATTATAGATTTAATTGCTCGTAACTATTTACATACTATTTACAATACGGACCATTATATAGGGTTTCTCGTCTTCAACGTCCGTCAACGTCTTATAACAAACATGAGGCGTTGTCGTCTTGCTTTTCGTCTTTACAACATGGCGTCGTCTCTGGTTCAGCGTCGTATTGCGTCTAACAACTGGCAGGCTCCCAAAACACTAAGAACGCTCCTAGGCATGAGCAGTAAATATAGTGGCTGGGAAATAACGCCAACATAATTAAATAAGAAGCACTACACCACTACCACACACACACACACACACGCACGCAAGCACAAAAACACACACACACACACACACATATATATATATATATATATATATATATATATATATATATATATATATATATATATATAGCAGTAAATAAATTAAAAATAAGACTAATAAATCCTAAAACATCTTAAGAACAAACCGAAAGAACCAAAAACATGGAACCATTACAAACCAAAAAAGAGAAATATAGCTAGAGTAAAAAAAAACTATTATGGTTTCCCGAGCTGTCACTGGCTTAGGACAGTGAAACAGGGTTAAACAGTGTTTTGCGAGATAATAGCATAATTGCGAGATAATAGCATTTCGGTATAATAGCATAAGAGAAAAACCAAGGGAAATGCCCAAAAACCCACGTGGGTGAATATAACATCAATAGAATAGAATTAGAAAATTAAATTACTATAGGAATCCATACGGAATAGACAAATATAAATATGTATAAACAAAAATATTTGCAATAGACGTTAATAATGATTTTGACTATAAGTAATAATAATGAAAATGTGCGAAAAAACTAAAATCTTACCCGATGTATTCCGATTCTAATAGCAAACCAACGCCAAGCACAAAAAAACGCATAACTAAAAATAATGGCACCATCTATATATATTTTTAGTAACTAAACTTATTATAAGAAAATTAAGAATAATATACTATAAACTAAATGGATCTGAATATATTAAATAATAATAATTAAATAGCTATAATTTTGAAGGCATATATTTATATATAAAATTAGCTGGATAATTATAGTTTAGGCAACTTTGAAATAACTTTTTATAATTATTAATTTTTAAAACTTCTTCAGATACTAAATCTTTATTTCTTTTTATACAATTTAGAATAATATTTCTAAAATTTGAAATGTGAAGGGAACTATTCCAATATGGCATTTTTATAACATCAAAATCAAAAGAGTCTCTTTAATCAAAAATATTACTTTTTAGCATATTATTTTCAATTTTTAATTGGAGATCCAGGAAGTTTGCTGCCTCTAAATTGCAATTGGTTTTTATTAAATACAAGTAGAGTGGATAATACTTTAAATTAGGAGTGAAGTACACTTTATTGCTAAAAATAATTAAATCATCGATGTATCTGAAAAAGTAACAAGAGCCTGTATCAATTTTTTCATTCTCGTAATAGTGCAAATAAATATTAGCCAGACTATTACTTGCTGGGCCACCTTGCGGCAAACCATTTATTTGTGGATAATAATAGTTATTATAAAATATAACTATATAACAAATTTTAAACAAATTTTTAATACTATTAAATTTATCATAATTTATCAAATTATTTAATGAATATTTAATGTAGACAATTCTAAGAACTAAAATCATATCCTCTATATCAATAGAGTTGAATAAGTCTTCGAAGTCAAAGCTATGCAAAGATTTAATACACTTGCCTTGCATGTTCTCAAAGATATCTTTACTATTTTTTTACAATAATAGAGTTTGAGATATTGCCTAGAGTGTGTTGTATAACTTCTTGCAACACCTTGCTTGGTTTTGTGATATAGGTATTAAAACCATTAGTAATACTTCTAAATTTAATATATATATATATACATATGTGGTAGCGGCCGCTATTTCTGAGCCACACCACTAAATGTACTGTGCATGCCTAGAAGCGTTCTTAGTGTTTTGGGAGCCTGCCAGTTGTTAGACGCATTACGACGCTGAACCAGAGACGACGATATATATATATATATTTACTGAATTAATAATTACAGCGTTAAACTTACATTTATGACTGTGATTATATAATAAAGATTAAATTCATATTGGATAAGAGATAAATCTATATATTTATGAAGAGTTTGTTTTAAATCAGTTGTCTTCAAACTTGTCTACTCACGGAACCTTTGAACCTTTAAGGTGCTTTCCGGGAAACCCATCCAAGCCTTAGAAAAATTTCTTAAGATAATATTTAAAGTAAATCGACATATTACAGGTACAGTAAGTAAAGACAAAATTAAACAAATACTGTACTTTTATTAAGTTTGTTAACATAATATTAATGCAAATTAATCATTAATTAGTGCTTCTGGGGTAATTTACCATTGTGTCTTATTGAATGTCTGGGATATATGTATTTCTTTCGAAGTCTAGGTATAATGAAGCTATCTTCAATCGTATTTTATATTATACATTAATTTGCTCCTATATTTCGTTTTTTGTTACCGCATACGTTGAGAAATATTTTTAACTTAAATACAGTGTATGTTTATAATTCTGTGAGAAACTTCTACCTATTCTGATAATTTGTAACCTACACTTTAGAATTTATTCCTGTTTAAATTTAGATTTGAACATTGGATAAGTTGTTTCTTTTTATTCATTTCCAAACCTTCCAAGCACGTGACTTTTATGAAATGTAAGATTTTCTTTTATTTTACTAAAATTTTGGTGTTTTGATTAAAACAGCGTTTCTTAAACTGTGGGATACGTCCCCCTGGGGGGGAGGGGTAATAACTTTACGTGGCTTCACACACGTATCAAAAAGTCAAAAATAAAATAGTTTTTAAAAAGTTATTAATTTACTGAAATGAAGCAAATTAAAATACATTTCGAATTAATAAGAAATAAAACTCAGTTACACTGTTATAATATACTTATAAACGTATCAGTATTACATAACGTATTTGATAATTAATTTATCAATGCTAAATTACGAACAAATTTAAAAACTACTAGTGACCCCCATGGGCTTGTCGTATACAAAATTATATATCAAATTTAATACCTACCTTGATAATTTGTACGATTTATAATTGAAGTTATATTTTAGCTTTAGAGTCAAAGTGCATTATTATTGCATTTAATAAATTGTTGTTGTAGAGAGGGGGCGATGAAAATTGTGATTTAATTATTGGGTCACAAACAATGGTAGTTTAAGAAGCACTGGATTAATCAAATAGTGGCTTATTGTGGAACCCTTGTCAAAATTCTAGGGAGCCCGAGTGTTCCGTGGAACTTAGGTTAAAGAGCTATACTTTAAATAATTAGTATTACACAAACATTCCCTTTCTAAATAAACCCATATAGCAGCATTTCTCAAACTGTGGGGCGCCCCCCCAAGGGGGCATGATAATCCTACTTGGGGGGGGGAGCGAGCATACCGATTATTTAAAAAAATTAATTTACTGAAAGAAAGCAAGACAAAATACATTCTGCCATAATAAAAAATAAAATGCACACTTACCTTGATATAATACACTTATAAATGTATCCGTACTGTACAATATATTTGATAGTTAATTTAACAATATTAAGTTACCAGTGACCCCATGGGCTTGTCATGTATAAAATTATATACGAAATTCAATACTTATCGATAATTTGTACGGTTTATAATTAAAGCCGCATTGTGTAGCTTTACGTCAAAGTATATATTATTGAATTCAATTAATTGTTATTGTATAGAAGATGAGTGCGATGAAAATAATAATTAACAATTGGGTCGTTAACATTGAAGTTTAAAAAGCACTGCCATGTAGCATTTTCTGCTGTAGAATGCTCTTTAAATTTCATTTTTTGTCTCGCATCTTTCAAAGTAAAATGCTATTGGTTATAAAATTATATTCAAATTTAGAAGGTTAAAGCTGCATTTTTGTTTTATTTGTTATGTCTGGATTTAATTTTCAAAATAGAACATTACTTATTAAAATACTTTGCATTTGCTTAAAATACCTTGAAGTGGAAAGAATGTAATATGTTTTGAATAAGAAAGATTTTGAACGATAAAAAATAACCCTAACTTCTTAATTACTATTACTTCATCATAACACAGCAACATTTTTCCACCGTACAAAAATGAATTTTGTGCAAAAAAGAATGCAAAAATTGTAGACATATTTAATTAAATTTTCAAGAAAAGATTAACTATCTTTACAGAAAAATGTTATTTTAAAACACTTTTCCAGTGTTAAGTGAACTATGAAAACTATATGTTCATGTAATTGAGGTTAGAATTAGTGTGCTAATTAAAAGTTGGAGAACTTTTAAGTAGTTAAACAGTTTTAATTTTCTTCTTTAGTTAAATTCGATTCAAATGACTATTAAAGATTGTATTTGTGTTATATCTATCATAAAAAATTAATGCGAAATGTTAATGTAAATATTATAAATGGTTCTGTACTAAAATATATATTTTACAATTTTCCCAAACTGATGAGCATAAAAGTGTGAGGATAAATTAAAATATATCTTATAGAAATAACAGAAAAAATTATTATGACATGTTTTTTAAAAAAATTTTTTCATAAATAAGTCTTTTATTTAAGTATATCGTCATATAAAGAAATTAAATGCAATCAAATTTTAATACAGTTAAAATACTCCTAAATAAGCCTCATAATTCATTTTTTTTTTAAAAAAATGTTTTCATAAATAAGTCTTTTATTTATGTATATCGTCATATAAAGAAATTAAATGCAATCAAATTTTAATACAGTTAAAATACTCCTAAATAAGCCTCATAATTCATTTTTCATCATAAGCAGCACATTAGCATAACTTTTTTTAAAAATATTAATTGCAAAATAACATACAATATTTTGTTTTCTAGCAAGACATTTTGGTAATCTTATTTCGGGGGGAGTACCACAATTAACAAATCTATTTTTAATCAGCAAAATACTTTATAGGAAGAGTCACCCTTTATTATAGAAGTAATAAAAATTTAATGTTTGAATGAAAACATTTGAAGTAATGAAAATGTTTATATTTTAATAGTTGCGTTATGGAATGATAAATTTTATTGCTATAAATTTAGTTTTCTTTTTTATTTCTCTGTTTGCTATTTTGGTTCTATTACAAATAATGAAGTAAAATTAGGTTGGAATACTTCACCCTGCATTAGTTTTAGTAAAATTCGGATTATTTGTTTTAAGGCATATATTAAGATAACTGAGATGTGAAACTGCTTTAAATTTTTCATTTTTTAAATTTTACTTTTAAAAAATAGAGGGCACTTTTCTGCATCCATAGATGCATTATTTAAGAAAATGTGATAAATAGAACGCTAGAAAATTGAATTTTAAAATTAAAGGAATTGTGATGTAAGTATAATTCAGGTACACTTTCTTCAAAATCCATTTTGTATATAATATGTATTGTAAAAAACTAATTTTTCTATACTAAGAATGTGATTTTTCTGAATTATAAGTTCAAATTTATTGAAAATTCTACATTTTTTCTGCAAAAATTACGGAAAATTTAAATCGTTAGTTACAAAATTTAAAAAAAAATTTCGTTTTTGAAATGTTAATTATATGTTTAGTTTTACGTTAATAAATATTCAATGTAGGTCTTAAATTATAAATCAAGTTTATTTAGTACAAAGTGGATCTTCAGGATTATTTTTAATTTAAGTGAACAGCTTGTAAAACAGACATTTCGTTTTTCCTAACTGATTATTGTTCGCATTTGAATACTCATAAATAACTCTATATATTTATGACTATTGCTTTTACTTTAAAATAAATATTCACATGTTTGAGTAAAAATAGAGATTCTTTTGTTATAATTTTTGAAAACAGAGTTCCATTTAAATAAGACATCAAATTAACTTTTTAAATTAATCAAATACATTGTTTTGTGTATTTTAATAATAATAAAAATATGTATAAGGAATTCTGTAATATCCTGTAATGATGATGTTCAAAGTGAAGTAAAAATACTAAAATTTATAGACATAAAATTTTGGTATTTTAAACGGAAGAAGGTGAGAATCGTTGACAACACGTGTTGATGAAGTAAAGAAAGAGTAATTAAAAATACTTCTAAATAATCTAGAATTTTAAACTTACAATTTAAAAACTGAGAAATGATGCAAAATAATCCAATTAATTATGATATGACTTAATATTATATAAAAAATATTATTTTACAAATCATAGATAAAAATACCTTTATCTGCGATTTTCTCAAAATGCTATTTTTGTTCATTCCGGTACACTTTTCTCAAAATTTACTTTACCTATATTGCTGATATTTTGCATATTTTAAGATCCACAAATTTACAAAACACAGAATGAATTCGTTTTCAAATAAACATTCGCAAATTTTAGTTGTGGCACAATTTCTGCGTAAAATTTAAAGGAAATTTGAATCACTAAATTTAAAAGTTTTTTAAAATTTTTATAAATTTATTTTTTAAAATTTCATTTGATTCATTTTATCGATTGTTATGTTTGCAAAAACTCCGTAAAACTTTATAGCTATATATGCAGTGGGCTTTATGCAAAGTGTACCTTAAGGTAAGAACATGTCTCGAAAATAAAAAAAAATAGTTGTTGATTGTTCATTGCTCTGACAAATTTAATTGTAATTTAAAATAGAATTTTTTCACACTGACAGGTGCTAAAATGTATAGATAATTCAACTTAAAAATTTTACTTTGTTAGTGAGTACCATTTAAGTTTGGTGTAGAAAAAGTTCATTTTTCCTTCTCGCTGAGGTCCCAGTTACCTTAACAAAAAACTATGAAATTTCTAACGATAGCTTAAAAAAACAATTGAAAATCGTAGGTATTTGGAAATAAATACATAAATGCAGATTAGAATGCCCTTAAGAATCCCCGTGTGAAAATTGAAAGACTAAGTTATGTACACCCTAGTGTGTTAGATTTGTAGCATCCACCTATGGCGTATTGTACAATTTATTGTGTAAAATTATTTGAATCAACTATAATTGAACATCAGCCAACATATCTCGAATTTATTAGAATAATTTATACGCGGAAGAATAAGATATACACGAGGATTCACTGACAGTGCTATAAATTTTCAAAAAGGGTAGAGGACACATTGACTAATTGGAATCACAAAAGACTACAAGGTTGAAATTGTCTTTTATAATAATTTACGATTAAAAAAGCAAAGAAAAGGAGACGAGAAACAGCACATAATGTTTATACGAGGGTAACTCTGAAATTTTCGAGATACGCGCGCACAAGAAGTTATAAAATAAAATTAATGGTTTAGTATGAAAATATAGATACGAAGTATTTAAACACCGGGGATACGACTGTTTACTGATTTACTTCCAGTTGTTCAGCGTAGAATAAATTTCAGACAGAAGTGAAAATGGAGTTGAAGTGAGAATATTATCATGCTGTGATTTTCTGTGATTTTAAAGCTTGATTAAATCAAGAGGAATGCATTCAACGGCTGAAATTAGCATTTGGTGATAAATCTCCATGTCATGCTACTGTATTCAGATGGTTTAACGAATTTTGCAGTGGTCACAATTATCTTCAGGATGAAGAACACACATGGAGGCCGCGGCTGGTAGTAATCCCGGATAATGTGTCTGCCATACGAAAAATATTAATGAATGATAACCGCTGTACCTACCAAAAGAGATAGAAGAAACTTAACTTTGGATCCGCAGCCATATACAAAAATATTCATGAAGAATTACACATGAAAAAATTGTTTTCCTTTGGGTTTCCCATAATCTGACTGAGCACCAAAAAGAGGAACATGTAAGAATTAGTAAAAAAAAGTCCCTTAAATTGCCAGATGATAGTGGCTACCACGTCATTTCTAAAATTGTAATGGATGATGAAACATGCATAGCGTTTTATGACGTTCCAACAGGTCAAGAAAGCAAAGTATGGGTCTTTGAAGATGATCCCATGACAATAATGGTGAAGAGCCAACAAGCAATGAAAAAAGTAATGTATGCCGTTTTCTTCAGAAGTACGGGATTGATCAAATCCATCAAGTTGGAAGGACAGAAGATAGTAGCAGCAAACTGGTATACTACTAAATGTCTTCCAGAAATTCTCCAAGAAGTTAATGTCAGGGGACAAATGCTTCAGCATGACAGTGCATCTTCCAATACAGCCGAATTAACAGCTGAATTTCTTAAGCAAAAACAAATTAAAGTGATAGAGCATCCACTTTATTCTCCAGATCTAGCTATGTGTGGCTTTTGGTTAGTTAGTTATTTAAAACAGAACGTACTTGTACGTCGTTTTCATTCAGAGGAATGCATTGAAGTGGCTATAAATGCTTTTTTCATCAATTACAAGAAACGAATGGTTTAAGGTATTTAATCTGGGAAAAATTCGTATAGAAAATGCATTGATGCTGGAGAGGACTACTTTGAACACTCCTAAAATTTTGTGAGTATAATTTTAAAAACTTAAGAGTATCTCAAAAATTTCAGAGTGACCCTCGTATAAAAATATATTTCTACTATTAATAATCCTCAGATGACAATAACATCAAGTACTGTAAACGCTTTAGACTCATTTTCTTTGTTGACAGTATTTTTCAAGTGGTGGATTGAGAAAAACCTAATTATTGTCAGTATGGCTTCAGTATTACTTGTATGATAGTTTTCATAAAGATGTAGGATATTCAACTCCTTGCCCTGGTTTTCCTCTAACTTTTCGAATTATTGGAATCTTGCTCGAAGCAACCACAATGTTCTGTGCAGAAGTAAGAAGATCGTATGAGGAGAGGAATACGCATGTTTGGAATACGTGCCTTGTACAAATACAGAGTGCCAAGCCCATTACGATTCGCAGCTACATAGCCTAGGTGTATGGCAATCATTTCAACGCTTAAGTATTCTCATTCACCCTACTACACTGCCAAATAAAATTAGGAAAACATTAGTTTTTACCAAAATTACATGAATATTTCTACTGACAACTTCCGTAAAACAACGCATTGCTTGAGAAGTGTAATGGAAAACAGAAGAAAAATTCATACGTAAATTAACGTTTATGTCGTTAAAAGCCAATAAAAAGAAGATTAGCGTAAAAATCGCGATTTCCCAGAGGCTTCCTTAACTGTCGAAGTTTTAACACGCAATGTCAAATTTTTGTTTGAAGAAAAAGGGATTTATTAACCTCACAATATTATATTTTACTGGAATCCACAAAGTGGCTTATTATTGGAAGACTTCAATCTGAGCAAAAAGGAATAAATATTGGTCATGGAATAATTTCCAAAAAATAGGGAATGTTATAGAGTCACTTGGACAAGGTCGTCTACGTGTTATAAAACCAATTTATGACCATCTTGCCATTTAACAGGCCATTGAGACCAAACAGAAACTGCCATTCAACTGAAAAGACAGTTACTTTTATCAAGAGTACGGAGAATGTCAAACCAAAAAATGGGGCATCGTCATGTTAATCTATGAACGTATGGTAATGGTGAGTATTCCGTTCACATCAAGGCAGTATGCGACCTAAAGAAGGTGAATTGCTGAACATCAAAACTAAGCATCATACCATTGAATTCTGGTTTCTGTTTGCTGACGAGTCCCAATTCATTCTGGAGTGTGACACTTGACGTATTTTCGTATGGAGGAAAAGAGACACTAATCCCACTTTCTTCGATGAAAGATCAATATACGGACAAGATGGATTAATGGTACCGATAATAATCACCCTAGGCCGAAAATGGACATAGTAAAGGGTGTTTTTTTAGAGGTATAGAACTTTAAATTGCAATAAAACAACGATGTATTATTCGATTGACATAAATTTTTTTTATTCGAAAGATAATCTTGTGGCATTACATTTTAAATATGACTTCTGGCATAGGACTGCCACGGCTGGCTCGGATGTAGTCCAATCTGGACGTCCAATTTTCGATGACTTTTTCCAACATTTGTGGCCGTATATCGGCAATAACACGGCGAAAGTTGTCTTCCAAATGGTCAAGCGTTTGTGACTTATCCGCATAGACCAATGACTTTACATAGCCCCACAGAAAATAGTCTAGCGGTGTTAAATCACAAGATCTTGGAGGCCAATTCACAGGTCCAAAATGTGAAATTAGGCGGTCACCAAACGTGTCTTTCAATAAATCGATTGTGGCACGAACTGTGTGACATGTTGCGATGTCTTGTTGAAACCACAGCTCCTGGACATCATGATTGTTCAATTCAGGAATGAAAAAGTTAGTAATCATGGCTCTATACCGATCACCATTGACTGTAACGTTGTGGCCTTCATCTATTTGAAGAAGGATTCCACCAGCCCATAAAGCGCACCAAGTAGTCAGTTTTTCTGGATGTAACGGTGTTTCGACATACACGTGTGGATTAGCTTCACTCCAAATGCGGCAGTTTTGTTTGTTGACGTAGCCATTCAACCAGAAGTGCGCTTCATCGCTAAACAAAATTCGCTTATGAAAATCGGGAACAACGGCAATCTCGTTTTGGGCCCATTCGACGAATCTACGCCTTGCTTGATGATAGTTTTGATGAATTGCCAAACCAAACTGAGAATAAATCACTTGACAGCTGTTAAATCGGTCGCCATCTTGGAAAGTAATGCCAACTTAAACTTTTATACCTGAAAAAAAAAACACTCTTTATAATATGCGAAATAGCAAATGTTGGCCCAAAGTTAACTATACAAGATACTGAACTACTCGAGGCATACATTGCACTGCCAATCATTGGGGGTTCTTTTTTTAACGCATTTTAATGACGTACCCCATAAACTGTGCTTTCCTCTATTTGTTAATTTGGCGCATACACACATTTTAATGCGAAAATATTTTTAAAAAATTAGTCAATAATGTACTGTTCTTTATGTTGATAGAAATAAATTTATTTCGAAAACTCTTTAGATAAAATGGGCCTTAACATATTATTTTGATGGTTATGTTTAATCATTAAAGTTGCGCACATTTACTTCGAATAAGATATGCTGAAGAGTAGAGATTTAAGGGGACTTGGCACCCTTTGAGCAAACTTCTTTATTTACGTATTTAAAAATTATATTTCAACATTTTATACAATGTTTCTATTCAAGAAAATGTTACCAGATGAAAATTTTCATATATTATTCACACAATTTTAAAAATTTAAATTTTTTGAAGAAAATTGGGAAAATTTTAAAATCCTACTCCTTTTGTAAAAATTAATTTTTTGACCTGAAATTTTTTTTAATATTCTTATGGATGTTCTTAACAACTTTAGGGATCGATTTTAGAATAACTTCATTCGTTTTCGAGAAAAAAAATAAAATGTTGATATACAGGCTAAAATCAACGAAAAAGCCAACATGTCTTACATTTTATTTTTTTAAAAAAAAGTATTCAGTTTATAGCAAAACTGATCCCTAATTTTATTACATGCTTTATTTGTAACACGCAGGAAATAAATTGAAGTGATTGGTAAATAATTGTCGAAGGAGTAGCATTTTGAATGCACTAAGGTTTCAAAAAACACAAACAGAAAAACCACTTTAAAGTTTATAATTCTGAAAAATAATTATTATAAGCTTAATTAAACTTAAAATACCACTTTAAGATATTACTTATACGTTTTTTTTAAAAATAATTGCATTTTCATATGTTTTCAACCCACACATTTTTATAAATGATCAACTTTTAGAGAGTACTAATTGCACAAGAAAACTCAAGAAAAACTTAAAAATAATTCTTTTCTGTCACGACAGAAATTTTAGCTGTTTTTCTTCTTATAATATTAAAGTATTACATTTGTATGAAAAATATATCAGGAATAAGAACTGAAATTATATATAAAATTATTAATATAAAATGCCTCAATTTAAAAATTTTACATGCACACATTTCACAAGGAAGAAAAATTACATTATTGTATTGCCTCGGAAATATTCTGCTTTTAATACTACACATTCCTTTTTATAGTTGTTATTTCTATTTATAAAATAGATTTTCTTTTTATCATAACGCATTTTTTAGCTTTTTTTTCTAAAAAGCGGGTGTGGCTGAATTGCCTAATTTGTTTTTCAAATGAAGTTTTATTCAACTTCTAACTTTCCAACATGCACAAGTGATATATCAATCGAAAGATAATAATGCAAAGAATAAGATTAAATGAAAATAAAAAAAAACGATAGGTTTGTGGTTTGTAGGGTACCAAGTCCTCTTAAGTAAACCTATTGAAATGCAATATATTTAAAATTTTACTTTTAATTTAAAACCTTTAATAAGGCAAAATACCCTTCATACAATTACCTCCCAACCAATGGAAAAGAAAACTAGTTGATATAACTAATGACTGTTAAAGTTAATTTGCACGAGACTCAAAATTTTTATATAATTCGAGACAAAGTAACGATTAAGATAATTATTATATGTACTTTTCATTTACTATTTTTAGCGTTTTATTTCATCCGGAAAAATTCAAAATTCTCTCTTTATAAGGACAGAAATGACTCTGGAGATTTATTTAAGTTTCAGAGATAATCAATCTTCTAAATATTACTTTTTAGCTCTCACTGCAGAACTTTCGTTAACCATTAAAGTCATTTTTCCTTTTTTTCTTAGTATTTCAGAGCTTTTAATTTGACTATTTTGCTGCTTGAGAAAATTGGTATTTAGGGTTATTTAAAAGTTTTTAAAAGAAAATAGCATTTATGAACTTTTTACAGTGGTAAGGATTATTACGTGATAATTTTGCAACAGTAGGCATAATTGAAGAAACTATATGAGTATGACATTTTCATATTTATCGAGTCTATTATTTGGTTAAAACGATTTATACATTAACAGGAACAACTATACCATTTTTCACAGCTTCAATATTACAATCTTAAACATTTCTCTGTTTAGATATCTATGAGTTATTTTCTCTGTAATTAATACGGTAATAATGTTTTCATGCTGTTTGTAAAAATTATTTAGCCCAGTAAAAATCAATTGCAGTTATTTAATAATTTACTTTAAAAAAAAACTAATCGCCCTTTATTTTATGCAGACAGAGGAAAATTATTTTATTAGTTTGTGTCTATACTTTAAAAAAATAAAGGAAAAATATACATAAATTAAAAAAAAGGTATAAATTAGATTAATTCTGAATATAAATTATTTTCTATGGGTATATTTTTCTTCGTTTTTTATTACGTAATTATTGTTTATTATAATCAAAGGTTTGAATTCTACTTAGATTATTCTTGAAAATTATATATATATAACGGAATTTTTTAACAATATAAGCTTCAGTAACTACCTTTGATAATTGAGTTCAGTAAGACCCGTTCAACAAACCCGTTCAATTAAAGAGCAAAAACATACGTACCAAATTTCTTTAGTAGTCGAGTAGTTTGAAAACGGAAATTTCTTTTATCAATACGCCAAAAAAGGTTCCCACTCTCTCATAGGGGTCAGTTTCCCCAAGGTCCTTTCTTAGTGAATTTCCATTCAACAAGAGTATCATGTCTACCAAATTTCATTATAGTAAGAAGTAGTTCAAAAACAGGAATTTTTTTTATAAATAAGTCCAAGCAACAAACAGGTGCCCCACTATTGGAGTCAATTTCCGTAAAATCCGTTTTTATCTGTATTAAGCAAAAGAAACATGCCTACAAAATTTCATGTCTGTACGTCTAACAGCTTAAAACCGATAATATTTATCTAAAACACCCCTTAAGCCTTCGCAACGATCTTTCAGTTACATTCTCAAAACAACTTTTGTAGCGTATCTCTATTCCATTAGGAAACGGGCTTACCAAATTTCAAGTCTTCAGTACTAATAGTAAAAAAAAAAATACATAAAACTCCTTAAGCCATCGTAATGTCCTTGGGGATCGATTTTAAACCGTACAAATATTAAAAAACCTTTATAATATATATTTTTGTAACTTTATGATACTTTATAAAAGGAATGTGCATACCAAATTTCAAATATGTAGTTCTCATAGGCTAAAAACAGAAATATGTTTAAGTATAACGTCCCTTAAACCTTGAAATTACATTTTTTTAACACGTTAACGCGGTAATTAAGTATTTACGGCAGTAGGGGGATCGACTTTCACTAAACCCCTTTGTAGTGGATCTCGTTAAGTATGTTAAAACTTACATATCCGAAGAACAATATGTGAAAAAGTTGTTTTTACTCCATGAATTTTAAAAAGGAGTCTACCAAATTTAAAGTTATAGGTTAAATAGTTCAAAAAAACGGGAATATATATTTATCTCTAATTTTCTTTATGTCCCCACAACGTTCCTTGGGGTTTGAATTTTCTCAAAACCCGTTCTTAACGAATCGCTACTTCATGACAGTAAAATGTCAATCAAATTTCAAATCTATAAGTTTAATAGTTTCGGAGACATCATGATGAGTAAGAAAGTCGTGCTTTTCCCTTTTATACACTGCTGTTTGTAAAAAGTGTAACACCGTGAAGGAATCAACAGAATTAAATAAATTTTACAGAAAATATTAATTATTGGATGTTATGTAACATAGTAAAAGTACAAGACCATAATAAAGGACGCAAATCAGACACTTTTCACGTATCCTAGAGCCACCACGCATGCGTGGCGTGTGAGGTGACGTTTGAACTGATGGTGAAAGCGTATAAATAGAGAGCTGTAGTGGGACGTTGAAAATAGTTAATGATTATTTGTTAGTTGCCAATGTTTATTGAGACCTAATTATGCCTCCATGATGAAATAAGGAGAAATTCCCACAAATTGCGGAGTTTGGACGGGGGAGGATTATCAGCTTTCGAGAAGAAGTATTTTCATATCGTGCAATAGGAGCTCGTGTACAGTGGAACAGTTCCACATTGATGCGAGTTTGGAAGCAGTAGACCGACGAATACCGAAAAATTTCAAAAACTGGCAGTGGGCGACGGAAGGTGACGTCAGCGAGTGACAATCGACACCTGCTCCGCATGGCGGTGAATTACCATATAGCTTCCTCCAGGCAGTTGGCAGCCCGTTGGTTTACTGCTACAGGTGTACTAATGTCGGCTTCGTCAATTCGTTCAGTGTCTGCTGCTCCGTGGATTGCGTGCAAGGTGCCTTTAAAGAGGATCCCCCTCACGGCAAACCATTGACGGCTGCGTCTGTAATGGTCTCATAAGTAAGCTGATTGGCAGCAAGTTGCCTTTTTAAATGATTGACGCTTCAGCTTTTGGGCCCATGATAGCCGCATTAGTGGTAAACGCTATGCCGGTGAACGTTGCCTTCCAGAGTGCGTTATTGAACGACATAGTGACCTAACACCCGGAGTTATGGTTTGGGGTGTGATTTCGTATTATGGACGATCCAATTTGCTACGAATTGAGGGTAATCTCAATAGCAACAGGTACGTCCATGAAGAGCTCAATCCCGAATTCGTTCCCTTCCTTTACGGCATCCCTGGTGCTATCTTTCAGCAGGATAACGCACGTCCACATGTTGCAAAGTCTGTTCGAGACTTCTGTTCAGCCTAACACATGCAACTTCTTCCTTGGCCTGCTTATTCACCGGTTATGCCGCCTATTCAGCACGTGTTGGATTTGGTTTACGGCATCTCGCTCGTGATCCGTGTCCTGTTGTTTCAAAAGACAAACTTTTGCTGCGCGTACAAGCAATATGTAATTCTCTCCCACAAGCAGACAATTAAAATCTAGTGCAGTGCATAGTGGCTGCACCAAATACTGATTTTGGACACTTAACATTGTATTTTTGCTTTGAAAATTTCGTCATTTATTTGTACTAATACAAGTCGTTTGTGCATTAAATTTCGTTTGATTCTGATGATTCCTTCATGGTGTTGCATTTTTTTACAAACAGCAGTTTATATATACATTATTAATACTATTGGCATTTTGAAACTGATTAGGTATTGTGAGCTTAAAATTATATTTAAGGTAAAATTATCTTTATTAATAAAAATAACTTTGAACTATATTATATATATATATATATATATATATATATATATATATATATATATATATATATATATATATATATATATATGTTTAAAAAAATTCTGTAATTACTAATCTGAAAGTTATGTGATACAAACGTTGTTAATGCTTTTGCTCATTCGTAAAATATTAAAAGACCTTTTTTAGCGTTCACCTTCCTAACTGTGAAAGAAGCCTTTTAAATGGAACTGAATCACAAGTGAATAATAAACTGTAGATAAAAAAGAAAGTCATTGTTTTAAAATAATATAAAAAAAAGATAACCTAAAAAAATTTCTGATAGAGAGAGAGAGAGAGTTTCCATATTTTTACTTATAACTGAGAAGATATAAGGTAGTTCAACAAAATTGAAGGTCGTATGTTTTTCGTTGAATGTAGTCATTAGTTCGTCTTTTGTTGTTATCGCTTGGAAATTATTTTTCAATACTTAATTATTTAAAAAGGACATTCATTAATGCTAATTAAGTTGTCAGTGTTATGCTAAGATTAAAATGTGTAAAAGTTAAAATAAACAATTTTAATTGCTATTTTTTATTCAAAGGTTTTAATAAGATATGATTTTATTAAAGATTTTTTTGCTTTTGCTTTAAGAGCATGGGAACTTGTGATATATTCTTGTCATTACTTCACTTTAAATTAAATGCTTGCAATAATCAAATAGGTTTTATTCTTACAATTAGATAACACTTATTGTACCACGTTTTATGCTAGGAGTAATTTTACAAAAAATAATTTAATTAAGGAAAATAATTTTAATTTTCTTTTCGAATACCTTTTTTTTATGTACAATTAATAATGGCATAGACATGAAAACTACAATTCTCTTTTAAAAAGATATTTTTTTTAATGCTATCAATATTACGTGACCTAAAACTTGTCTGCTTGTATATTTTTCTTATATTTACTCTTCATAAGATTGAATGAAATTATATGATTTCTGGCATACGTGTGTTTATCCAAATATTTTACAACATATACTATGCAGAAATTTTTCTTAGTCCTTGGTAACAATATATATGATTAAGTACTATTCACATAAATCAAATGTGGATGAATCCATTCTGAGAATCTTTCTGTCTTCAGAATGTGGAATCTCTTTGTGAAAATCGCTGAATTTTTGAAGATGTGTCTTAAGACTGCATTCGGCTTATGCTAAAGAATAGGACCCAAATTCGAAATATTTTTTAAAATATAAGTATTTAAAAATGAATATAAATAACTTATACATTTCATAAATCATTATTCCAGACAAATGATGTATTTTTACTTAAGAAGCACAATTTTTTTCGTTAACTGCATACTTAAGGTCTTCGAAAAGCAATTAAGAAAATTCGCGTGCATATTTCATGTTTGACTTCATGTGACGCGTTATTAGATCATTATAAAAATCATAATAGTCTTTGGAAAGGCTTTTTTTTAAACAGGATATAAATTTAACTATTATATTATTTTTGTTATTCGAAATGAGAATGAGTCCTATCCGAGTATTACCATTTCCTAATGTATTTTCAGTAATGTGCAACGGAGTTAGATATTTAGAGAACAGACATTGATAAACAGCTTCAGAATATATATATGTCTAGCTAGAATATCTGGCTAACTTCATTTCTTCAATATCCTGGATTCAAACATTATGTTCCGTTATTTTTATATATACATCAAAGCAATGTTTCCTTCTATATAAAAAATTCACAAGAATCATTTCAGTTTCTATAAGCATACTATGAAATATTATTGAAAATATAATATAATCTTCTTTTATATTGCATACAATCATTGAATTGAATGAATTTGAAAAGAGGGTATACGTCTAGAAATTTCTTCTGCTATTAATAGAAAAATCTCCTATATTCTTTTCATAACATTGCATTTTTTAATATACATATATTCAGAGTTCAAGGAAATACTAAAATTGCATGACGGTTGCTGTTGTATCTATAAAAATAGCAAGCTGAGAACGATTTTAGCGAACGATTTTAGCATTGCCTGTCTGTCTGCTATAACAATTTTTTTTTACTTACCAAATATTTTTCTGCATAATATATAGCAAAAATAAACAAAACATATTAAAAACAATGCGACACTGTGAAGTCAGTATGGTTTTTCAAGGGATAATATATTTGATAATATTTTTTTAATAGATAATTTTACAGAAAAACTCAATTTTTGTGTGAATTTAAAAACAAAAGATTTCAAGAAATATTTTGTATAATAAATTATTTCAAACAATTTATAAAAGTTATCCTCATATTTGTAAAAGTTTGTGGCTTTTTTATAGAAAAAGATAAGCAAAATTAATGACCATACAGTTTAAAATTAAATTTGTACGTAAAAATTAGTGTCGCCAGCCAGACTAGTTGATTTAAAATGGCAGTCATTAGTTTTATATTAATCAAGATAAAGTTACAAAAGCTTTTAAAACGACGAAATTTAGGAAATATAGAACAACTATAAAAATAGAGCTTATTATCACGAGTTTTAGAAACTTAATTAAATTTTTTTTAAGAAATGTTTGAAATATATTTTGAATGTTTTGAAATTTTACACTCTGAGTTCATTTCATCTCCCCCCTTCAAGTTATTTTTATAAACTTAATATTCTTATCATTCATGTGAATCATGACCTCTTGAATTAATTCTGCCATTGTGTCCAATTCAGTGATATTTTGTTTAATTTACATATATATATGAACTGAAATGAACTCAGTGGTGCAACAGCTAATGAAGGCCAAGGCCTACTGTGCCAATCTCAGTTTACATAACATTAGGCGCTGGGATACATGCGCAGATGTTTCGGTCATGTGGTCAGAATGACGGTAAAACCTCCAGTGTTTAGCTCCCGAGCAAGCATGGTTCTCATTTATCGACCCGATAAAGGGATGAAAGGCTGAGTCGAAACTGCCCAGCCCAGGATTTGAAACTCGGACCTGTGATGTGGAAGCTCGATACACTACCATTAAGACATTGGGCTTCCATGGTTCCATGAAGCAGCTTAACCTTAATTCGCTGGCCTAATTCAGCGACAGATTTAGAAATCATAATAAGTCTCCATTTCAGTCCAAAGACTCTTTCTGTATCTTCAATTGTTATGTTTCTTGGAATCTAATTTCTTTCTTTTTTAGCCTTGTAATTTATATAACTTTCTCACTTAATATTTTATTTTATTTTTTCTACTATATACACTGCTGGACAATTCCAAAGGACGGATAACACTATCATCCATAGCAGCCACAAAATGAAAGGAAGCAAAATGTGGAAAATTAGAATAAGTGCGGGATATTAGTAAGAAGAAGTATGAGTATGCAAATTTTTTTTCCACGTCTGTTCATCACGTGAAAGCGTTCATAAGAGTTGTTCACAGTTGTTGTTTCAAGTCAAAGTTTTACAGGAAAGATTTAATAGACAAACTTAAAATTTCTGGCATGTCTTCCCGACATCACATAGATGATTTTATGCGTGGCCGAATTATTGGAAAGATCGAAGAAGGGCGAAAAATAACAGATGTTGCAAGGGAGTTCGACATCGCTCACAGCGTTGTTTCACGGCTGTGGACGTCATTTAAAACTACTGGAATGTGTAGTAGACGGCACGGGGAGGTCGTGTTAGAAGTACGACGCCTGCAGAAGACAGATATATCGTCCTATCAGCAAAAAGGAACAGGCGCACCACAGCTCAGAAGGTGGCAAATCAGTTTCTTGCTGCCTCAGGAAAGCAGATCTCCCGAAAAACTGTTGGCAGACGTTTGAGGGGAGGAGGACTATACGCACGCAGACCTGTTGTGTGTATCCCATTGACCAGACAGCACCGTACTGCCCGTTTGCAATGGTGTGAGCATCGCAATTGGACTGAACAGGACTGGGCATGCGTACTATTCTCAGATGAGAGTAGGTTCACTCTGTCATCGGATTGTAGACGCCAACTGATCTGGCGCGAGAGTGGTACTGCTTATCGTCCAGAAAATATCCAGGAAAAGGACCGATATCCGACATGCAGTATCATGGTGTGGGCCGGCATCATGATCAATGGCCGCACGCGGCTACATTTGGTTGCGAATGGGATTATGACGGGCCAACGGTACATTGATGAAGTTCTACTTCCTCATGTTCGTCTTTTCCGTGGTGCTGTCGGTGATAAATTTGTTTTATGGACGACAACGCAACATGATATCGAACACTCGCTGTTCAGGATTGTCTAGACAGCGAGGGTATTCAACGTCTCGTATGGCCAGCGCATTCTCAAGATCTAAACCCCATTGAAAATGTGTGGGATACTTTGGGGAGGCAAGTTGCTGGTCGAAACTATCCTCCGACAAACAAGAACACCCTCATCCGTGCACTCACAGAGGAATGGGATAAATTGCCTCAACAGCTTCTGGATAATGTTGTGCAAAGTATGATGCGACGTGTGGAATGTTGCTTCACACTCCACTTTGGACATATCCCGTACTGATACCTTTCTTTAAGGTGCCTGCTGACTTTTAGATGCATTGTTCCATTTCTCCGTACGCAGATCAAATGAACGTTTTTTTTTCTTTCAGATGTTTCACAGCTTTTGTACTTTCCAGAACAATAAATATTCTTTATTCTAATGTCTGAACAGTGTGGAAACTATATTTTATCCTACTAGGCCTCATGTCTCGCTTAATGGTATGCTACATAGCAATTTGTGATCCGTTCTTAGCGATTGTCCAGCAGTGTATATACGTATTTGAGTTTA
Source organism: Trichonephila clavipes (assembly GCA_019973935.1). NCBI lineage: Eukaryota > Metazoa > Arthropoda > Arachnida > Araneae > Nephilidae > Trichonephila > Trichonephila clavipes. The sequence goes on from BMAU01006576.1 coordinate 303,087, forward strand.
ATATTTAATTTTTGAAATTCTGGAACTTAAGGTAACCAACTATAAGTTCAGTTCATAGAGTGATTTTTAGTGTTGGGCCATTAGGAAAAAAAAAGAAAGAAATACAATTATTGAGGAAGAAGGAATAATATATATAACTAGAGACTTTTGTAAGTTGTTTTTATAACACTTACTTTTTCTAACTTATAAGGATATTATTTCAGTGTGTTTTTGAAGAATGAAACTTTCTCGATAATTTGTGCAGGAAAAATGGGATATCTTTAAAACAATCGTATCAAATTCAATGAAGTTTATAAAATATATGTTATGAGCTCTTTAGAATGCAACACGCCGTAGGTTTTAAGATAGTTACGTTTAATCCCATTTTGCAGCCATTTTTAGCTTAGAACTTACAGTAATTTGGACGAAAAATCATTTACATCAAATTTAAATGCTCTTATAAAATATTTATTTCTTTATATATATGTTTTACCTTGCGGTTAGTGAGACTTCAGTTAGATAAAGAAGTATATCAATGAAACTAAAATTACATCCAATAAATTTTCATTTATGGCCTTTTTTCTAAAGTTTGAAAATTTTTTAAAATTTCATAAAAATAAGATTTTCTTCATAACCAATTCACATGATTATTCATTTAATAATTTTATGAATGTCTAAGCTTATTTATGTTCTTTAAAACCAAAAAATTTGTCTGAATATCAATTTTTGAACAATTGATCTACAACCTAATCGGATGCTTTAAAGCTGATGTTTATAAGCTATTTCTAACATCTAATCATATTCAAAAATTAGTCACATTAGTGATAGGTTCATTATTAGCACATTATAAAATATTATATTTGTTCGTGAGTGTCACGAGTTATAAATAATACGACGGATCAAGTCTTTCGACTAAAATTTTATTAAAACTTAACATAAAAGTAACGTAAGTTATATTGTGGGTTTCGTAGTAACAGCAGTTGTTATCCACGTCAGTGATTGCCGACAGTTATTCAGCTTTTGCCGAATGTTACATATGGACGGTAAGTGGCGCACGCAGGCGTCAACAATATTATTGATTTCATGTGATAAAGACGAATGAAATTTTTCAATACGATCCTTTACCAAATCTTGAGAGCGTTCCAGGAATATAGGAAAATAATAATGATTAACTGTTTAGTAAGAAAATGCAGCCTAATTTTAATAAGGAGACATGAGAGTTGATATTAAATTTAACCCTCTTTTTTCTGCTTTGATGTTTAGTAGGAGTTTAGGAAATTAAGATGAATCTTTACAAAAGTCGTAACTAGGAAGAACTCACAATATACCTTATTCAGCCCTATTTATACGTTCACGAAAATGATGAAAGGTCTTTAAGGGCAGAAAGGGTTCAAAGCTTTAAGAAATCTTCTGACATTTTAAAGACAAGTAGAAATTTTATTTGCGTGAGGTTATTTTTTATTTAAGAGATCCAGTAGCCCAAAATGCTTTATTTACAAAAGGTATTGTTAAAATTTAATTGTAAAAATTACTATTTCTGGGCATTGTAAATATAGAAATATATACCAAAATATACAAAATATTTCCAAACTCAAATATTAAGTGCAAATACATTCTTATAACAAAAAAACGACGAATAAGAAGGAGTTGCCTGATTATAGTGAAATTTCGTATGCAAAGTCATTTGTACCGAACATGCAAATGATTACAATTTGGCGTGAATAAATAGCGGGAAATACAGCGCATCGGAATTGTGTACTCAGCAGGTGTCTGCAAGTAGCGATTTTCAACATGAATGTCAAAAATTCTGTTGCATTGCGAATTAGGATACCTTCCAACGACTGAAAAAAATGATTGGCGCAGGATTTGAGCTCATTACGAGCAACGGTCTGAGTTTGAAAGAGGTCGTATCAATGGACTGAAATAGACAGGTTAGTTCAATTGGAGAATCGCTCGTGATATGGGTTGAAACGATGCGACCATTAGAAGATGCAAACAAGAATGTTTGGACAGTGGCAGATTTCAGCGCCATGGCGGTCCTAGGGCTACAGCAGATCGAGAATATAGATTGATAGTCAGATCAATTGTCACAGAATCTGATTCCTCGTTAACCATCAGATGTGCGAGCCACACGTGAATGTCCACCATGACTATTCACAGACCTCTGATAGAGCAAAATTTGCTCTCGTACCAACCGCTACGCCACCTGCCACTTACGCCTGTACACTGTCGAACCAGATGACGGTGGTGCTTGGCTCGATCAGGTTGAAATCATACTGACTGGGGACGTATAGTGTTTAGCGACGAATCTCGCGTCCAACTGTGTCTTGATGATTATCGAAGACGTATCTGGAGACACCCAGGGTAGAGTGCCCCAATCTTGCTTTCACTATTTCATGCCACACAGGCCCTCAACCAGGAGTTAGGATTTGAGATGCCATTTCTTTTGACAGCCGAACCCCTTTGGTCATCATTAGAGGCACACTTACAGACCAACGGTGTGTCGACGACATTATGAGAATTGTATTGCTATCGTTCCTTTTTCAGTATCTTTGCCTTATTTTGCAGAAGATGAGAACAGACCACATGCGGCACATGTTGCCACGAAATGTCTTACAGCTTGTCAAGCACTTCCTTGGCCAGACCGCCAGATCTCTCTTCAATCGAGCATGTCTGGGATATGATGGAAGGCAACTGCATCTACCAGGAAATGTTGATGACCTGGCCCAATGATTGGAGCAAATTTGGCAAGAAATACCTCAGGAGACCATCAGGGTGTTTTATCACTCGATGCCACGTTGTGTGGCAGCTTGCATCCAGGCTAGAGATGGATAAACACCTTATTGCGCTCGTTACTTTGTAACTATGTAACTCTGAAACAAATAATTCAAGTTTTCTGAAATTTTAGTCATTTTCTATTCCGTACACAATCTTTCTATCCACCAATTTTTATCATTATCGAAAAACTCATTCTTAGTGCGTCATTTTTTTGTTTTAGAGTGTATATAATTGCACTTGATATTTTAGCTTTTGAGTTTGATTTGAAAACATTGATTAAATATTGATCTGACAAAGTATTTATCAAGGACTGTCCTTAAAATGAGGGTAATTCTAACAAAATTTTGTCTTAAAATGTCTTAAAATAATTATTTAAATGGATCATCATTTTTTATCTTTTTAAAAAACATGATATGTAATTGATTTCCCAGAAAGTAAGCAGCTGGAATTCCCATATCAGAAAATAACAGATTATACTTACTTGATAAAATTCAACATAAATTTTTTAAATCCTAAGATGTTATCAAAATGGTAACAACTAGAAGAAAAAATGTTATTTGACTAATATGCAAAATATAAGAAGTATAATATAGATGTTCCAAAAATAATGCTATAAATATACTATTTCATTTCCCACGAATCTCTCTCTACATAAATATAATATTTTACGTTCGTGTTAAGAGTTTTATATCAACAGTCTGTGCTTTAGTATGCTTCAAAGGGTTGAAAATAAAATATTCCAAGAGAGTTTCTTAACATTAATTTCTCTTTTTTGTTCTTCACACACACAAACAGAGAGAGAGAGAAAAGGAGTTCCTTATCAATTAATGTATTACCTTTTACATTTAAAATACAAGCATTTCTTTTACTACTTTTAAACTTAATGGAGAAGTTATAATTGGAATATTTTTAAAAATTTTTTGATTTTTCTATTATTTGTAAATATTTAAATACCAATGATATATTTAGTAATCTTCCAAGTAGTCAACATGAAAATAATTACTAAAGTTTGCGGAAAAGCGAGAATTCATTTATAGTCGAAACGCCGGTCGAATAAATATTGCTTATATAAACAAGCTTTTAATAAATTTTCCCTTTAAAGGTAACCTATAGTTATTGCACGAAATGCGCAATAAGTCATACAAAAACTCTTTTTATTTTATTTTCCCAGCATTCTATGTAACTACTATTTCCTATCTTTCGATGCGTTATCTTTTCTTAATATTAGTGGAGGAATCGTACATACAAATTGAACGCAATGTTATATAAACGTTTCACATACAAGATTAATGGATATTATTTCCTTCCTATATAGTACTCGTAATTTTGATAAATGTATGGTTATTAATGGTTTGTAACATTCTTGCATCTACTTTATTTAAGCAATATACACAATTTTGTGCTCTTTGAGCATATAAGCACGATCGTTATAAACTTATGTAAGTAATGGAATTGACGTCGTACAAATCCTGCAGGTAGCATGGAAGATAAAGAACATGCAAAGAGTTTACTTCATTGTTTAATTTTTACTTAGTTTGCGAAAACTTATGCTAATATATTGTCAATGAAACATGTGGAGACCCCCCTGGGTCTCACATTGGACACCAAGATTAATTTGAGGCAAAGAACCACTAAGAGCCATTTTGAATAACAATAATATTTATTATTTTCAATATTTCTCAAAAAATCTCTAATAACATATAATACTTTTTATGTTACGTCAACTAAAGGGATTTACTTTTATATTAAATTAAATTATGAATAATGCAATTAATTAATAACTAAGTTCAAGATCAAGTAAGGTCTACCGAAATAGGAGATCCGAGAAATACACGTACTCGAATTCTTAACTCTCATTAACTTTAACTAATTCGACTCAACTAACGCTTCTTTTAAGTGTAAGTAAATTATATTTACCGCTGGCTATATCAGCTTTCTGGTACTTCCTTAGAACCACAGCAATTCTTCTGCCCTATTCTAATATCTTGGAATCCTCTAATATTATGGTTCAAGTTGCTGGCTCAATAGCTTTCCATCATTTACCTTGCTAGCTTACAACGCTCGACTTAAATACCTTATCTATTTTGCGTATCCCGTTCATCTTTTTAAAGTTGATTGGAAATAAACGCGAATTTATATTCCCCAAAATGACGCCTAAGAAGAATAGTGGAAAGGTTCCGTACAGATTCATCACAAACATGTTTATTTCTTTGCGAAATAAAAAACAAAATACTTGCGTGTGTTTAAGGTATCAGACTGCGTTCGGAGCCGTAATTTTAAAAAAGCGCATAAATGGATAATTTTCAAAATATTTAGTGTCACTTAGATTAGAATACATGCAAATGAATGACAAAACGAATGATTTAAATACAATATTTTGGCAAAGAATTAAGAAATAATAATCGTTTTTCAAAATGTTCTTGTTTTTAAAAATGCTTCTAAAAAGTAATATTTCACTATGTAAAGTAGACTTCTCCAGACAGTGTGGACTAGGAGTTTTGAAATATTCACATTATTTTAGAGTTAAAACCAATTGAAATAATTATCGGAGTTTTTTTCTTAAAGTTGCTCCCCTCTGTTGTCGTAAAATATGGATAAACTCACTTCTCAGTTATATATTTCAAAAATTCTATTTGAGCCTCTGTAGAGAGGTCTGAGCTATATACAGGAAAAAATATTATTATAACAGAAGAATTTTTCACAAAAGGAGAATATTTTAAAAATGGGTCATTCCATGTTCATTTTTGTCAAAATAGTGTTATTAAATACATTTTTATTGTAATAATATTCTTAAAACAATTTTATATAAATTTTCTAATCTAAGTGACACTAAATATCATAAATAGTATCCATTTATATGCTTTTGTATAATCACGGTTCTGAATATAGTCGGATACCTCAACATCGTTTAGCGCACAAATGCACATTTATAAAGTATTAAAATAACTAAGAAGCTTAAAAGAATGAAAGAATGTATGAGTTTTGTTCCTGTTACGCAGGGTAAATTATATATATTTTTAATTTCGATACTCACTATAAATCGATAGTAAAATATCAGCTTTTCTTAAATTTTACAAAGATTTTTCATCCAATTCACCATATTTGTATTTAGTTCTATTTTGTATCAAAGTTTCCATTAAATTTGTTTCTGAAAAATTCTTATCTGAATTACTTCGTGGATATTGAGGTACATGTTTCCGTGTTTAAATTCTTTTCAGCCCATGGTATATTCATCGTTTCGGCAAACTTCAGATAAAAACATAATCATCATATTTTTCTGGAGGTGGTCCCAAAAAATTACCATTTCTTTCATATTAGATGAGTTTGCCCTCCATTGGGTACAATCTAGACACTCAAAGCAAAAAAGAAAACGAAGAGTCCAGTGTCTTTTAAAATAAAATAAATTTTTGTAAAAACTTTTTCTCTATAGCAAGTAATGTTAGAAATTTAAATAGAAAATAATAAGTTTATTGGCTTTAATTTGTAATAAATGAATTCTTCACGTACTTAAATTTCTTATTTACAGAATATCTCAAACATAGATGCGTAAAAATATATTTACCGGGTAGAAAATAAGTAATTTTAAAAAATCAAAAAAATTATAATAAAAAATAAAAACTGTAATTTATATATCTGCTAATAAATTAGACTTTTGAATTATTTACTGATATATTAATGCATAGATAATGCGGAATTTATGCTTTAAAGCTCGCGGATATTTAAAATTTATTCAAAGAGCTTCTAGCTTCTCTTCATTTACGGGAAATAAGTGAAATATTTAAATGATTAAATCAAGTTAATTTAGAATTGAGCTAACTCAGAACAAAACTTTGTCATTAACTGTCGAAGTTAAAACATTATTTAGAGATTTATCTGTATTATCAGACTTTCCCTTCTACTATAACTTAAATATTATTTCGAATATATTAATGTGAGTATATATCTATGGTATATTTCTCACATTAAGATATTATTTAAAGATTTATCAGCAGCATTAGACTTTAACCGTGCTTTTATAACCTAAATATTCAATCGGATACTATATATATATATATATATATATATATATATATATAATTTATATTAATTTTAATGGCTCATTGCATAAGCAAATTAAAGGTTTGCCTCAAAGTTGCCCTGCTAACAATAGTTTGGATAAATCATGTTTTCATTTTCATCAATATAAATATATTATTAATAATGACTATGACATTTTTAGATATATAGATGATCTAATTGTTTTTGCTAAAAATAATACACAACTGGCCATTAAAATTGCTACATCAGGAAGAAATGCAGATAACAAAATGATATTTATTGGAAAAATATATTATACTAAAAGTAACAAGTGATTAAAGTTTCAAGAAATTTAGGTGCATACATCCCGAGAAATCAGTATCTAGAACAACCAATTTGGGTAGTTATAGCAGCATTTATATGCGCGTGCATTGAATCAAACAGAGATTGGATGACATGTTGCCAGCTTTAAAACGATGCCACAGTTCATCAATCGTAGTGCTGGCGTAAGTTGATAATCCAGTCGCTCGGCAAACATGGACCAGACGGTTTCTATTGGCGAGAGATCTAGTGAACGTACAGGTCAGAGAAACAGCCAAAAATTTTCCATGCTAAGAGAGGTCTGTACAATACCGGAAACATGCGATCTTGCATTATCCTCCTGAAATGTAGGGTTACTCAGAGCTCGATTAAGGGTAAGACCATGGGTCGTAATACGTCAGAAGTGTAACGGGCACTTTTCAAAGTGCCGTCATAGGTGTAGACGTGCATCCAATAACACACCCATACAGTCACATCAGGTAATAGGCCAGTATGACGATGACGAATGCGCGCTGCCAATGTGCGTTCACCACGATGCTTCGAAACACGAATGCGACCATCTTGATGCTGTAAACAAAACTTGGAATCATTCTGAGCAAATGACGTCTCACCATTCGTGCGCCCAGTTTTGACATTGATCACACCATTGAAGACGCTCCTGTCTGTGATGCAACGGCAAGAGTAACTGTTGTCATGGTTTTCAAGGTGATAATCCATGCCGCTGCAAGCATCGTTAAACTGAGCGTACAGACACTTGTTGTCTTGCAAAGGACTCCAAATTTTGATTCAAGGTTCGCGACGCCACTGCACGATCACTTAAAGACATGAGGGTAACATGGCTGTCTTTTTAGTTGCTAGTGATAGGGGGCGTTGAGATCTAGCATGGCGTTCCATATTAATGTCCTGAAACCTTCGATTCCATATTCTGCTAACAGTCAGTTGGATCTCGACCGACGCGAGCAGCAATACTACGATTAACCGCACGATCCCAGTACGCTACAATTCGACCTTTATCAAAGTCTTAAGTGTGCTTTTTACAAGAGGCATCACATCTTTTCAACACGAAACAACGTTCAAATGCAATTTGTGTATGAGAAACTGGCTGAACAATTTCCTCGTTTAAGCACACTGTAGGTGTAACTACCGGCGTTTGGTTTGTCTGAATGCGCTGGAAAGCTAATGATTTGCATATCGCAGCACCTTCTTGTTCTCGTTTAAATTTCACGTTTGTAGCATGTTGCCTTCTTGGCGTAACAATTTTAATGACCAGTAGTGTAATTTAGACCCTGATAATAACTTTTATTCTGATTATTTAAACCTAGTTAAAAATCATAAAAATCCATTTAAAACTAATTACTTAGATCAGTGTTTCTCAAACTTTCAATATTTGCGACCCAATTATTCAATCATAATTTTTTCCGCCCCCCCCATACAATAACAATGTATGAAAATCAAAAATAGCATATTTTGACTCTAAAACATTCAATTCGACTTTAACCTTTTAAATACTAACTGCGTTATATACGTCTTTCCGAAGTACAAAATTTTCTGTTAACTACTATCCATAAAATTATTCCGAAGGCTTTGGAATGCAATAAAATGATCTTGATAGTGTTTGCAAAGGATTTACTTATTTCAGAGAATTTGCTTATTTATTCCTTTACTTCCCTCCCTCAATACCCTAAATGCGCTTGCCTTCATGTTAAACGGTGGAATTTGAGAGCGAATCGCGTTATTTTTAATCGGCATTGAAATAATTAATTATAAACCGGGCAAATCATCAAGTGTTAATTTTTGCATATAATTTTACATAGTAAGAGTTCTTGTGATTACTGATAATTGTTAAACGTTCTTAATTTAGTATTGTTAAATTAATTATAAAACACATTGAGCAGTACTAATATATTTATAAGTGTATTCTATCAATGAACATGTGTATATTTCATTTTTTATTACGTAAGAATGTATTTTGTTTGTTTACTTTCAGTAAATTAATATTTTTTAAAATTATCTTTTGTTTCCGACTTTTCAATATGCTCGCGCCCCCCTTGCAGGTTTATGACGCCCCCGGGAGGCGCGCCCCACATTTTGAGAAACACTGACTTAGATGCATCATTGTATATTAAGGATTACAAATTATATAGTAATGTTTATGATAAAAGATATACTTTTGATTTTTAGCATTCCTAAAGTGCCATATTGGAATTGTAATATATCAATTTCTGTATATAGAAATATTATTTTTAACTATATTTATCGCAATAATATATTAGTTAGCATTAAATTTAATATCTTTTTAAATTTTTTAATAACTTTATTTGTCATCGTATTGGATATGGGTAATTTCTATATTTTCTATAATGGGTATTTTCTTCTGCTAATTTTCTTTACAATTATATTTCTAATAGTTCTGAGTGAAATGACAATATGTTAATTTGCATTAAGTGGGTGGAGGATTTTTATCTTATTTATTTTATTTTTATTTATTTGATTTGATTTATTTTTTAAATTAATTATATGATTACTTAAAAGATGGCGTTGCATGTTCTATGAATTTTATGATACTTTATTTATTTTAGTATCATTGTGTATGTTTAGGAAGTCCTTTTATATTTTCAATAAATTTTATACCAATATTTAAGGTTTTTAAATGTATAATAGCTGCATGACCCGGAGTTATACGGGCTTCTTCAAGTGCACAGATTTTCGCTTTGGAAATGTTTCCTTTCCCTCTGAGTGTCAGCATTTCCTGGTGTCTGGGATTTCTGTATTAAGGTCATTAAAATTCTCTTTTTAGAAGTTTCTTCCACATATTTACACTGTCGTACGGTTCTATTTACTTTCCATTTAGCCAAGCGTTGCACTGGCTTTTTTCGTGGATATAACTTTATCCCCGTGGAAATTTTCCCTTTTCTCTGGACGCCAGCAGCTCTTGGTCTGTGTCATGCTCGATGTGAGAGATTTCAATATTTTTGTCATTTAAGTTCTCTTTTCCGAAATTTCTTCCTCTTCTTTTTTTTTTTTGTCAGACAGGCTTTTCTTTGTCAGAGTTTGTTATTTCCATTTTTTCTTCTATTCCCTTTGTTCATCCCGGCGTTGTGTGTGCACGGCTTTTTCAATAATTAATATTTTGTTTTCAAATTTCTATTTTTGAGTAATAATTCACAAGACTAATCTAGTTTTATTCAGAAGAAAACAGACAAACTATGAATTTATTATTAAATAATTAATTTTGTAATAAATAATAAAAAACAATACAGCTTTGATTTTTTTTAAAAAATAATAATTTATATTGATTTTTGTTAAATAATGAATTAAAAAATTCTTACAGTTAAACTATTGAGCCGACTGCTTATTTTTGGACGAGGAATACATTTTGACCATTTAATTTCTTAAATTACTATTGTTTGTGAAAAGATATTAATTAAAAACTATAAAAAGCACAATTCGTCTGCATTGTTGTAACAATGAAGACTAGGTTTGGCCAGTTTGGCTGAAAATGGATTTTGTGACGCCAACTTACGTCATTTTTATAAGAATAACGTTGCTACAACAATGCAGGTGAATATTGAGCAGAATGTTTTTAATATTTTTAATTAATATCTTTTCAACTAATTACAATATTTGAAAATAAAGGCTAAAAGGTCCGGCGTTGCACGGGCTTCTTCTAGTGTGTGTAGCTCTTTTGCCTGTCTCTCCCTCTCTTGGATATTTCTCCTTCCCCTTATAGTGTCAGCACTTTCGGGGGAGTGTGGGATTTCTATAGCAATCATTAAAATTCTATTTTTTGGAGTTTCTTCAACGTCTTTGCCTTTCAGACGGATCTGTATTCTCTCCACTTAACCCAGTGTTGCATGAGCTCTATCCATGGCCATAACTTTATCCCTATGTAAATTTTCCCCTTTTCTATTTCTTTCTTGGATGCCAAGGCTTCTGGGTGGGAGTATATGCGCGATGGGAGGGATTTCTATATTTATGTCATTTAAATTCCGAAATTTCTTCCACTTCTTATCTTTGTCTCAGCTTGTCTTTTTTCCCTCCTTTCCGCCCGGCGTTGTACGGGCTTTTTCAAGTATAAAACTCTTTTTTCCTCTGGATAAGATCATTTTTTATTCTAATTTCTATTTCCGAATAATAGTTTACAAAGCTAATCCAGTTTTTTTTCACAAGAATGTACAAATTTATCATTAAATAATTAATTTAGCAGTAAAAAATAAGATGCAATGCAGCTCTAATTTTGTATAAAGTATTATTAATTTATGTACATTTTCGCTAAATAATAAATTAAAAAATTTTTACAGTTAGCTACTGAAACGACTGCTTATTTTGGAATCCGTGTTTTTAAAACTGTAGATAAACAAACTTACCTATTTATGTGAGGCTATCCTTTCAAATGCAAAAACACGCCAAAGGTATCAAAAGATCAATATATGAGTGATCCGAGGAATCCAAGTTGACAATTTAAATTCTGAAATTACAATTATTTAAAAAGATATTAATTAAAAAACGCTAAAAAGAGTACAATTCGTTTACATTGTTGTAAAAAGGCAGACCTGGTTTGGCAAGTTTGGTGGAAAAATCAGTTTTCAAACGCCAACTAACGTCATTTTTATAACAATAATGTTGTTACAACAATGCAGACGATAGTTAAGTTGAATGTTTTTCAGGTTTTTAATTAATATCTATTTAACTAATTACAATATCGAAATAAAATAGTCGAAATGGCTTCCTCTGATCATTCCCATTCTTTTGGTTATTTCGGTGAGTTTCTGCTTGGTACGGTTCGTGAGAATATAGACGGACATATATTTTGCATAAAAAGTATTAATTTATATCCATTTTTGTTAAGTAATGAATCAAAAAATTCTTACAGTTAGCTATTAAGCCGACTGCTTATTTTTGGATGCGTGTTCATAAATTCATAAGTAAACAAACATATCTATTTATGTAAGGCTATCTTCGCAAGAAACGGTAAACGCAAAAACGCGCAGAAGATACCAATAGATGGGAAATGAACTAATTAACTAATTGTAATATTGGAATATAATAAATCAAAACGGCTCTCTCGGATTACTGCCGATCTTTTGGTACCTTTGACGTGTTTTCGCGTGGTGCGGTTCGTGAGAAGATAGACACGTACGGGTTTTTAATAGTGTAGATATGTACAGACTTACTTTTATTTTATCATAATTTTCTAAGTTTACTTTCATACGGTATTGCTAATACTGCCTCAGTATTTGGCGGGAAACATTAACCTGATGCCGTACTCTTGAAGTAACATTTATCATCTTCTAGTTTTATTACATCGATTTTAATTCTGTAATAGTAAACAGTCTATTAAATTTTACTGTTATATATTAATAGTATTGAGTATTTCATTTAGTAATATTTCTATAATATTTCTTCCTTTCTCTATGATCCACTGTACAGTCAAATTACAGGTGAAGGTTAACTAGTCAGAAAACCTAGTTTAACCCTACGATCTTGGTTCCTAGAGCCAAGAGTTTGCTATTTTACTACTGTGGTTAATACTTCTTACTGTCTTGACTGGTTATTCTTAGTTTTATAGCTATTTGTATGCATTATTATGCATTATATATATTTATATCTACAAAATCGTAATAAAATCAAAATGATAGCCGTCTGCCAAAATTTCACCTGTAATCTTAGAAAGTAGCAAAATTAAAACTTGATTATTTGGATACAATGATATGATAAAAATAATAAATAAATCCCAACAACAACAACTATTGTGAGTACTGTGGCTTCTTATTGTCTTTCGACTTTAAGGAAATAATTGGATGAGATTTCTCTGCACATCTTCAATTTTTTATGAACTAATATTTTTTCACAATACCTATTTCATAAGGAAAATTGATGGTATTTAGTGATCAGATTTAGTAATTTTTTATCTAACAACTTAATTATAGATATTCATGTATATTAATTAAATGTGGTGCATATTAAACGTAAGAAAATACTTGGATAAAGTGGTGCAGAATATTAAATATTAAGCTACACAATGTTGATTGTATGCAAATAGATTGAAAAAAAATTGAATGCAATTACTTGATTGCGAATTATTTTTTGATACACACAGAAATAATTTCCAAGAAATGAAACAGAGTATGTTTATTTTCACTTTCAGATAGAATCGAGAAAATTTTTTTATCTTTAAAATAGTCGGAGTATAAATGGAATGTAATATGAAATATAATTAGATTTACTTGATTATTAGTTTTACTTATGTGCAATTTTTTCGGGACAATTTATAGAAAATCTCAAAAATTTTTATTTTCAAAATTTGTATAAGATTTTGCTAATGCGGTTCTTAATAATCTTGTATATTTTAACTTTTGCATTTAATTTATATATTTTTTTAAAATTTAAAGCATTAAATCTTGTTTTAAAATAAAAATTAGGTTACATAATTTATTCCCGTGTCACTTCTAAAATAAGAAGCTAAGTCAGTGATAATAAAAATTTTTAAGAGATTAATCTTATAATTTTTTTAGTGGTAGTATTGAAGTCAATTTGTTAAATCGCATCATTCTTATGCAGCTACAAAAATTTTAATTAATTATTCATAGTAATTACATATTAATGACGCTCCGATGAAAGAAAATCAAATTTAGTTCAGAACTAGAGACTATTACGGTTGAATGGTCAATGGTGTTCCTCTTGAAAATGTTTTTTAGAGAGTAGTTTCTTCTTAGATGTTATTGACGCTCACGCGCACGCACGCACACGCGCACGCACACGCACACTCGCACGCACACCAGTTCCACTTTGAATCTGAGGTATAGCAATGAGTCTCAGAGATAAATGGAAATTTGAATATATGTTATGTAATAGTTGATCACGTATTCGTATCGAGAAATATACAAATCCGGCTGTCGTACAGGAAGCCAGCATTGTGAATAGAGTTTAATATCAGTGCTGATAAGAAGCTCTTAGAATTTTCATGCATGTAGTTTTCCACATACACAGATTTCCACAGTTTCTGCAAAACGAATAATAGTGAGAGCTATCATTCTGGGGGACACTTTGATGCAGAATAATCTGTGTCATAGGTTGGTGTTTACTTTAATTCCAAGCCTACCACATAGTTCCCTGAAGGTCTGCAGGTTGTCATCCAAATTTTATGGAAGATAGATGTATTGTTGTTGTAGCTAAGCGAAGTCGATGAATTACTTGCAGATGTGGGGCACCTATTTTTGCCGCATATTTTGGTAAATCTGCCACTACTTTTTGCCGGAGACTATACATGAATCAAATGTGGGAATGGGAAAGCAACATTTTGTGGGTAAATCTTCTTTTGAGATATCTCCCAACGAGCTACATATCTTTAGATTGGGTTATCTGACGATTGTCTATTCCAATTTAATGGAGGATAATGAGCGGTCTCTTAGTGTTTATATCCTCGACGACCACCTGTGGACTAAGGAGATTGCACGAATGGGTAAGCTGACATCCTTGCTCGATCTTAATCCCACTGAAAGTCTTAAAGGGGGGGTCCTGGGCCATTCTGTATCTGGCCATAACATGATTCTTCTACCTCGGATTGTATTGCGCTGTGTATCCCTCAGTTATTATCACAAAGCTTAAAATATTCTATAAGATAAATTGTGATTTTTTACATGGCTTTGTGTGTTGGAAGATTGCCTTATGTCAAGTATAATTACTTATTGTAAACATTACATAGATATGATGGGTAATTAAATACCGTATTGATGTCAGTTTTTTAAATTTACTTAGCACTCACATATTTAAACATCATTTTGTAAATGTCTCCAATATGATTTCGTATTATAACTTAGGAATACCCAATCCTGATTCCATTTTTGCATGTAATTTCTTCTTTTGTTTTATGCAAAAACATAGTAGGTACTCTTCTGCCGTATCCCGTCTCAGTCAATGCCGTACTTGTTGTATTTTATCATACATCCATAATATATACAAAAACTTGTCCATACATCCATAATATATTCATGAAAACACACACATAGACATGAAAACACACACACACACACATAGACATGTATGTGTGATGAATGAATTTTATAGCTGTTCGTGACAAGACAAATAGCCCAGTAGAAAAACGAATTTTAAATGTCGGAGCGTGTGAGCATTATGTGTCCTTTGGGAACAAGTACAGACCTAGAAAAGAGACAGTTGAATATTCGCATACCTACCACACACACACTCATACGACCACGCACACGTATTTTTTCTAGTTGCAATTTATCTAGTAGGTATTTATAATGCACAACACGGCTGGAACAATACCGATACTTTTTCATGGAAACATTTAATTTTACATAGACATTAAAAGCTAGCATCAAAACACAAATGGAAAGGTTGTAAAGGACAAAAATATATTCCTCGTTCCAAAGATCTCAGGTTATGTATTTCTAGTACCGTAAGTTTCTGGATGGATCCTTATTCACATGATTCTTGGGATTTAACTCGTTGGTTGGTCAGTTTGTGAGCTGATCCAATATTGCTTTAACACAGTGATTGTCAAACTTTCAACGTTTGCGACCCAATTTTCAATCATAATTTATTCCCGCCCTCTCCCCTACAATAACAATTTACTGAATGCAATAATGAAGTTTTATAACGCTAAGCTACAATACGACTTTAATTGCAAACCGTCAAAATTATCAAGATAAGTATTAAGTTTTGTATATAATTTTGTGTATGAAAAACCTATGGAAATCACTAGTAATTGTTTAACGTATTCTTAACTTAGTATTGATAAATTAATTCTGCAGTACTGATCCATTTATAAGTATATTAGATCAGTGTAAATGTGTCAGAATGTATTTTGTGTTGTGCTTCTTTTCAGTAAATTAATAATTTTTTAAGTAATCTTTAATTTTCGATTGTTCGCACCCCCACACAGGTTTATCACGCTCCCTTAGGGGGTGCGCCCCACAGTTTGAGAAACGCTGCTTTAACATACTGCGAAATTTTACGACGCGGTACTTTTTTAAGAGATAAAGTTGCAGTTAAAATAACATTTCCGATTGTTCGTGGAAAAGAAAGAGTGAAGTGTCACGCAATGTCTTAGTTCAAGAATATCATGAATTTCAAAAAACCCTTTTCAAGAAAATTGAAAAGATAATTATTAGATATATAAGAAGAAAGAGACACACAAAAAATAATAGAGATTTCTATTCGTTTCCTATCTTTTCGATTTTCTAATTGAAGGGCACTTCAAACAGAATGTAGTACTTCAAGAATATCGCATGCAATTTTAAGAGAAGGCAAGTTAAAATTTGCATTCATTCTGGCTTTTGTCTCCTTATTGCTCGGGAAATGTGGTCGTCACTAACATGTGTTTTTCATCAAGGTGGCTACCTCATATTTTTTTAAGTGTTTCACTAATACATTTTTTTTCTTGAAATTATGTTTTGTATTATTTTGCTTTTAAAATTTAGTCTGAAACATTATTGATGGTCGGCATTACTTAAGTGAAACTTACATCGTTATTTTTGAAGTTGTAATTAAATTGCTCATTTGAGCAATAAAAACAACTGCTAAGTAATTTTACAATTTTTTTTGGAAGCTAGAGAGAATTCGAGCTTAGAAGTTTAGATTTTTGCAAAGTTTAAATGAGTAAATATTGTTTTAAATATAATGTGTGAATACACAAACCTTTTTTTATAAAGTTCACTGGGTGTATTTTAAAATATAACCCATGAAAAAAATACATTTCTTTTTATTATTATTTCTAAATTGCAATTAATTGAAATTCTTTCATTTCTAAATTGCAACTGTTACATCCTATTATTTCTAATTTACAATTGATTGACATTCTATATCTTCCAATTTACAATTGATAAACATTGCATTATAAAAAAATTGTTTGGAAGTTTTGAAAATATTTAATGATGAATATTTAATTAAGTATAATGTCAAAGAATATATGCCACTCATTATTTTTATACCTTTATGTTCAAGACTATAATTTTCCTTTGAGTTCAAAATATTGATTATTAGTTTTTACCAATTATGTATCCAAAATAAAGTATAAGAGTCTGGTTTCTCTCTCTCTATGTCATTTAATAATTATAAAAACAATTACAGTAGAAAGCAATTTATAACAAAAGAAATGTAAACTCTGTTGTTTAGGTAATGCAAAAATTTATTTCATCCAAAAATGCGCAGTTGTACTTCACTGCAATTTTATATTTAATAATATTACATTTAACATGATGATATGAGTAAAGGCACTGATATTAGTATTGCAGTGGTATTTTGTATGTGGGTATTTTTATTTTAGAGTCAACTGAAACTAAAACGATTCCACGCAAAGGTATTAAGTTTCTGAAATCAAAAGTAATCAAAGTAATCAATGTGAGAATTTGTATCCAACACATTTTAAAATAAATTTTTGAATTAATGTATTAATCATTTCTTATATGATTTTGTAAGGAATCAAAGAATATTTATCTAATGGTATATAAATCTGTGTTTCAAAGCCTAAATTAATCTTACATTTACATTTGATTTTTTGGTGAGCTCTTCAGCAAGTCGAAATTAGAAATGATATGAGAAAGAACGCATAGTAACTATCTTGAATTTGAATTCGTTTTACGCTCAGCTGCTTGAGGCGCTGCAGGAACACCTTTCTAGATCAAAAATGGGTAATTTAAATTACCATACCTTAAACCTGCCACAGAAACATCAAGAGTCTAGCTTTCCATTTTTTGCCTTTTTTAATTCATGTAATATACAGTAAAAATCGTTTAACACGTAACTGATGGGACTGAAATATTATTTCGTGTTAAAGAATATAGAAAAATAAAATAAAAAAACCGGCCACACATAAATTCGAAAAAATTAATTTTATTAGAGTGCATTTTACTTATATAGATGAGTATGCATGCATGTATTTACTAAAAAATCAAAGAAACAAAAACATTCACAAGTACTTAATGAGATTTAATATAAAATTTTCAAATCTTTTGAAATCGAAACATTTATTGAGATTTTGCAAATAGTCTGATATTTTTCATTGCGTTGCCTTTTTTAGCATCAAATTGTCAAAAGATTATTCGATGACGTCCATTTTATTATTCATTTCAGCTATGGAATGTGTGTCTAAATAACTGCACATAATTTTAATGATGTTCCTCATTTAGGATGAAGTGGGAAATGTAACTGCATTATTCACATCATTTTAGTCGCCGGAATCCTCATCAATGATATTTTTGAGCTTTGAACAAACTCCAAAATGTCTTTGTTTTCCATAATTGAGACTCTACATTTATTATCGTCATCTATTGCAATGAATTCTTCCGATGATACTGAATCACAGTCCAATAATACTGAAACCTTCATTCTATAGAAGGGAAATCTTTTCGTGTTAAGCGATTTTCGTTTCGTGTCTCAATACGCTGAAAAAGGAAGGAATATACATAGTAAATTGTCGGGACTGTTGTATTATTTCTTGTTAACCGATTTTTCGTCTTAAGCATTTTTGCGTTAAACGTATTTCACTGTATTCTCATGACTGAAAATAATTCTTACTGAAATGACCCAAAAAGAAGTAAATATGGTGAAGAGTACAAACAAGTTATGGAATTTTTATGAATGTAAATACAATTTTTAAATGAATCTCATAAATATGAAGTAGAATACTATTAAAAAAGATAAATAAGGCTAATAAATATAACAAGATTAGTCTTCCTTCAGTTTGAAAAAAATACATACTTTTTGCGAGAGAAATAAGTGATATATAGAGCTCAAGGTCACTATGTAAATGAGATTTACTGAAATTTTCTTTTTTAGCTGTTAGGCTTGGAATACAAATTTATTCAAAACGAGAAAATACAAAGCGGACAAACGAAAACAAGGAGTCATACAAAATACTTTATAAGATTTAATACTTAATATTCCAATACTAAATTATGTATAAATCAAACCATCCTTCTTCTCTTAGAAAAGTTGAAAGAATTCCAATTATAGTTCTTTAACCCTATTTGGACAGCATTCAAATAAAAAAAATGCCAAATCAACCAATCCTACATCATTCCGAGTTAATATTGAAATTTTTGGCTAGAGATGATGTTTTTTATGTTTTAGCTTGGTAATTTAGAGAAACAATTTGAGCTTGATTTACATTAAAGCTGCCTGCAGGAGTCCATAATATTTCAACAGTTTCGATATTGTAAAAAAAATGTGATTATAGTTGAATAAAACAATGAAAAGTATTATATGTAAGTATTCCTTCTGTGTGATTTTAATATAATTTTTAACGAAGAGTTTCCATTGATAACAAATTTCAAATAATCCACGTGAACAAATTTCTCAACGCCGTTTTTAGGCTATAAGATAAATGATACATTTTAAATGAACATGGTCTTACATTTAAAAATATTCTAAGGCAGGAAAAAGTTTAAAGTTTCAGAATATATTAGAGTATTAAATGCATTCCGAAAATGGATTTGTTTTGTACAATTCGTGGTTTGTAATGGAAAAGCATGGCTGAGACGAAGGAGGTATTTAAGAATTTTTCCTTTTTTTTTAAACGATTTATTTTTACATTGAATTTACATTTTTACAGTGATTGGATAAATAAAGCTAAAACTTTTTCTTGAATGTTTATATAGGGAATGGTTCTAATCGAGCATAGCAACAATTACCAAATACCTTAAAGTACTTTTACCATAAGTAGATTGTTTCTAAGGCATTGGACACTTCCAACATGGAAAAATATATACTTAATAAAATAATGGCTTCAAAAAATTTCTTTTTTCGTAAAAGACTGTCCTCATTTCCAGTATGTATTACTTTTCTTTTTATACTCTAGAAAGTTTTTATTGTATAAAACTTGCTATTAAAAATTTGGAGTGTAATGTTTAATTTAAATTCCCACTTGAAGAAAGAAAAAATATTTACTGTATTAATCCAATTTAGTGTGACTCTAAAACTATTATGGTTATCTTCCGCGGAAACTAATAATGTTTTAAATGGCAATTGCTGTTCTTGTATCTTTAATAAATTCCCATAGATCACATTTTATCAGTAATAAATTCAACTACTTTAAGTTACATTTGAATAAATATGAAGCATAGAATTAAATTATTGCTAAACTTAAATGTCAAAAATTACAAAATAAAGTACATTTCTTAGCTTATGATCTTATTCTTGCAATAATGGATTTATGAACTTTGTTTATAACAGGAAATATTGCATTTTATTCATCAGTTCTACAAATATTTTAATATGAAATATAGTAATGAAAAATTTAAATATTTCATTAATAAAAACATTTTATTAAGGTTTTGTAGTTACAAAGACATGCCTGCAAACCAAACAGGCGAATGAATCCTGAATGTAAGTGAAGAAAATTTAAGCTAAAAACTTGATTATAAATTCATTTCCGCATATTAACATTTCAAATTACGTTTGTTTTTTAAAGTATTCTTTAAATATGTAGCAACTAGAAATAGGTATACAAAATAAAATAAACAGTTATTAAGTGCAATACCCATAGGCGTTTTGTATATTGAAATTCTTCACTCACTGATTTTGTACTATTATATAGAACATAGTTAACCTAAAAAAAAAAAAAAAAAAAAAAAAAAAACAGAATTTTGAAAAAAAAATACAGTATGGTTTTAAATAAAGTTATATTAAGCCAATTTTAGCTTATTCTATCTTCTTAAGTATAAGTATATATAATTAATGGGTGAGTGCACAGTTGGCAGCAGTACAATGTCCAACGAGAAATGCAAGCAGAATGCAGACAAGCAAATTTGTCCGTTGGTGTCGTCACTAAGTCTCGATACACTAATTCCTAAAAATTGCTCCAAAGAAAAATCATCAAAACGTTTAAGATCTGGCGATCGTGATGACCATAGAATCTAAAACCTACGTCCAATCTAGCAGCCGGAGCATGTCATATTCAGCCAATCTTGTGCAGGAGCAGAGAAATTAGCCTCATCAGAACCTTCATTCATTAATCATCATTTACCGTTTTTTCCCGTAAACTATGGATCGTACTGGTACAGTTCATAGGGCATTTTTATGTACTCCCAACGTGAAATCTGGCTATGCAGAGTTTGAGTGCTTTGTTGGGACATCCTATATATCTGTGGGGTGTTGTTTAGTACAAATATACCATATTAACTTGTATAGAGCATAGTGTGTGTCAAGTAGTTGTTACGACAGCAAACATTAAAAGAAATCTGCAAACATATTATTTCTGTCAAACAAATAAATATTAAAATTTTATTTAATTAAGAGCATTCTTCTTATTTATTATATAAAACCAAATTATACACTGCTCAAAACAATTAAAGGATATTGTAAGTTTAATATAAAATAAAGATATAAGCGAAACTTTTTTTGCCGAAAATAGAATCACAAATGCAAATTTTTTGATTTTCAAACTGTGGAGTATGCTAATTTTGTTTAGCGTCGAGCGGCAGCAAACATTGACTTTCAACTGAAATGAAGACAAGGATGATCGGCATTCAGTGACTTTTGTTTTGAAACGATGTCTATCATTTAACCGATTCAAAAGTTGTTGGTAGGTTAGAAGGGGGCCAAACTCAAGCCGAAGTAGCGCAAGCCATTGGAGTGTCACAAAGTGTTATTTCCAGGATCTGAACCGTTTTTGGAGACTGGAAGTGCAGGCCAAAAAGACCAGAACAAGGTCGTAGACGGGCAACAACGCCCAATAAAGATGGTTATTTGGTGTTAACGGCTCGGAGACACCGAAATGTTATTCTTACCTTCGCTCTGCTGCTGGCACCACGGTTTCAACTCACGACTGTCCGAAACCGGCTACATTATGTTCGCTGACCGATAATATGTGTTAGACTAACATCAAGGCATCGTCGCGACCGCAGGGTTGGGCAACAGAGCATGTGAACAGAAATGAATGGAGCAACATTCTTTTGTC
This sequence comes from Trichonephila clavipes, assembly GCA_019973935.1. NCBI lineage: Eukaryota > Metazoa > Arthropoda > Arachnida > Araneae > Nephilidae > Trichonephila > Trichonephila clavipes. Next base: position 325,105 of record BMAU01006576.1, read on the forward strand.
TGACGAGTCCCGTTTTTCTGTTCATCCGAATAATAGGAGGGACCGTGGCAGTAGGAATAATCCTGCGTTCGTGCACGAAAGTGTCAGATTTGGCGGTGGGGGAGTGTTGGTGTATGGTGGCATCTCCATTGACGGACGCACAGACCTCTACATCATTCGAGATGGACCTCTGACTGCTCGCCGATATAGGGATGAAATCCTCAGACCTATTGTAGTCCCTTACGCTGCAGCAATCAGAGATGACTTCATTTTAATGGACGATAACTGAAGGCCACATCGTGCTAACCTGGTGGAGGATTCCCTTTTCGAGGAAGGAATCGTACGAATGGAATGGCCAGCGTGTTCTCCAGACATGAATCCAATAGATCACGTTTGGAACGCTCTAGGAAGACGAGTTGCTGGACGCCAACCACCCCCACAAACTTCCAAGACCTGGAAAGAGCTCTTTTGGGACAGAATACCCCAACTCGTGATTAATAGCCTCATTGACTCCATGCCTCAAAGGTGCTCAACGTTGCTGGCCGTCCGTGGAAACCATTACTGAAAATGATTTCCTTTGAAGAAAGCAATTTTTGTTCTTTTTCTCACATGCACAAATACACAAATGCGCAATAAAAATGCATTTTTTCTGCCAAACATGTGTAATTTATTTATACTACGTCTGTTTATCAATCAGCTGAAAAGTTTCCCAGCCACAGGATCCACCTAAAACCGCAATATCCTTTAATTATTTTGAGCAGTATATTATATTAGATGTTCAAATCCAAATATAAAAGCAACATTCACAATTTTCTTGCGAAATATTTACATTGTGTTCAAACCTGCGTGGGCTATCCAGATAAGAAGGGTGTCTTTGAACATATTTTCTTATTATAATATTGATACTTTCTATTCCCCGATTTGCAATTTAAGGCCTCTATTTTCCTTTTTTTAAGCATGTAAACTTTTTTCTGTAAAAGCTAGAAAATTTGTTTAATTCAAATTTTTGGATACCAAGATTCACGCATTTATCAGTGTTTAAATCAATAACTTTATTTACTGTTTATTTATGTATTAAGATGTCCTACTTTTTACATCTTCCTCTTTATATTAAATAAACAACTTCTGATTATAAAAACATATTATTCGTTTTCCATGAATATTAGTTATTTTTCAAGGGAACATTCATAAGCTAATAAAATAAAATGTTGTTTGCTGTTTTGGGTCTCATTTTTAAATATGATGGGTTCTACTAATATTAGTTTGTTATAAATCGATTTCCAAATTTGATTTACAGAATAAATAATTTTTGTTATTCATTTAAAATGCACTGAGAGGAGTATTATTTTTTGCATTATATTGAATTTCTAAATAAAAATCTGGTTAAGTGTATTCCGAAGTTATTGAAATAAAAAAGAATATTTAAAGTAAAATGAATTAATGTTATATACAAAGCTTTTTGTTCGTAAATTCAGTTTTAAATTTTTCTAAAGCATCTCGGCTCAACTAGTATTCTTAGATATCTTCAGGAAGAATGGATCTATAAAACTAAAGGCAGGTATTTAATATGCGAGGATATAGATATTATTTATATTTTTGATATGTTTCAAACTAAACGCGCATGCACATGAATTAATTTTAGTCAAATTTCTGTAAAATGAAATGTTCTAATATAGGCACATTTTGATTTAATGAAAATGCAATCCTTTGTTTAGAGTACTTTTCATTCAGAATTGAAAAACTGATATTGATAAAAAAAATCTATAAAACTAAAGGCAGGTGTTTAATTGTTTATTATTTATACTTTTCATTGCACGTGAATTAATTTTGTCAAATATCTGTAAAATGAAATGTTCTAATATATTGATTTTTTATTTAAAAAAATGCAATCCTTTGTTTAGAGTACTTTTCATTCAGAATTGAAAAACTGATATTGATAAAAAAAATAGCACTTCCGTATGGTTTGCTATATTAATCTGCAAATAACTCGCAAAGGGCTTAAGTTTTCTCTCTTTATTTCATATCTAATTCCAGTCTTACAACAAGTTCAAACTGTTCATCATAATGTTTTTTGTTTAATATTTTTTGAGATGAGAAAGAAATAGTTAACTGATGTGTTCCTGTAAATAAGTTAACTATTTTAGTAGTGTCATTCTGAATGGAAGATATTTATTATTCGATTGCAAACTTAGAAAAAAATAAAAAGGTTTCCAGAAAAATATGAAACACATATTTCATTTGCTTCGTAACTTTTAATGAAGTATTTAATAGCATAAATAAAAATTGTCATGAAAGCACCGTCTGTGATGGAAATCCTGTCGAATTATAATCATGACGAGGGTTAATAATATGGTAAATACTGACCTCTTTTTTAAGTGTTCACAGCACGTAAGGTGTAATGGAAAAGTGTAGCAAAAGAAGATCGGATTTTCCACATCACTTACTTCAGTAATCGATTTTTTTCTTTTTTTAAGACGTGAGTCTCACTCCATGTTTGGTGAAATAGATCTTTTTCTTTCTTGGTTCATTTCTAGTGAGTGAATTGAAAAGCTTAAGTTCAATTCCATTTGCGTTTGAATTAGTTAAAGTTATTTTAACACTGCTGCTTTTGCATTTTAGCGTAAAAAGATTGTTTTCTTGATATCATCATTCTTTTGAAAGTATTGATTCTAAATTCAGGGTAACCTTTCTCGCTTCGATATGTTAAACAATTCATGTAGTTGCCAACGTGAATGTACAATATTTTAAAATTTTCATGTTTAAAAATTTAACTTAATATAATTTTGAAATGAAAATTAAATTTTAGCATCTAGTAGAATCAGTAATCTATATTTCTGAGCCATTGAAAAAAAAGCTTTTAAATATACTTAATATAAAATACCTTTTAAACTATATTTTTTAATGCCGCGTGCATTTTACCTTTAATCAATAATCATTACGAGTGAGTTATTATTAAAATTTTCGTAATTCTCACTAGAGTTGGCTAATACGAATATTAATATGAATCTCAACAGTTTAAAAATGTATAAATTATGGAGTAAAATGATTTAACAATTAACATAGTTTAACAGATAAGTAACATTTTTTGTTACGGAAAGCAATTTTTTGTAGTATTAGAAAGATAACAATTTTATTGTTAATGTTCTAATTTTTTTTAAAATTCCGAGTCACGAATGTTTGAGACAAAAAACTATCTGGGGTTTAAGTCAAATATAATCGATTTTTAAAACAAACACTAACATAATTTTTTTTGCGTAGCCGTGGTAGCCTTGTGGTCATGGTCACGAACAAGTTTCCGGATTTGGAAGTTTCCGAACAAGTTTCCGGATCCTTGATGACCCTGAAGACCCGCCGTGTAAAGGCGTTAATGCACGTTAAGCCCGTCGTAGCTCAATATTTACACATTGGCATGGTGCAGGAGTTAGGAGAGTTATCCCTTGGCTTCTTTTCAAAAATAGGGGGTCCGTTACCAGCCCTCGTGTTGCTTTAGAGTGGAACGTTGAAAAACATTAACTCACTTAACATATTTTTACCTATTTCTCAACACTCTACTGAATAATTGAAGATTAATAATTTTTTTTAAAAAAAGGGCAGAATTCTTATGTTTTTATCTTAAACTCGTAATTCAATATTTTTTTAAACTATTGGAAAATAGTAAATGAAATGTTAAATGCAAGAATTTTTATGGTAGGAGAAATCCAAATATGTAAAAGTTTTGGTAAGTTGCAATGATACATTTTTTGGTATGTATATATTACAGCTCATACCTATCATAATATTATTTTTTTTTATTCGAAAAAGTGTTTATCATTCGATGGTAGATCAATTTTGAAAAAAATAATTCTCGATAGAATATTTTATATCATTAAATACGTTCCAGATAATTCATTTTAGATTAGGACACTCAATTTTTAAACTTTATTCATAACACAAATATTTAAAGTAGAATTATATGGAATTTACATTTTAGGCTAAATTACAGATGTGAATTTAGATACACAAAAATGATTCGCATTCCATAAAGAAAAATTCTGCTTCAAAAGTACATTATATAAATTTTGTGATTACTCTTGTCTAGTACATTTGTCTAGCCATATTTTTTTTTATCTTAAGTACCCAATTTTATTTTCATTGCAAACATTCAACAGTATTCAACGTAATGTTTGTAGCATAAGCTAATACGTCTAGACAATACTTGTGTTATTAAGGTATCAAGCAATACGCTGACAATTATCACAATAAAAGGTTATATCATTTATTCTATTGCAAAACCTAAGTTGAAGAATATTTTTTCGATTCACAGTCAGATTGGGCAATAGTTTCGCTTTTGAATGTGGAAAAAGTACTGATTTCACAAGAATTCATAAAAGGTACTTATAGCTACAAATTACACAAAAAAAAATCTGTAAAGGAATTGACAATTACTCAATAATTTTATTTCACCTAATATTTGTAATTAATGATGGAAGCATATCGTTTTAATTTCAGCAATTGTTTTTAATTACAATGTATGAATAAAATATGTTTATATATATATATATATATATATATATATATATATATATAAATGCGAATATATTATATGAGAATGGTTATACACTGAAGTGCTGAAACATTATGAACACCTACTGAATGATACGTTGCACCACTTTGTGCTTGCAAAATAGCTTCAACTTTCCTTGGCATGGATACCGCAATTTCTTGGTAAATGACTGGATACACATATTGTACAAATTTTCAAAGCTGTGGTCACATAGTCTAGATATTTCAACATGAAGATCTCTCTGAAACCCTTCCGACATCTCTGAATTCCCTTTCTGTAAAACCCCAAATGTGTGCTCTATCAGATAAAGATCGCCCAATTAGGTGCCCAGGACATTATAATTGATATTGATATTTATGTTCTATTCTAACACAATTCTAGCCTTCTGAAATGAAATGTTGTCCTGCTGAAAGATTCCAATTCCAGTGGAGAAAACAGACACCATATAAGGGTGCAACTGATCCGCAATTATATGCTCATACAGTTTGCCACTTCCACGATGCCTTTCCACCAGAACTAGGGATCCCAGAGTCACCCACGAGAACGCTTTTTGAAGCATAATACTGCCACCACAAACCTGTATATGCATTGCTGAATATGGAGGAGCAATTGTTTACCTTGAAGATGGCTTTCCCCTGACGCGTTCATTGACGTGATGAAAGAGAAATCATGAACCGCCGATCAGGCAACTCTCTTCCTCTTTTCTATGATTTCTCGATGTTCTCGTGCCCACTGTAGGTGTAGTTGACGGTAACGTTTAATTAACAAATGCCCACAAGTGGGACATTTGCTGTGCAGCTCCAGATCCAACAGTGTCCACTGAGATATGGGTTTGGAAAATACCTGCATTGTATTGAGCTGTTAGAAAACTCACGGTATGGCGTTACTAAGTGGGACAGTCTCCGACGTTCTTTATCTTAGAAGGGAAGACACCACTAAGGAAACTCAATTGGGTTCGAGACTTGGTATGATAGTAGTACTCCTTTAGGGTGTTCAACTATCAATGTAATTCCGCCGAATGACTAGCCAATTCAGAGAAAATAGCGTTCGAAATTCATGCTTAGCTTTTATACAATTAAATTTGAATTTTCTCCAATGATTTCGTAGCCTGGTTGGATTATCGTCTGCATACTATGCTTGAGGGCAGGGTTCGATTCATCGCGATCAATTTTTTCTTTCATTTTTCTCTCTCTCGTTTAATTATTTTTAAAATTAAATAAAATATTTTTGAAGCATTTATTTGATATTAAATGATATTTTATGTATTTATTTTTTATTTATAAATTAAAAAAATACTGTAATATAATATAAAAATTCTTATTATTTTTTTTATAATTAATTTTTATATTAATAAATAATATTTATAATAAAATATATAATACGTATTAAATGATATTATACATAAAAATTAATTACAAATAGTTTTATAATGTGAAATACTGTATACCATAATTAAAATATTATATATAATATAAAATAATTTATAAAATATATAATTATTTTTTAATTAATTATTTTATAATTAATTTAATAAGAATATGTCTTTTTTATATATTATTAATTTAATCATTTTATAATTTTATAAAATATTTATTAAGTCTTTTTTAAATAAATGTAAATAATTTTAATAATAAATTAATAATAATTAATAATTATTATTATTCTTATTATTAATTATAAATAAATTAATTTCTATTAATAATTGTTTTAATTAATACAAATTTTAAATGATTTTAATGATTAATACTTTTAATTAATATACTTACTTTAAATAATTTCAATTAATAAAAAATGTATAAATAATATTAATAACAAATATTAAAATAATAAAGTTTTTTAATTTTTTTACTCTATAAAATACAAAAAAATTAAATAAAATATCAAATAAATCTTTAAAAATAAATTTATTTAATTTTAAAAATAATTGATCGATGAATCGAATCCTGACTTCACGCATATTATGCAGACGATAATCCAACCACACTACGGAATCTTTGGAGGAAATCGAAATTTAATTGTATAAAAGCTAAGCATGAATTTCGAAGGCTATTTTCTCCGAATTGATCGGCCATTCGGCGGAATTACATTGAGGGTTGAGCACCCTAAAGGAGTACTGCTATTACACCAAGTCACTACCCCAAATGAATTACCTTAGTCATGCCCTCTCCTAGTTAGATAAGTGGACGACCAACAGCTTGGCGTCTACAGCTGTTTTACCGTCATTTATCCGTTTTAAATAAATACTAAAAACAGCAGATAATGAACAACCTACCAGTCACGCTGTTTTGGAAATACTCGTTTTAAGTCTTCGGGCCATTACAATCTGCCCTCTCTCAAATTCACTTAGACCAGCCAACTCTCCTCACTTGCAAAAGTTAATGCAAGAATGATAGCTTACTTTCTGCAGCAGTATTTTAAAACCATTCTGTCTTAATCACGAGGCTTCCAGACGAGTTTATTGAAAAATGTTGAGGTGCTCATAACGTGTTAGCTCGACGTTGTATATTCATTATAAATACACAATTATATTTTTAAATGTACCTAATTTTTGTTGATCGGCAAAATAGTATTAAATTGACAAAGTATTTTGATAATTAAATCTCTGTGACTGTATTTATGATTCAGTGTCTCAATGACTTGTTGGCTAAAAAAAGGTGCAGCGATTATCCAAACCTTTAATCAGGAAGTACATTTCCAAAATTAAAAGTATGTCATTAGATCAATTTTGAAAAAATAATTTAAAATACTGTAATAACTATGAATGAATACTGTAGCAGATTTCCACCTTGCTACAGGTCATGACTGCCTTTCTAGCCATTTACATCTAAACGTTCTTATTGGCTCATTTGCATGCTATGTAATCTTTTTGGGAACCTGTGGACTGTACTCACTTTTAACGTTGCCCTATGCTATGCTCCAAGAGTTTGTGGGAATATTACTGGAAACTATAGACTGAATGGGCATATAGACTTCTTCCTGTTATTTTTATTGTTCATTTCTTGTTTTTTTCCTTTGTTCCTTTTTACTTTTGAAGTCGGAGTGTTCTTTTGCAACCCCTATTTGAAATAAAAAAATATCCTAACTAAAAGGTTGATAAATACGAAAATTTTATTTCAACGAGCACACACACACATTTAAGCTAATATAGAATATTTTATTCCTTCAATACATCTAAAAATTAGCTTGGACATTGGCGTTTATATCGAATAATTTGATCCAAACTCAGTATTAGTGCATTTGAAGCTTATAAATGCTCTCATTCGAAGAGCATGAATATTATAAGTGAGGTGACCTCATGGTTGCGTGTGATTTTACAAATAAATTCAATCATTTGAAATTTTCTTGAAGAATTAAAAATATTAAAATAGATACATGAAACTAGAAATATAATCTTGTATAACTAAAATAATAACGTGTTTCTTCCAAAAATATTTTGAACCAGCATAAATTGGTATTACAATTTTACTTAGATCTAAAAAAAGTAATTGAATTAAAAATTTGTAGAATGTTTGATTCTATCCAAGAGGAAGATATTCCAAGAAAAATTATGGCAATTAAATTAAGATAATTATTAAAATACTTAACTCATACACACATATTATCAATATAAATAAGTTCTATCCAATTTCATTCAACAAGTTTTATTTAAATACGTTTTAAAATGCCGGATATATTTTTTAGAATGTGTTGCTTTTTGCGTTAAAGACAATTTAATATGAAATAGCAGATTGGTTTTAGTGTGGAATTACTAGAAGTTATTTTAATGAATGAAGAAGTATGCTTCAATATATATTAAAATATATGTTCATGAATTACAGATATAAATGATGAAACAATTGCAATTACAATGTGACAATTCCATCGGCATTTTCTCCTTGAGTGTTAAAAGAATCAATGCAAGGGCAAGACATTCATTTGACTACGATGCATCCTTCTATTTGTTGAAATTAGATTTATACAGAGCCTATTGTAATATACACTGCAGTTAATTAAAATTACAATTCCAGAAATGAATAATCTGACGATTGTCAAAATCACATTAAAGGAAGAAAATATTAGGATATGGAAATGATAAGTATTTCAGAGTATTTAGACGATGGAAGGTAGAACGAATAACTGAAGCATTACGTGAAAGAAAAGTTTTGTGGTGGATTTATCATTCTGAAAGGGTTTTGTAAGGTCGGAATTTGCTCAGAATATCATGCTGTGTCTGGAATAAAAAAAGAAATGCTTATACCAGACAGTGTTGGAATTCTATAGAGACAGGATCGTTGCATATCGAGAGTGTGGATTATTGTTCTGTGACATCGCAAATCACACTGGTGGAAATCTAAACAATGTCATTCAAATGTGGAATCAATAGGTTAATAGGGATCCCACTGAATGACATCGTAGATCCTCACATCCTCCTATGACTAATGTCCTAGAAGCCAGACATATTTTTATGTCAGCCTTGCAAAAGAGTACAGTCATATTAGTCAGGAAATGGGCATGTTTGAAGCACTTCTAGTATCCGCAAGCTCGACACTACGACGTTAACAGCAGTTGGAATGTCAGCAATTAACAACGCAGCTTAGAGAGAGACTACGACTGTTATGCTCTGAACGACAACGCTGGACACAGCCGTGGCACAATGTCGTCTTTTCAGGTGAGTCCCATTCCCTTCATGCAGTATTCTAATGGGGTTATACGTGTCTGGAGGATCCGAAGAGAGTTCTCGTCAAATGCTTGTATTTAAAATTGGTATGTGGGCCATGCACCTGGTGTGATGGCTTGGGTAATAATTGAGTAATCGACACGCATACATCTAGTTAGGATCGATGGTAATTCGAACGCGGATTGGTGCATTTCTGACATCTTACGTCCAGTGATTCTGTGCTATCTTCGAGGCCTCCAAACGCTATCTTTCAACAAGGTAATACAATACCATCATACACAGGATACTCATCATATACAGGATTGTTTCCCTGATCTGCAAAATCTCCAGATCTGTCACCTATTGAAAACATCTAATCTTGTGTTGCAAAGAGATTGATTTGCCACCCCTATACATCAAACATAGCTGATGAAGTGGGGAATAGACTTGAAGCAGCATAGAATAAGTTACCCGTTTCTGTCATCCAAGCCAGTTCGACTCCATACCCAACTGTGTAACTGCCAGGTGTCGCAGCTTTTTATATTAATTTTGCACCTCAATACACCCCTTCCCTTCAAACTGCTCGGAAGTTTAATCAATTTGCCTTCATGCCATTCTATTTACGTACTATAAGTATTCTTTTTGCGTTTGCTTTCCTTCATGATGTTGCAATTTTAATGGCCAGCAGTACATTTTGTATAAAATATTCCTCAATTTTTTACTCCAGATCGATATTTTATGATCTCTAAATATAGCTTTTTCTGTACCCTATTTGTTACCAAAAGGCGGAAAATTTAGCCACAGCATTCTCTTTACGAGTGAATTTTTATAACAAAAGAAATTCCAATATTTGTAAACAATAGACAAATGTAATATATTCAAACCACAACGTTATACGAAATTTAAAACTGAACATTATCGTGTTGGATAATTTCCTCAAGATGATTAATCGTGAAAGACAACATAAATGGTAGGAGGACTACAAATCGCAGTACTTATCAAAGGAAATAACGCATTAAATTCTCTAGCCTTGGTTAGTCACAATATATAATAATGGCCGTGGTTAGTCACAAAACAAAGTTTGCTTAAGAGCATAAGAGCTTAAGGCTTGATGCATTTGATGCGTTTATGCTTTGAGATAGATGCTGGACTTATAATTAAACACAACTTTACCACACTGCTGGTGACAACAATACTCAGACAGACACCATTATAGATGATTTTGTTGATAATGCGTGGAAGAACATACGGCGCTTACTATATAATGTGAGATTAAAACTGCCTCAACCAAATGAAGTAAAATGTGTCATTAATGATTTGGAAGAAGTTACAACCGATTTTATGGTAGGTAATTATGTTGCTGGATAAATTCAGGTAATTTTAACTCATCTTTTTCCAAGACCTTATTATATATATATATATATATATATATATGTACTTTGTACCAACCACTTTCTGATAACAGTTTTTTTAACTCTAACCGTATGCTCTTCACTCTATATTTTGTTTTTCTGTATTATAAGCACCTTTTCACACTCTCTAACGTACATTTTTTAAAAAAATATTACCAAAAAATAAGCTGGTTCTAGATTATTTCTTTATATGCAATTAATAAATGTGATACATAAAACGAAATTAGAACATATTTTTTTTCATTAAGATTTTTTTGTTTAAGATGTCACGAAATGTTACTTTCATTCAAATCCTTTACAATTGTTTTTTATAACTCTTTCATTAGAATTTCGTAACCTAGGGAAGTACTCTGTGATCATTATCACTCGACGATGTTTTTTGTTTACAGAAACTTATACTTTTTAATTTACTATTGTGAAACAATTCTCATTCTCACATAGTTGTATATTATCTGCTTCACATCGATTTTGACTGTAATTCAACAATAAAGCAAAACAAATAAAGCAAATTATTAATATAAGCATGCTAAAAAGCCTTCATTACAATTCATTGTTTATTTTGTTAACTAAGCATAAGTAACTAGAGTGCTGTTTGATAGATACCGATAGATTCGAAGAATACCGATCACATTTTAAAGAGTTTGAGCTATAAATATTTCTTTTAACAACTACCTACACTGGCTGCATTTATTGATTAAAAAAATCCTATTTTTTTATAGAAGACAAAATTTAACGGAACCTTTTAAAATCAGAATTGTATAGTTTCTAGATAAAACTTAGTGCAAAAAAGATACAAAGTTAAACAAGAAAATATAAAGGGGAGATGAGGAAAATAAAATGACCTTTCAATCTGATTTCGAACATAAAATATCAAATAAATATCTCCAATATAGAAATATGATTAATACAACTCTTCCTACAGAACCTGTATATTTGTCAAAAATACGGTTGAACACATCGCCAATAAAAAAAAATTCTTATATTTTCATTTTAAGGAGTTAAGATTTAAGGGGAAACTGGAAGCGTTTTACGTAATTTTGAATTTCGATCAAATGATGGCATTTTGAGCCAGCACCAACTCTTCAAACTTTCACAGCCCATCACGTACACCAAAAGACACTGAGCTTCGATAGATTTAACGTACATCAGCTTCTCGCCATATTGATTCATTAATGAGACCAGGACTCGAATCCATGACTCAATAGGAGCAATACCAACAATGGGTTCGGGACGGTGATAATTTTGCTACGGCGGATATTTATTTACGTTTTAAAAAATATTTATTACACAAAAATACTATTAACATGTACTTTGATTTTGAATACATTTTATTTTATGAAACCAAAAAACAAATTCAAACTAAGATATAAAGATAGGAACATATGATGGGGTTGATACTTCAAGATATTTCATTTAATAGTTGAAAAGTGTATCGTTATAAATAAATCATTTGCTTATTTGTTTTAGTATATATACTCAGGTTATTAAATACAATTCGATTCTCTGACAAAACAATATCAAATTGAAAATCTACAACGAACAATTAAAAGTCTCAGAATCATGACAAAATTACGCAAAATTACGGGAACTCAGTTAAAATTTAAAATGAAGTAAAATACAAAAAAATGGATTAAGTACAACATGATTTAATCCCAGAATTAAGACTATAACCTTAAATAAATACTTCATTAAAAAGTCAGAAATAGTTAAATATTCATCAATAAAGCTATAAATAATTAAAATTATTTCGAATATATATATATAAATGCTATATTTAATTAAAAATTAAATTTTCCTTTGTATAAAAAATTTAATTACTTACATTAGGAAAGTTTAATTTTGATGCAATTGTTTTTGAATTAATGTTACACTTGAGTATAATAATGATGTGCTTTAGTTAATTATGAATTTTTGTAAGTTTAAATCAAACAAACAGGACTCACCTCGCTCTCTAATTTTCATTTTATTACTGTAGTATCCTTTTTCCATTTAACATGCAGCACTATTCCATTTCTTTTTACTTGATTGAATTGATTTTTAATGTTTTATTAACAAAAAGCCCACATTTTCTCTTAAATATTAGCCACCAGGTAAATAAGGCCTTAGAATATATCATTATCGCAGCATAACTCATTTTAAGAAACATGTGCAGAGAAATTGAATCGATATTAACCCTCTGACTGGATGACCCGCTAATTGAATTTCACTTCGAAAGCGGTCTACTTTTTCAAAGCTAGCTAAGCCGAAAATGTTCCGATAAATTTCGCGAACTGCTTCAAAAATGCACGGCAGTTTAATGCCTTCCCCTGTTAAAACCGCAGGAGGTCCTGAATTGGTTTTGCAGGGGATGATTTTATTGCTTTTCGGTCTCTGTGTTCTTCGAAACGGGAGGTTTCTCATTCACAGCTGTGGCCTAGGGCGAGGATTGTGAATTGGGCATTTTCTACACTTAACGGCCAACGAAAAGTTCACCCAATTTATTGCAAATATGTATTTCATATATTTGGAAAACTTGCTCAATTTCTGATCTAAAAACCAATTAGGTTTTAAGAAATTTTAATTTTCTGAGTTTTGATTTTAAATTCGGTTTCCTTTTAAAGCATTTTTGCATTCCTAGATTGAATTAATTAAAAATATTTTTTAACACAATCCAATATTTCGTGTGAAACGGCAATTAACTACTATTTTAGTTTCTAAAATTATTTCTGTTTGCTCATGTTTTTAAGTTTTTGAGTTTTCTCACATTTACTTAATTAAGATTGATTTAAAGACCAATATATTTTTTGACACATAGTTTATATAATTTAAAAGCTCTATACTTTGTCTTCTTTAATTTTTTCCTTTTGAAAAATGCCATGACCAAAATGTACGCAGGGTACTGTGAGAAATAATACTTGAAAGGGATGGAATATGACTGAAAATGGTAAATCTAAAATGCAGCTTTTTCAGGTAATATTACAATTAGACTACAGAATGCAAATGTTGCAGAATGAACTAAATATTTCCCTGATGTACCACAAACTACATTATAATAAATCTATTGTAGTACTAAACTGCAGTATTTTAAAGTCATGCAACAAAAACTTAAACTTGCTTAGCTGCCACGATGGGGAACTGAGAAAAATAGATATTGTTTACAAACTTGGTGATTTCTGGATTACGTTTGTATAACTACTAATTTCTATATAAATATTTTGCATTTAAAACTCTTGTGAATATATAAGGTTCTGATAAAAGTGAATAATTGATCAAAAAGATATTGAATTAAAAAAGATATTTCAGTCATATTTATTTCAAGTAGAATTTTCATGTAGAGCATAAGTTGGATAGTAACAGATTGAAAAATTAAAGCTTTACAGGCAATGGAATTTTTTTTATGCCTTTACAAATTTTAAATAAGTTTTTCTCAGATTTTTAATTTTGAAGATGAGAGTGTTTTCTAATCCCTAAGGCGTTTTTCCTGTTCAAGATAGAGTCTTGAAATATCTTGTAAATGTTCCCTTACATATGTTCTATAAAAGTTCATATGGATTTAGGTCTGAGAGCTCTAGTTATTTTTTACAAATATCTTAATGCTAATATTTAAAAAAGTTGGGTTTTTTCCAGGTTTAGCCATAAAAATAATTATTAAAATTCAACAAAGAGATATATTTTAAATTTTTATACTTTTTGTTTCCAATAATCTAAGAAATATTAATCACTTACAATAATTAAATATTTTTAATAATTTAACTTTTTAGAAAAGTTTTAAAATTTTCAAAACTGTTCAATGCTTTAAAATTGTGAAATAATGGCTTGTCAAACTGACCTATTATTTTCAGAATCAATATAATAGTATAATTTGAATATAAAACAAAAATTAATTTTACTGTGACAAACTGTTTACGACTTCTACTCATACTGTAAAAAGAATTAAAGATAAATATATAACATAGTGGCAGTAAAAAACACATTCATAATATGTTAAAATCCTGTCCCGATACAAATTTCAATGCATTTTCCAAACTGTAGCTAAAAACAATTATATGTTTATTAGGCCAAAAATTATTTATATTTAGATATATTTTTCCTTATTAAGTACATAATGAATAATGGCAAGATAATTTGTAAAATCCTGAAAGATTTTAATGAAGAAAAAAGCCAGACATAATTTTAGATAGTTAGAAATTTAATTATATAATACACAAATATGCATGTTTTAAAAGAAATAAGTTGGCTAAGAAAATGAAATTTACTAAAAATTTCCTGAATAAAGTAAATCAGATTTCATCCTCAAATACATATAATTGTAAGAAAAGCTTTTATTCAATTTACAATTAATTACAAAAAAACTTTTTATAAAAAATAATTTTAACAGGTATAAATAGCAAAAATATCAAAGAAGTATGAGAAAGACACATACATGTCGTTTACAGAAATGTCAAAGTGTGATATTTTTCGAAACACGGCACTGCACACAGTCCAACATTACAGTCTTTACATTGAAAAAGAGTTTTTGATGTTTAACGACTAAATCGTAAATATAAGAAACAACAGTCAAATATCTCGAGTGCAGACGGCGCTCGCTGATATTTGAGTGAGAAAATTACAGCAGCATAAAATGCGACCTCGTTTGAATTATATCTAATGTGCATATTTGGAACTGTTTAGCGTACTCGAATTAACTCAAGTGCACACGTCAAGGGTTTATATTGCATTCTAAGTCAACACGGTGGCTACTGACGAGCGACTACGTAATTTTGAACCGCGGTTAAGTGACGAGGACGATACCTGAGCTGATAACTCCCCTTCCAAACTTCCACATCACACCAACGTGAGGACTTTTGACCTCGACGTGTTTAACGTGCATCAGCTCTTCTTCAACGCTAAAATTTGTGGTACCAGGGCTCGAACACTGGACACGAGTTCATAACCATGACCATCAGGCTACCGTGGCCGCAAAAGAAAATAGCAAGTTTGAAAGAAATGTAATGGAGAAGTATATTTGAAGAAATAACTTCAAAACTTAACGAAAAACCAAAATATCAAAATTTATTTTAGAAATAATAGTGAATATAACTTCGTACACCTAAAACCACTTTATGCGGTGTATTTTGAAAGTGAACTTTTCCCCTTTTAGAGAAACTTACTATAATTATGTCAAATTCCTTTAATTTTGCTCTAAGGGGATCCCCGAAACAACGTAATTTATTTGAAATACAAAATTACTTATGGTTGAATCTAATACAATTCCCTACAAAATGAATGAAAACGCTTTTTTATCATATAAATTGTGTTTGAATAGGAGATGGTTAGTTAATAAGAACATTTAAAACATGTCGGCAATCTATGGACCTGTGGGCACGTGGTACAATTCTTAGTGGCACTCAGCACTACTCTACAAATTTGTCAATTCTTGAGTGGATGGAAGTTGATAATAGTCCTTATTTGACAAACATCTTCTGAGTTATGGACATTTATGGAACTACAAAATAATCTGAAAGATAATTCTAAGGATAAATTTACAGCTATTTTGTAAATAATTGAGTGTTATTGCTAGGGGATTTAATTGTTGAAAAAAGAAAATTGCATGTACTCTGCTTTCCACTTATGTGATTCGGCATATCAAAAAGTAAAAAATCTTTCCTAATATGAAAAATATTTCGACTCCGCAAAGAAATTGTTTAACAACTGAATGCTCAGAATCGTGTCATGCATTATACCCCTGGTTTTGCGATATGAAAGAAGAGTCGTGAAAGAGTTAATTCGCATTACAATTTTTATTTAACTGTAATGAAGGGAATCATTTATATTTCACTTTGTCTATTTCTTATTTAAGTAAATATGTTGAAACATACATTTTTAATTTTTTTTTTATCTTTGTTGAAGAAATAGTAAAATTTTATATTGTTTATTTTTATGTTAATAAATGTATTTTATTGATCCATAATTAATATAAAATAAAACTGTAAATCTAAATTATTTACCTCTATTCTTTAAATCTGCAAATATTACCGTAAGAATCGAAGGATTTCAAAAATTTCCTACTATGTGGCACGCTGAATGATACTGGCAGATTGGTTTGGCACGTCTTAGCTACACAGTTGCCGCCCCTGATTCAAAATATTGGGTAAGATAACCATTATATTTTTAAAATTTTATAAATATACAAAAGGAGAGTATTTTGTCAATACATGTTTTAAAAGGAGTAAAGTTTACGAGAACGAAATATAAAATTGCGTTAAATTATTTACTCTATCAACCGTACTTCTTTTATATATATATATATATATATATATATATATATATATATATATATATATATATATATATATATATATATATATATATATATATATTAGAAGTACGTCGATAGAGTACCGTAGTTACTGCCAACTCGTGACAATGAATTGGAAATTAAGTTCACAATTCATTGTTATTAAAATATATAAAATTTTACATGTCTTATTTTTGTATTTGTTATTTTTATATTCCTTACTGAAAGCAACAAATGGGAGTTCATTACCTGCCAAAACTGCAGAGGCCTGGTTGTTTACTCCACAAGCTCCTACCTTATGCTTACTCTGCCCTACTAAGTAAAAATACCGTCTTCTGCTCGTCAAGATCATGGAATTGCACAGATATTGTTTTCCATATATTTTAAATATTAGTTTTCTAACTTCTACATCAGCCTTTTAATAGTCTACACTCCTGCAAAGAAGTCTGAATTCAAAAAACTATAAAAACATATTATTCCCAACAATGTCATTTATACCTTTATTTTTTATAATCTATGAATGCGTTAAACTATTAATTTGTTATCGCGACTATATTTAATATTAAATGCGAAAAAAACCCGAATAAGTTTCAAACTGAAACTTAAATTGAATTTTTCAAAAATTGTTATCGATATTCTCATAACTTTTACATATTGTCATTTTAGCATATCACACATCTATCTTCTATGTAAAAATCTATTATAAGTTCATCAAATGTTTCAGCATATTTTTACTGATAACATGCAGTTTTCAACCACATTGTGAGGCCGCGGTGGCCTAATGGTCAAAGTAACGGACTCGTAGCTGACGTGTCATGAGTTCGACCCCAGCACCACTGAAGATCCGCCGTGTAAGGGAGCGATGCTCAAGCGTCATCCTCGTCACTTGACCATGGTTTAAAATTACGAGGTCCGTCGCCAAGTGAGTGAATATTAACGTCGCACTGTTCAGCTACACGAGGGCTTTTAGTGATGGACCTCGTAATTTTGAAAAATGGTCAAATGACGAGGGCGACACCTGAGCTGGCACCCCCTCTCCTAACTACCACACCACACCAACGACAGGACATTTCAGCTCTCGATAGATTTAACGTGCATCGCTGCCCTACACGGCGGGTCTTTTGTGGCACTGGGCTCGAACTCGAGACATGCCAACCATGATTCGATACCTTGACCACCTGATACCCCGGCCACAGGTCCGTCGCCAAAAGCCCTCAAGTACTTGAGTAGAGAAGAGAGAGAGTGCGACTTTAATATCCCCTCACTTAATTAAATTATATGAAATTTAAGGAATACTTGAAAAAATATTAGAAGTCGAATATATATATCTATATCTATCTATCTATCTATCTATCTATATATATATATTAAAAAATTAATCTAATGATAATTTTAAATATCCAAAGAATTATTAGTATTTATGGTAAATATATGTTTTTCAACTGGGTATGTGAGACACGCATAAATATCTTTTTCGAAATTCCAATGCAGAATTTTAGTGGAGCTAATACAAAATTCCTAGTTTTGCATGGTTAAGATTATAAAAATGTCCAAATTTTTTAATAACCTTTTCTTCAGTGAACCACTAATGGAACATGAATGATGAGGGATTATGCATAAATATATATTTTTTAACTTGAATTTAAAAAGGATCTTTATATTTATTTATATGCGCAAATGTTAACTGTAAATTTGTCCAGATTATTTTAAATACTCTTTATTTGAAGATTCAAGTTCAAAAATATAAACTTGAAGTTAAAGTTCTCTTTGAATGAAATTAATGTTCAGACATTCAAAATTCAAATATAATTTGTTATCTGAACAATACAAAAGAAGGTATTCTATGTAAGAGATGCCCTGAATATCTAACTTTAAAATTATGAAAAACTAAAAGATTTAAATAGGGTTCTTTTTAACAATACATATAAATTTTTTGCAAATCATGTAATACAGAAGCTTAAAAATTATTCATGTTTAGAAGTGTCCGAAATTTTAAAAGATTTTAAATTTTGAACCTTTTTTTTATTTTTTGACACATTAAAAAATAATCATTTTTTAAAAAAAATCCCTGAAAGTATTGATTAAAATAAGAAAAATGAAACAGTAAATTATCCTCAATGTTTTAATATATAATTTGAATTTAAATACTACAGATATTTTTTAAAAACTTAGACATACATTATAAAAACTTAATTCCATTTGAGAATTTTAAGGTAAAGAAAAAAATGAGAATTCTCATCTCGTTGACTTGCTATTTGTGTACACTTTAGGTTGAAGATTTACGATTGCCACAGGAACCGGTCTCCCCGTGAGCCATAAAAGTTCCCCTCAATGCCCATTGTGTCTCCCCGACCGTCTCTAATTATCTTTCAAGATCGTAAACCTTTAAAGGGAGAAAAGAATTCGAAAAAATACGACCTTACCGGTTTTGAACACATTACTTGAAGGGGAAAAATTTGTTTGGTTCATTTTTGGTGAGTCCCCGGCCTTACGAAAAATTCAGTGTGGTCCGTTTTCAAAGCCTCTCTAGTAGGGCGGAAAAATCCGTGCCGTCCGAATGGAGGGTTAAAAATGAAAATGCAAACGATTCTTCTAAATCCTAAATTTTTTTCTGTTTTTATTCTCTTTTTGGAGAAACCACTCTCCTTTTGTAAGATATAGTTATAGAATGTTTCTCATGATGATGTAGTATCAATATTCTGTAAATACAAATAAAATGAAAAACAAAATAGATTAATACATGCATTTTTAGCTGTTTTTATATTGTTCTTTCAATTCTAAGAACTTTAAATTTAAAGGGCTTTGTGGAATTCTCCAAAGTCTATCACTCCAAAAAATAGTCCCTTTTGAAAATGTAAGAATATATATTTGTGTGTGTGTGTGCGTGTACATATATATTCTTACTATTATATACTTAATATTTACACACACACACACACACACACACACACACACACACACACACACACACACACACACACACACACACACACACACACACACACACACACACACACACACACACACACACACACACACACACACACACACATATATATATATATTTAAATCGATCACAACTTAATAATCAATTAAAAGATTGAAATTATATGAGTCTTATAATACCAAATCCCATTACAAAATATCAATGACGAATATAGGACATAAAATTCCAACGTTTTCAAACAAAATTAAAAAATTATAAAATAAAAATTTATAAAATATCCAAGTGCAGTCTCGGATATTTTATTATAAATTTTTAACAATATATATATATATATATATATATATATATATATATATCAGAAAAGAATATTTACAGTTTGAAAAACAAAATTAAATGATTTTGCAAGGGTTAAAACCCTCTATTCTATATTCCAGCTTATCTCAAACGGTAGAGTAAGTTTGATGTTTACGGTTGAAAATATATTTTTGTACACTTACAATGACACAAAATCAAATTACAAATTACAAAACAAGAACTGAATGATTTTCTTCAGTATAAATTTTGTTTTCACTCAGGTGAGTATGAAAAGCTGTCGGATAGCAGTACACAAATATCTAAGTGGCGTATCTATCGTGTATAAAAAAGGAGAAATAGACAGTGTATCATCAAATTTATTTTACTCAAATGATTCATATGAAAAGATTTAAGTCATGATTAAGAGAATTAACTCGCTTCAACGCGGTATGGTGGTGAAAACAAGAGAATAGGAATTCTATTTTAAAAAATATTAGAGAATTCAGCAATCCTCGATTCTCAGTGTCATGAATGTGCTGAGAATATAAATTTTAGGTATTTCTTTCTGTAAGACAAAACTGAAGGTGACTGTATCAGCAACAACATCAGCGTGTTATCAGAGAAAGAATATTCAGCTAAATAACGTGCGACGTATCTTTTATACAGTATAGCGGATTTTGTTGTTGATATATGGTAGCAAAAGATCTACTCAAGGGCTATTACTAACATTACACAATTGGCTTTGTAACCTCTTCCGATTTCGCGATACACATCTGTTAAACCGTATGGGCGTGTGCCTGAGAAAATGTCACTTGTACAGGCAAGTTACTATTTCAGATAAGATTTGGTTGCTAGAGTTCGAGTGTGATACGGATCCCATAAAGACATGGGCTCAAGCTGTCGACAAAGTTCCTCTGCAAATTGTTGGTGTCTCTTTAGTTGCGTGTGCTGTTTTTATATATGTGATAAACTAGGGCCTCTAGTCAAACAGAACAAAACATGACTAGAAATTATTATGTTTAACAATATCAAGGTTATTTGTAGCCATTCACGAATTGTATGCACTTAAACGACAACGAAATTCTCCATGACTATTGCAATACTATTGTTAACAAATATTACTCGATTACATATATTTAAGAACATTCTGAAAAAATCCAGAAAATTTAAACATCTAAATCGTAATATATGAATTCTATCGAATATATGAAAAACATAATTGAAATGACTCAAAATTAACCACCATAAACACTTAAATGATTATTGTTGGCTGTAGGAGCAGCAGATATGAATCTCTCACGCTACTCTCTATGACATGTTGAGTCGAAGTCTCATGAGTTGCAGCACTTCGTCGGAAAAAGAAAATTCCACATAAAGTTAGGAGGCATTCTTTGATATTACAACTCGGTATAAATTTTTGCACATATAAAATGAATTAATTACATTAATTAACTTTTCTGCCAAATAATATATGGTAACCAATTTTATTTAAATATATCGAGAGTTGCACGAAGGCAAATTATGACAGACTTCTTAATTGTAAAACATTTCTAAGGAATGAGGTTTTTACCTCAGAATATTTATTACCTTCCACTACTCAATATGGAAAGATTTGGAATGCATTGGGATTAAACATGCATTGTCCATTATCACTGAGAATGGTATGTGATGAAATCAGAATTCAAATTTCAAAACGCAATTGAAATATTCTTTGCCAAGAAATAAACCAGCTTAATCCCTGCGATGTTATAGATAACAAAAAAGTATTTAACCTTTTTTGGAACATTTCAATATATTTTCCAAACAAGCAATGATTTTCAGATGACTTTATAGCCGAAAAACAAGGTAAGATCAAATTACTACAGACATGACCATTTTGTAAAAGACGATAGCCATGTACAAAAGCTGAAACAACTTTCTGTAATATTTTGGGGCCCATTTTGCAGAAAGGTGTTCTGCCTTGCAATAAAATTTAACGACCTGATGTTTGTTGAGAAATACGAGGATAGCACACTGAATAAATCAATTAGGAGCTGAATCAATTAGGTCTTTCTCATTGAAACTTTTCAAATGAGAGATGGTCTTAACATGCTGCTAAGAACACATCCAAGCTGTTAACTTTAAGAAAATAATGAAATTTATTAAAATATCAGGGAACCATCAAATATTCAAATGCAGACAATATAGAATTTACCTCTTACTATTTTGAAATGAGTCTTATTATTTCATACGTTAAGATCGGGTTTAGTCTACCGTCATGTCCTTAAGAATAAAACAATAAACGTTTCCTAAAGCTACTTTTCAGGCATATAATTTCTATGGACTATAAATTTTAAACTTCTAATTTCGAAAGAATTTTAGAATTTATTCATCCAGCACGTTAAATATGTGTATTTTAATTAAAAGATTTAAAATATCTTTTCTGAACAGCATTTGGGAGTATTTTTGAAGAATAGTCTTTAACGCATTAAAGACGCCTCCAAGTTAGCACGTAAATGAAATTATAGACTTGTTTGAGCATAAGACAATAAAAGTAAATTTAAATAAAATCACTTGAAAAAATATTTTGATATAAGTATGAAAATCTTACTAATTGAAAATATACAACACAATTATAAACAACAAATGAAGTGTAAAATTAAAATTAAAATTTTAGTATATTTGAAAAATAACCAGAACAATGTTTAAAAAAATTTAGAATTTAATGTTGCGTTTTCGCTAAAGAAGTCCTTTTAGAGGAGTAAGGATATATATTAAAACAACATTATCCTCTATTTGAGAATTACATACTCATGTTCAAAATTAAGGCCACAAACATGTTTTTCCTCATAATTTTAAAATGCGGCCAGTAAAACTGATAGACTTTGTATTTTATGTATTTTGAAGAATGGGTAGAACGATATCAGCCTTCAACTTAGGAAAAGATGTTGTTTACCGTTAGTTTTTGCAGAACTACTGGTTGGAGACCATTCAAGCATATGGAAATTTTGCCTCCAGGTTTGTGGATATTGCTTTAAAACAAACAAGTTATTCTTTTTGCAGTGATAATGACTTCTCATACTCGTTTAGATCAAGGTTTCTCAGTAGGGTGCACCCCCTACGCGGGCGGGATAACTTTACGAAGGGAGCGCGAGCATACTGAAAAGTCGGAAACAAAAGATTATTTAAGAAAGTTATATTAATTTCTGAAAAGTAAAATAAAACACAAAATACATTCTGACGTAATAAAAAATAAAATACACATTTACACTGATATAATACAGTTAAAATTGTATCAGTGTTGGAAATATATTTTAAGATTAATTTAACAATACTAAGTTAAGGACAAGTTTAAAAGTTACCTTGTCATATATAAAAATGATATCAACAAATTAATATTTATCTTGATAATTTGTACTGTTTATAATTAATTCCTTAACTCAGAGTAAAAGTTATGCAAATAGTTCCCCAATACCACGTAAGCACGTGTATGTGATGTATAGGGAGGGGGAGGAGAAAAGAAATAAATAAGCAAATCTTTTGAAATAAGTAAATCCTTCACACAAACACAGTCAATGTCCTTATATTGCATTGCAAAGCCTTGGGGATAGTTTTATAGATAGCATTGCACAGAAAATATCGTACTTCTGAAAGAAGTATATATACGTCCTGGGAAATTATCGCTTTGGTAACGGAGAGTTTATATACGTCGGGGTGGCACGTAAGAGGTTGAAATCGTGTCTTAGCCTTAGCGTCCAAGTATATTATTATTGAATTCAATACATTATTATTGTATAAAAGGGGGGGGTGATGAAAATTATGACTGAATATTGGGTCGCTAATATTCAGTTTCAGAAGTACTGGTTTAGGTGATTCTTTGAGATGGAGAGCCGTTGACAAGATTGAAGCAGGCCAGTCTCAGGCGGAGGTGGCTCGATAGTTACAAGTGGCCCAAAAATGATCTCCTGGTTATGGAATCGATTCCAAACAAGTTGTACTGGGATCAGAAAGTTTAGCCAAGGCCACCACAGAGCCTCGACAGGTCTTCACAGGATCACTACTTGGCATACAGCACACGACGACATTGACGGATAAAGGCTCTTCAGCTTACTCGTGATCTTTCTGCTGTGTCTGGGAGAAGAATTTCCATGAAAACTGTCTCAGCCGTCTTGGGAAGACTGACTTTTACAACCGGCGTCCGGTCTGGGGATTCCTTTGACTACAACCAGAAAGAAAGACCGAATATTGTGAAGCTGAAAACATCAGTAGTGGACACCGCAAGAATAGGGGCGTATTCTATTCAGTGATGAGCCGAAATATACCAGACTAAGTGATTCTCGTCGAGTATTCACCTGGAGAGAAAATGAAGCTTGCTCTCATCCTTCCTTTGAAGCAAAAATGGAAATATTTGGTGGCAAAAGAATTCTTGTGAGTGGTGGAATAATGTTGGGTAGTCGTACACGAAAGGGTTTCGACTCGAGTACTGTCAACTCACAGCGCTATAGGTATGACATCCTGGAAGCCTATGTGAGGTTTTTGGGCGTGCTATGAGCCCAGGCTATATTTTTATGGACGATAATACGCGGTCACACAGCTTACACCTTTGATGAATTTCTTGAAGAAGAGAATATTAGCCATATGAATTGACCCCAGTGGTCTCTGGATCACAATTCTATTGAATATGTTTAGGATGGTCTAGGAGAAAAGCCATTTCTCAGCGTAGCTTCCCTCCCAGGACCTCACAGGAATTAAAATTCACTCTTTTGGAAAAGTAGACTTTGTTGCCACCAATACTTATCGACATTCTTAAAAACAGGATGGAAGCTCGTTGTGAGACTTGTATAGAAGTACAAGATGGTCACATTCCATAATAGACCGAAGTTTCCTGTGGTAAATGCTTTATCTCTGATTCGTGATTCTGACGTTGTAATATGTTTCTGTGTCAAACTTCATAGCAACAAAGTAGTTCATCAGTCTTCACAGATTTTATGCATGTGACCTCAATTTTGGATGTGAGTGTATTATAAAGAAGAAAAAAGCCCAAACACGATGATGGCTTTCCAAATGAGTAGAAAGTTTCCCTAAATTAAAAAAAAATCCCTACATCTATAATATGCTCTACATGCCAATTAGATATAATTTACATTAACATTTTGAATGATAATTTGTGTTTATATTTCATTGCAATGCTGGATTAAAGTAAAAACAACACCTGGCACCCTATTATATTTTTATAGAAAAATTACGAAAGGATGACCAAATATTGAATATAAGTTTAACAAAAATTATTTATTTTTCGAAAATTAATGTATATTTTATGATTTATGAACTGCTAAGCAATAATTCTATTAACTTAAGGCATTTTTATTGCATGAATTTAGACTCAATTGATTAAACAGTTTTGTGAACAACGTATGACTCTATGATTGGTTTAATGAACTAATATCTTCATACTTCAATATTTAAAATAATTTGAATTAAAGGAAATCTTTTGATGTACCTCTAAATAGAAAATTTTAAACTGTGTGGATAAAGATTTTATAGAAATCAAATAAACTTTAATTAAAACAATCTTCAGAAATATATTGACTATATTGAGGAGAACGGAATATGGAATATGTGTGCTCTTATGTTGGAAAAAGAGATTTGAGAGTATCATCAGTGGGTTGTGTTAAATGTATATTTTAGGATGTTTTCATATGCTATGAACATGCATAATATATGGCTTTTTAGATGTTTATAATCATCTCAAATTCTTACTGCATTATTAGGCCGAGATGAAAAATGTTTTCCGTCTCGATGTTTACGGACATACATATTTACTTCGGTGCAAGCAACATATCTAACAAAAAGGTTATTTTTTCAATATTCAGGTAAAATAAGTATTGTAAACGAGTATTTCTGTGCAACTCACAGTAAATAAGTTAGGAATGAAAAAGTAAATCCCTATTTCACAATCCATATATGGAACTCGAGTGGTAAACAGCTACAACTTGCTTCTCAGTGAACGTAATAAAAATGTTGTTTAAAGAAGTTACCATTATTTGTGTTGAAGATCACCAACGAGAAGGATACGTACACGAAATAGCAGAGTTTGTACATGCTCTGTTTGTATGGTTGTATAGAAAGCAATGCAAGAAAAGCACAAAGATCATCCTAAATAGCATTTACAAACAAGACGCATTGCCGATTAGAAGAATTTTTCGGCGATTGTACCAACAAATCTACAGAAAGGGTTCCCTTTCAAGTTGCAGGAAAGATATACAGGGTAGGGAGGGGGGATTGCAAGTATGTACAATGATAAAAATTGTGCAATGTTTTTGGAGAGTGCCCTTAACGTAGTGCGCAAACAATGTCCCTTAATTTTTATGTGATTCTTAAGAAGGCGAGGCGAAATGAAGGGATTCAGCCGTAAAAATGTTAAGTCTCGTTATTCAAGGCGACTACGTGGCGACGTGGGAAATCTGCTACCTTGTTTCTGCCATGTATCCAGGTTTCTATACACATGCTATTCACTAAGCAATACACATCTAGAATACAGAAGACTTCGACTACTCATAATTATTATAGATCGGATATAGCTTATAATTCAAACAGCACCAGTCCAGGGTTTTAACAGTAGCGTTTTTAGATAAATATTTGTGTCGAAATCATGTCATACCTGACATGCTTGTGATTAGCCACACCTGCTGCCAAGTTACTTGGACATACATTCATACCTTGTATTTTTGCAAGATGTATTACCAGAATTACTGAAATCTCTTACAGAAGACATCACATGACGTCTCTGGTCCTAACTCAATCATACACCAGCTCATTACAACGTAGATATGCAAAAAGTCTTGCATAATGTGCATCCTGAACGATGTATTGTTGGTAATGATGTAATAAATTATCCATTTTATTCCCATGATTCTATCATGACTGGAATTTTTACTGTGGGTTCATACAAAGAATATCATTGACGATATAAGTCCCATGGATTACACTAAAGACTATTTTTATGATAATTGTAACTGTTGGAACTGTATGAGAGATGCCTAATGTATTTGCTATTGTACATTAGTCAATTCCTTACAATTCGTGGCTTCAGTTTTGAGCTGTTTGGGTGATGGGTGCATTTAACTTCTTTTTGCGGTGTAAATCAATTAAAATGCTTTACTAGAATACTTTTATTTCCTCTTTATTTGTCTTGTTTCCCACTATTTTTGACTGTCATGACTCATCACATTGATTTCTAAGGATTCATTGCTTGAGTTTGACCTTGGATTGAATGGTGGTTTGTAATTCCTTAGTTCATTCTAACCCTAACTTGTATACTATGAGCTTAATAACTCTACAGAGTGCTTTTTAAAGTTCAGTACCAAAATAAAACCCATACCCAGAATTTGGAATTTGTTGTCTATTGTTCTCTTAACAAGACAGAAAAAAAGAAGACATGGATTTGTCGAAGAATATATTAATATGATTACTGTACAGTCCTGATTTTTAGAAGAAAACATAGTTTAAATTTGCTTCAATAGTAGCAAAATATGTGTATATTTCAACATCAAAGCATTTAAAATATTTCAACAACATTCTTTTTAATGCGATTTCTGATCAAGGAAAGCAATAGTATAAATAAATTCTATTCAATAAATACAGGATTTATCATTACTTTTATGCATAAAATAAGCTTTGTATAAAAAGAATAAGGTAAAAAATATCTTTTTATTTTAAAATATGAACAGAACATTTAAAATCACAATATTCTTGTGTAAATAAACTAATAAGTAAATAAATCCAGACATTAAACACATATCTATTATCAAGGATTTTGAAATTCAGACATTCATATAATATTTTCACGAACGCATTTCTAAGTCTATATGGATTATGATTTATCTTTTTCAACCAGTAATTTTTAAAAGTCCGTTTGGATGGAGTTTATAAAACCATTAAATACAGGACTAAAAATTAGTATTTCATAACGTCTAGAAAGAACCCTATTTAAAATTAACATTTAAGCAGTTTTCAGTTGATCGAATTTTCATTATATTATATTGAAAAAAAAAATTAAATATTTACTCTATTTAAAAATATTTTTTCTATTATAACTTTAAAAATTAGTAAATTTAAATTATAACATAATTGCTAGCATTAATTTTATATTCTTTGTTGTGCATGTGTTGTTGACATGACTTAGGTATCTGGTACGCCTAAGGGATTTTTTTGGATATTTTAATGATGGACATAATCCTTAGCATGTGTGTATGAAATTTTAAGTAGCATATTATTTTTAATAGTATCTGTAGTTTAAATTTGTATTTTATATTTTAAAAGCATCACTTATTAATTTATTAAGAATTCAGTATATATCTAATATATATTATAAATGCGAAAGTTTGTGAGTATATTTGTGGGTCTTTCACGCAAAAACAACTGAATGGATTTTAATGAAACTTTACAGTAATATAGCTTATAAATCAGAATAGCACATAGGCTAAAATTTATAAAGATATTGCGAGAAGTTTTCAAAATATAACGACAATTGTCAAGAAAGTAGGAAAAAATTCTGCCATTAGCAAAAAAGCCCACGACAGCATCCATCTATCTTTTTTATCCCTTCTGTTTTGTCTACGCCATCCCACAGTGCGCTTTCGCTTTTAATTTATTCCGTTCTTTAGTGTAATAAATGTTTTTTTTATTTCATAATAAAACTAGATTTCGAAGGGAGAGGTGGTGGCAAGATTTTAACTTAAAATAAATGCAACAGAAAGTAATATTAATGTACTACAATTCCTGATATAAATTATTTACACTATTTTAAGCGTTCATTACACAAAATTTGTAACTATGACAGTGGAAGGAAAACTATGAAATTAAAATAAAATATCAAAATGTCTTTGTCATTTAGTTTTTTTTCTTTTTGAATGTTTGTTTCAGTACATGTAAATATATATCTACGCTTCCCCAATACTGTTTTTTTATAACTTATATATATATATGTGTGTGTGTGTGTGTGTGTTTTAAAAGTATTTCTATTAATTCATTACTAAATTAATTATTTGTTAATTAAAAAAGTGCATTGTCTATTATTTTGGATAATAATACATTTCAGAGACATTTTTAAGCTAACTAAAGAATCGTTTTCTTTTTATTGCTTCACATTAATAATTTTTTAACTAACGCAATATTGTTTTTTAAAAGTCATAGATCGAAATTTGAAGCTATATTTTATCTGTGAGGGGAAGGGGAAGAGGAAACTGTAATTTTACATTAAAAAAACCGTGTTATACCGGGCTAGAGGGAGGGGGAACCTGTCTTAAATCGAAAATATGTGGAACAAATTTCGAAAAAGGGAAATTTAATGAAATAATTTTAGAAATCACTCACGTTGCGAGCGTACAAACACACACATAATTGCTGGCGTCATGAGGGAAAGAGAAAGCCCGTGCAAAGCCGGGCCATGCAGCTAGTCTAGTAATAATTGAAGATATATTTTGCACTCATATCAAAAAGTATTGTACTATATTTTATTTAAGAATGCAAAAAAATGAGACATCTTGAACACTAAAATAGTAATTAAAAGATATACGTCGTCAGTAATCATATTGGAAGTGAATGATTATTTGGATATCAATACTAGATAGCAAAACAAGGGTTATTACCTACCGATTTCTTAAATTTAGGCCTTGGTCAAGTGTAAAGGGCTGCACCTGAGCTGAAAGAGTTTTGCAAAGACTTTTATAAGAAAATATTTTTTTTAGTATTTTTGAATTGCATATAATCTCAAAAGCATCAATCCATAGAGAGCAGTAGTTTTGATTGATGACTGCAAATTATTCTTTTCATTTTGTATATATTTTTAACAATATTGTACGTCTAGACACCCGAACACTATGTGTATCTTTTATTTTTATACTTCTCTATGTGTTTGGGTAATTTATAATCAATCATATATATATATATACATACACACTGCTGGACAATTGCTAAGGACGGATAACACTATCATCCGTAACAAAAAAAATGAAAGGAAGCAAAATGTGGAAAATTAGAATAAGTGCGGGATATTAGTAAGAAGAAGTATGAGTATGCAAATTTTTTTCCCATTTCTGTTCATCACGTGATAGCGTTCATAAGAGCTTTAAAAGTTTTGACGCGTGTGGACAGTTGTTGTTTCAAGTCAAAGTTTTACAGGAAAGATTTAATAGACGAACTTAAAATTTTTGGCATGTCTTCCCGACATCACATAGATGATATTATGCGTGGCCGAATTATTGGAAAGATCGAAGAAGGGCGAAAAATAACAAATGTTGCCAGGGAGTTCGACATCGCTCACAGCGTTGTTTCACGGCTGTGGAAGTCATTTAAAACTACTGGAATGTGTAGTAGACAGCACGGGGGAGGTCGTGTTAGAAGTAAGACGCCTGCAGAAGACAGATATATCGTCCTATATCAGCAAAAAAGAACAGGCGCACCACAGCTCAGCAGGTGGCAAATCAGTTTCTTGCTGCCTCAGGAAAGCAGATCTCCCGAAAAATTGTTGCCAGACGTTTGAGGGGAGGAGGACTATACGCACGCAGACCTGTTGTGTGTGTCCCATTGACCAGACAGCACCGTACGGCCCGTTTGCAATGGTGTCGTGAGCATCACAATTGGACTGAACAGGACTGGGCATGCGTACTATTCTCAGATGAGAGTAGGTTCAGTCTGTCATCGGATTTAGACGCCAACTGATCTGGCGCGAGAGTGGTACTGCTTATCGTCTAGAAAATATCCAGGAAAAGGACCGATATCCGACATGCAGTATCATGGTGTGGGCCGGCATCATGATCAATGGCCACACGCGCCTACATGTGGTTGCGAATGGGACTATGACGGTTCAACGATACATTGATGAAGTTCTACTTCCTCATGTTCGTCTTTTCCGTCGTGCTGTCGGTGATAAATTTGTTTTTATAGACGACAACGCAACATGTCATCGAACACTCGCTGTTCGGGATTGTCTAGACAGCGAGGGTATTCAACGTCTCGTATGGCCAGCGCGTTCTCCAGATCTAAACCCATTGAAAATGTGTGGGAGGCTTTGGGGAGGCAAGTTGCTGGTCGAAACTATCCTCCGACAAACAAGAACACCCTCATCCGTGCACTCACAGAGGAATGGGATAAATTGCCTCAACAGCTGCTGGATAATGTTGTGCAAAGTATGGTACGACGTGTGGAATGTTGCATCACACTCCACGGTGGACATATCCCGTGCTGATACCTTTCTTTAAGGTGCCTGCTGACTTTTAGATGCATTGTTCCATTTCTCCGTACGCAGATCAAATGAACATTTTTTTTCCTTCACGGCTTTTGTACTTTCCAGAACAATAAATATTGTTTATTCTAATGTCTGAACAGTGGGGCAACTATATTTTATCCTACTAGGCCTCATGTCTCGCTTAATGTTATGCTACATAGCAATTTGTGATCCGTCCTTAGCAATTGTCCAGCAGTGTATATATATATATATATATATATATATATATATATTCTTTGCGTTTATGTTTTAGCATAGAATGTGTTCTAATGAACAATACATGCGTGACAATACAAATTTAAGCCTCGAATGCGCACGTAGAAATTCAGGGAAAGAAAGCATCGCGATCTTTACTCCTTCTTGGCACAACAAAATATAATGAGTAACCACATTGCGAATCAAAAATTTATAGATGTAAAGTGGATAGAATGCAGGCTACATAAAGTCGTGAGGCAGAATGTATTAGCTTTAGATTTCTGACTAGACTTTCATATTTTTTTAATTCCTGGGAATTAGACAAGGGGTTGAAATAATCTGAAGTAGTTAGTTTTGACTTGACTGGTGGATTTCGACCTCCGATATAAATTTTAGCTGTTACAATTTGAGATCTTCTAAACATGGGTTAAAAAAACGGTAACGTTCTCTTAGGGCTGGGGGAAATTTTTGCAGATTATCGTAGGAAAGAGTATTTATTCTGATCAGTTCCTTTCTGTCTATGGAACATGGCTTCGTTAACTAAAAGTGCTTAGTTTTTAAAGGAACATCATTTTCATCATGACTATTTTCATATCTTGATTTATGTTTATAATGTAAGTGTGCTTATACTTATATATAAACTGTTATTGATTAAAAATTTTTCCGATACTTAACTTTATTGTAAACTATTTAACTGAATCAGCAGTTTGAAGAACGGAAGGAAACCCAAAACTGTGTTTAGGGGAAAAAATTTTTTAAAAAAAAACACCACACAACTTTTCTTATTCGTACGTTTTTTTACCAAGAATTTTTGCAAGATCTTTACATTAATATTTGGTTATTTTTATGTTACAAATATATAGCAATTTCATAAACAATAAATCGGGTGCGCAAATCAAAGAATTTATATTTTTAATGCACATAACGTAAATCCTCCAGCAAATAAAGTTTCAAGCATTTGTGCGAGTTATTTTTATCTCTTAGTAGCAACATTAAAAATAGTTGATTCAGGATGGATTAAAAAATAATTGAAAAACGATTCTCAAATTTGAAACAGTGCAAGGCTTTGAAAACAAATCCGCAAGCAGTAGTTGAAATTGAGACAGCGTTTTCTGCAGTGTTATTCATAACAAAGATAATAACTAGGCTGAAGGATAAAAACAGAGATTGCTTACGTTTGCAAAAATACCACTTTAAAAACGGAATAATTAACATATTATATATTTTTTTTTGTATTTTTATAAAGCTAAGTGTACAACTGAGAATAAATTTTGGAATTTATACTAAATGTATATATCCTTATATTATTTAATTTTTATTAATGTCAATTAAAAATAAGTTCTTTTTAAATTTATCAAAATTTTGCTGTATTTCTGGGGATGACTATTACGTTTCCTGGATTTCTCCTAATTATACGGGAATGGAAAGAACTAGAGGATTAGAAACTCTAGTTGTGACCTGAGGAATTGACGATTATTTGATATCAAATATTTGCTACAGTTCGTCCGTGTGAAAGATAAAAAACATCAACCCACTTTAGCAAGCCTAGACAAAGCCTCAGATTTTTAAGTGACAAATACAGAGAGATTGTTTTCACAAGTAGGAACTAAAGGTATGTGACTACCCAAAATTCGCCGTTTTGGTGAAAATTTTCGAAAGTTCTTTTATGTCTTTATTTTATAGCCCTTACATTGAAGACTCAAAAAAAAAAAAAACTTTCTATTTTTGTTTCTACGATATGTAGAAGCAAAGTTATAGCATAATTAGTAGACCGGAAATGGAGTTTACAAAACCGGAAGCAGATTCCCATACAAAAATGTTTCAAGATATTCAATTGAAATTTTAAGAACATTATTTATTTAGTTCTATCTGGGTTATGAATCAAAATCTAATCTCTGTGTTTATGTTTATGCACTTTATTACGTTTTTATGGAAAAAAATCATCAACTTTTAAAAAAATCGAGTTTTCGCATATAACATTTGGTATATTTAAAAAAATCTTCAAAAGTATTACAAATCTTTTAATTCCCAATACAAATAAAAATATTATTTATTTACCGTATAAATGATACATTTATTGGAATTTTGTGTAAAAGATTGAAACTGCAAATCTTCATCAAAATTTCACAAAAAAATGACAATTTCAATGGTGAGTTTAAAAAATGTAAAATTAGTATAAAATTTTTCATACTGTATTAAAATTTTTAAATGCATTTTCTGAGAAACTATGTTTTTCAACATATTGCTTCGCGGTAAAGTTCACAACAGGATTTCTTCTTAAGGTCTTGAATTGAAATTTTCAGAAAATGTTTTATTTAGTTTTTTTTCTGTATTATAGATTATTATCTAATCTCTGTGTATATATTTATGTATTTTATTGCACTTTTTGTGAGAAATAACATTAATTTTTTGTAAAAAATTGAGTTCTTGTATAAAAATGGACATATTTCAAGAACTTTCGAGAGTATTACAAATCTCATAGCTCTAAGCCCAGATAATTATGTTATTTAAGTACCATGCATATATTATTCAAATATATTAATTAGAATTTCCAATACAAAAGGTTTACCTTAACTGCAATTTTTCACTTAAATTCCACTCAAAATTCCCAATATATCCAAAATTATTTTTAATATTTTGTGGAAATTGTATTTGAATTCCTAGTTTTATGTCCCATTTCCAATAATAAAGTGTTTATTTAGTTGAAAATTTATATACGTAAATAAAATGGCTCCAAAGGTTGCCACATAATAGAACTATATAAGTCTCTACTAACAATAATTATTAAATATTTTGGTTTGCATCCCACATTCAACTGTCAAACGAAAACGAAGAATATTGTTTATAATTTTTGCCGACTAAATGAGCTTGGTCCAGTTTTAATAAATCTTTAAACCTTGGTTATGGAAGTTTCTCGTTACCGTAGAGATTATACAAAAGAATCACATGTGTTTATAAAGATAAGATAATTTTGAGGATAATTTTGAAATTTTTAATTTGAAAATTAAAAAAAAAAGAAATTAAGAGCTCTTACATCCTTTAATGAATGAAATATTAAGGGATAGGAGTAGTCATGTAAATAGGAGTAGTCATGTAATTTTCAAGACTTGTTTCATTTGCTTTCTCTTTAAAGATTTATCCTATCAGTAGGATAATTTTGTAAGAATGATAGTGCTATATATATAGAGTGAGAATGTAAATTAAGAAATGTTCGCAACATTTATGAACATTATACTAAATTCAAATTGAGAGTTATCTTTCTGTTTATGAATGCATAATAAATGAATAATTACAAACTACCTTTTACTTAAAGTCAACCTTCCTTTTACAAAAGAGTGAATGTATTGATTTGTAAATATTAAAATCTTTTTGTAAAGCATGATTCTTACACCAAAAATGTAATGCTTTAATAATAGAACCTAGATCCATGTCAGCTTATACTTCAACAGCATGGGAGTAACTTTTTCAATAAATTAGCAACAATAATTCTTATTAAAAACTTTTTCGTACTAGTTATTCACTTTATATCATTTGATTAAAATTACTTATTAGGTCTTGAATCCATTAGTTCTCAAAATACCCATTGTTTTTGATGGACATTTTAATTTAAGCGGTAAGTTTTTTTGCCCAAAACGTTCCAAAGAAAAGCAATATTTTTTAATGTTATATTAACTAATCGTAATACTTAAATAAATTCAAAAACGGAAAAAAATACTTTAATTTTCAATTTTAAAGTTTCTACAATATATTTTTTTATTTTAGAGATGTGGAACACACAAACAACCCTAAATGTTCGCTTTTTATAAAAATACAGCATGCTATGAAGAATATTTCAAATATTTTAAAATAATTTCTTTCATATTTGCAAAAACATTTCCTGTTCATACCTCCTTTTAAAACGGTTGAGGATTGATCGACATGTATATATTCACGAACAATTTGAAACATGGTGTAATACAAAGTCTTACATTGCAATGGGGATAAAGATAATATCATTTTTTATGGGGAGGAGGGATTTAACATTTCTTCTGAAGCAAGAAATTACACATTGCCCTGCCTATCTCTGGTCTGTATCGAATTCTTTCAAGAATCTAAGTTCCTACCTTCAATGAAAAAAATTCACTTCACAAGAACTACAAGAAAATTCCTGGATGAAAGAAGTATTTCAGTACCATGGACAAGCTGCATTAAAAAAAATACTCTAGCACTAATAATCTCACTTTAAAATTTAAAAATATGTTCAAATCAAAGACAGAATTAATAAAATATCTGTAACTGCGCAGCCGGCGAGCAAACCAATCGTGGCCAGATTTTGACGGTGTACGGGTAGGGTTGCCAGATGTCCGGTTTTCGACCGGACAGTCCAGTTTTCTTCATGTTAGTCCGGTCAAGAGAATCTGGGTAAACCGGACAAAAGAATGTCCGATTTTAAATACATTTTGCGTAATATCTGGTGCTTTGGGCAGACAACTAACACAACGAGTAGGATTGTAGGTACCTAGGTGTATATCTACATGGTTTGGACACGCGTGTGCATGTGGATAGGATTGCGCAGCCAGAGCCACCTTCGGTTAGGATTCGATTCGGACTCTCGACCTTCCTCTTCCGCTCTTCCCCTCCAAGCTCCGACGGGGGAAGGGGCCGGTAGCGGGGAGTCGCTGTCAGTCCATAATTGTTCTTGTTGTGGATATATTCGATTCCTATTATTTGTGTCGCTGTCGTGGTTCTGTATGTGTGTGCCAAAATGGAAGACAAGGAAGCATCTAACAGCAAAAGAACTCCAACTAAGAAAGCAAGAAGAGTTTGTCATTATAATGTTGATTGAGAATCGCGTTTGTTTGGTTAAATAAATGCGATGAGAAGACAACACAAAAGGCTATTGCAAATTGTGCAAAAATTCGTTCACTGTAGCTTATGACGGCTTAAAAGCAGTTACCCACCACGCTGAAGCAAAGAAGCACAAAGAGTGTGAAAGTGCTGCAGCCATGTCTCCCCGAATGAAGTCTTTCTTTACACCAAAAGGCAGCGCCCAAAGTGAAAAAGTTGATATTGCCGAATAAACTGAGTTTTACCATAGTATCAAGCACTACATTTCTTATGTTGCTCAAGATTGCTCCTTGAAAGTATTAAAACAAGTGATAAACGATTCAGATATCGTAAAGCAAATGACAGGAGGACGCACTAAATGTACAGCTTTGGTAAACCAAGTTTTGTTTCCGTATTCAATGGAACTTGTGCAGGAAGATTTAAAGAAGGATGTTCCCTTTTCGGTAGCGACTGATGCTTCAAATACAGGTAATAGAAAAAATTTTCCAGTTGCTATTCAATATTTCTCACCAAAAAGCGGCATGTGCCATAAAATATTGGATTTTTACGAAGACTCATTTGAAGATTCAAAATCTATTAAGGAACGTTTATGTGAAGTCATGGATAAATCACGACTCCCATGGAGCAGAGTAACAGCATATGGAGCGAACAACGCGTCTGTTAATTTTGGAGTCAATAATTTCGTTTTTCAAAAATTGAAGTCTGAAGAAAACAACGACATAATTGCTGCTCACTGTAATGACCACATATTTCATAACTGCGCTAAAAATGCATTAAAAGTAATGCCTGTTGATGTCGAAAATATAGTGATGAAAGTATTTGCAGAGTTCTCTTGTTCCGCTAAGAAACGAAAAGATTTGAATGAGTGATTTGATTTTTTCGAAAGCGAATACAGAGAAGTCATTCGTCACGTTCCTACAAGGTGGCTTAGTTTATTTAATGCTCTTGATAGGATGCTTTCATCATGGGGGCCATTGAAAAGGTACTTCATAGAACGAGGTTCTGATAATTGCCCTACGGCTCTCTAGGCTATCTTATCAGACCAAGAAAACGAAATTTTAGGTGAAGCTAATCCTACTTATAATGGACTATATTTGTATTTCACTCATAACTTTATGGCTTCTTTTCAAGAAATTATTCTGTTGGTAGAGAAACGTACCACAGCAGCATTTAATCTACAAAACATAATGGTGAAATTTCACGACACAATTTCAAAGAAAATAAATTACAAATATTTCGGAATTAAAGTCCATGTGGCATTAAAAAAAGGCTATCTTCCAGACCATGAAGTTGAAAAATTTACTAAAAACGCTACAAATGCGTATCACCGAGCTCTATCTTACATAGAGAAGTGGTATCCATTTGAAAACCAAAATTATAAAACGTTCAGTTGTTTGAATCTCGAATGCGGAAGATTGCCCACGCTGGATCAACTGCTCGAACTATGGTCAATATCTCCATGGAAGCAGCAAACTCCCCCTGAATAGATTTACGATGAACTGGCTGCACTTCAGAGTGTTTTTCCTTCACTCAAACTCGAAGGTAACTCAATTGAAATGTGGTGCAAATTTTTCCAAAAAGAAGCACCGAATCTGCTGAAAATTGTGCAGTTTGTGTGCAGTGTTCCTGTATCCATCGCTTTTGTGGAACGTATCTTCAGCGCCATGGGAAACGTATGGACTAACGAAAGAAATCGTTTCGCTGTAAATACAGTAAAAAGTGAATTGTGCATTTTTTTTTCAATATAAGCTCTAGTTGCACTGAATTCAAAGATGTCATTTTGACCAATAAACCTTTGTTAAAAGCAGTGTCATCAAATGCCAAATATACAAAGAAGTAGATTGTAAGCTTCTTTGTCATTTTCAGCAATATTTATGAGATAATAAAAAAATTGAAAAGTTGTCCGGTTTTTTTCTCGAACACATCTGGCAACCCTATGTACGGGCAAACCAGTTAAGGGGTTGAAGAAGAAAACTAAATTTGAATTTTAAATATAAGCCTTGTAATTATTGTAAGTAATTGCAACTATACCATTTTTTAAAACTATGATTCCAATCTACTATGCATTTATAAATATATAAACCATTCTTTTAAGTAAATTTTTTTACATTCTTTTTCTAAACGTTAGGTTGCAAAATAGTGTGAATTGTTTTATTTAGATATTCTGTTTTTACCTCTCTTATTCTCCCATACAATTCCACATACCTCTAGTTTTTTTTTCAGTAGCGGTGAATTTTATAAAAATAACAAAATGCAGATATCAGGAACTAAAACTGCTAATTTTTTATGCAAATAGGATTTTATTAAATATTCAAATATAAAAGTAAATTAAGAAGAAATGGATTTTTTGAATCATACTTTTTGTATCTTTTAGGACAGATGACATTTCATAGACGTATTTCTAGACTACTATATTTTGATGATATAATGGCAAGCAAAATGGAAAAAAAAAAACTTTAATTGATATATGACGAAATACACTGAAGATTATATTATATTTACAGGAAATATTTTGCTTCAACTTTGACATTTTCACGCAAGTATGCATTCAGCAGTGTCTTCCAAATAAATTTAATATTTTACTGCCTCTGTCATCAAAAATATGAAATGTTTATGCATTTCTTCATAAAAAATGACAAGTACTTTTATGTGTTTTACAGTCCACTTATTCAGAAAAGGACGGAGCCTATATTCACAAATAAAAAAGTGCGGGTTTCAAACAATATTTTCCCCATTTATTATTTGTTCAAATCGGCATCCAAGTGAAATAAATTGCTCTGTGCATGAAAGTTCAAATGATGAGCTTAATTTACCTCGTTTGATAAAAAAATAATGATTTTGGAGAATATTTTACTTTAAAATTTCAAACGACATGGATTTAATCGAATGAAAAAATAATTTTTCTCTCTTTTTGCT
This sequence comes from Trichonephila clavipes, assembly GCA_019973935.1. Taxonomy (NCBI): domain Eukaryota; kingdom Metazoa; phylum Arthropoda; class Arachnida; order Araneae; family Nephilidae; genus Trichonephila; species Trichonephila clavipes. The sequence goes on from BMAU01006576.1 coordinate 364,376, forward strand.
GGGTGATTGATATAATACAAAGAAAAAAAATCTGAAAATTGGAAAATAATATATATATATATATATATATATATGCTATGTAGCATAACATTAAGCGAGACAGGAAGCCTAGTAGGATAAAATATAGTTGCCACACTGTTCAGATATTAGAATAAAGAATATTTATTGTTCTGGAAAGTACAAAAGCTGTGAAACATCTGAAAGAAAAAAAAATGTTCATTTGATCTGCATTCGGAGAAATGGAACAATGCATCTAAAACAGTGTTTCTCAAAGTGTGGGGCGCGCCCCCTGGGGGGGCGCGATGACCCTACAAGGGGGGCGCGAGCGTATCGAAAATTTAAAGAATTTTTTTTTAAAAAAATAACCGGAAAGAGAAGTAAAACAAAATGCTTTCTTCCATAATAAAAAAAACACAACAAAACACACTGACATAATTTATATTTATTATCTAGTTTTTTCCCGTCATCAAATAGCTATCTTTGATCCCAAAACCAAATTAAAGAAAAAAAAAAACATTTTGTTTTATTTGCTGTTTTTTCCTCAATGAGAGATTTTTTTATTACGTTTTAACATAAAATATTACTCGTTAAAAGAAAAAACGAAACCCAGACCCTGAGAAAAATTCTAAGAAGATAAACAATTCACCGCTGCAATTATTATTGAAATACTGTACATTAGTTGTAGAAAAAGAAAAGGAAGTCATGATTCACTTTTCAGCCAGGCTGCATAGTACGTTCAGTTCAGTTCAGGTTTTGTGGGATATGGAGCAACAAATGCTATATATATGATCCCCCAAAAGACAGATGTTTCTTAAAAATTAGTAGATGTCAAAATATTTCAGTTTCTGGATAAAAATCTGAATGTTAATTTGACCTTCAATCTTATGGTATGGTTATTATCAATATTAGTTCCCTCCCATCTTTCATGTGTTTGCTTTTCGCTTAAGGAAATTGTAAATAATTGAGTTTTGCGATATTTGGAAAAGAATTGATTGGTTTAACATTTCTGTAGGATAATTGAAAAGTGTCTGATTTGCGTCCTTTATTATGGCCTTGTACTTTTTGAATCATTTTAGTTCAGTTTTATTGGATTTTTCTCAAATCATCAAAGAATTGAATAGTCCTTGAAAGAAGGTAAGTATACTTTCTATAAATTAAAATATTCACTAGAATTCCGATTTGTATCGTGTACAGTAAAAATAATTCTAAACAAATGATTGGGATGACTGAGTCCCCCCGCACTACCATTAATGTTAGTATCGAGTACGCGCCTGCTCCCGGGTTAAACTTTTTGAAGTCTTCTCGCTTTAAAGGTTAAAAAGTAACACAATTATTCTTCATCGGAATTTTATATTCTTTTTTTCATATTTTAACATTAATTCTAAATGCTAATTGTGTGAGGTTTAAAATTACAGTTCTTTTAAACAGTTATTTACAATTATAGCATTTATCTAAAAAAATCATTTTACATTTTTGTATACAATGTCGTGTGTGAAAACAGTTTTACTCTCCTTACAGTTCAGCTATTATATCAAGAATAATGTTTTATTTTTTTTATAAAAATGAACTCGTGCGAAGAGTCGGTGTTTCAGCCAGTATACGTTTGATGTATCAGTACTGAAGAAGGTATTTTATAAATAATTTCTTATTACTGAATTTGGCCGCGGTAGCCGAGTGGTATAGGTATCGGATCGTGGCTTGCCTTGTCACAAGTTCGAGCCCAGTACCACTAAAGACCCGCCATGTAGGGCAGCGCTGCATGTTAAATCTGTTGAGAGTTGAAACTTTTTCCCGTTGGTGTGGTGTGGTAGTTAGGAGAGAAGGGTGCCAGCTCAGGTGTCATCCACGTCACTTGACCATGGTTCAAAATTACGTGGTCCGTCGTCAAAAGCCCTCGTGCAGCTGAACAGGGCGACGTTAATATTCAATCAATCAATCTTATTACTAAATTAAGAACAAGTTTAATAATTATTAGGGACTTCCACGGGCTTTTCTTGTAGAGGAAAGTTTTTCAAAGGAAGGTTTTAATATCAGAAATTGACACTTAAAGAGTTATTTTTCTATATTTAGCTGAGATCTATATTTTGTCTTCAAGGCATCCACTGCAGAAAATCCGGTTTGCATAAGGTAGGATGTTGAAAATGGTAATAGTATACGAAGTGCTTTTGTTTTCAGTACAGATAATTCCTCATCCAACTCTACCCCAAATTCAAAGAGCGATTTATTACAAAATTGCCTTTTAATTTTTCACTGCATGTGAAATCTATGAAGATTTCTTCTTCGGAAGTTGAGAGCCCTTCTGGAGTATCTTGAAATAGATCCCTAATCCCCTCGTAACTTGCTACCAAGCTGTCCTCATCCAGAAAATACTTTTTAAAATTCTTTGCCAACATAGCTAAATGATTTTACATGTTTTAAAAACAACTTTCACATGTTGTTCTACAGATTTGTAAGTTTTAACACATATCGAGCTGGGGCTTTTTTTCCATCATTTATTTACTTCAGTAGTGGTAAATCCAAAATTTAAGTATTTTTGAGAAGATCGCCTTGATTTAATTTTCGGAACCATGCTCGTTCGTCTGTGTACTTGTTGATTCTTTATTATGGTCGAATGTTTGCTTACGACTTAAAAATGTATGTATGATATTGTTTTAATCTACTGCCGTAAATACTTAATTACCGTGAATTACAATTAACGTGGAAATTAAAAAAATGTACATTCAAGCTAGATTCGGTAGCTATAGGAGTATCGAGTCGACCAAAACTGACTGGAATTGTACGAGGAAAAGCATTTTTACATGTTTTACGCAGACGTCCGATAGGTTGCCCAGACTCACGCAAACGTACCCGATAATGCCAGATGTGATGGATATGATAGAGAGCGACATTGACTAGACTATTTTTCTAATGACATTTGTGCTTTGAGAAATGAATATGCTGAAGGAAATAAATCTTTAATTAAATACATCATTTTGCGATCTGTTCCAATTTAAAAATTAGAGAAAGAAAAATAACATAATTCTAAGTAATATATATATTTTAAGTGATTTTCTTAAAAATATATATATATATATATATATATATATATATATATATATATATATATATATATATATATTACTTAAAATATACACAAAATTTAATATACTTATCGTATTAAATTGTACGGTTTATAATTAAGATCGTATTGTACCTTTAGCGTCTCTCTCTCAAAGTGCATTTTTATTGCAGTAAATACATTATTGTTGTACAGGGGGCGAGACAAAAATTATGATTGAAAATTGGGTCGCCAGTATTGAAAGTTTGAGAAACACTGCTTTTAATGTATGAGTGGCGCACAGAGTATTTTAGGACTAATTAATTAATACTAAATTAAGAACAAGTTTAATAATTATTAGCTACTTCCATAGGCTTGTCTTACAGAGCAAAGTTTTGAAAGGAGTTTTAAGATAAGAAATTGACCCTCTGAGTTCATTTTCTATATTTAGCTGATATCTATATTTTGTCTTCTAAGCAACCACCGCATTTTGTAATATGTTCCAATTTAAAAATCAGAGAAAGGAAAAAATAACTTAGTAATTATCCTATCACTTAACTTTTTTTTTTGCTTAAAAGTAACATATACAAATTTTAATACTTATGTCATGAATTTGTACGGTTTATAATAAATATTGTTGCTTTATCGTAAAAGTGCATTATTATTGCATTCAGTAAATTATTATGTATAAGGGGGGCGCGATAAAAATTGTGATTGAAAAGGGGGGCGCCAGTATTGAAAGTTTGAGAAGCACTGATCTAAAAGTCAGCAGGCACCTTAAAGAAAGGTATCAGTACGGGATATGTCCACCGTGGAGTGTGATGCAACATTCCACACGTCGTACCATACTTTGCACAACATTATCCAGCAGCTGTTGAGGCAATTTATCCCATTCCTCTGTGAGTGCACGGATGAGGGTGTTCTTGTTTGTCGGAGGATAGTTTCGACCAGCAATTTGCCTCCCCAAAGCATCCCACACATTTTCAATGGGGTTTAGATCTGGAGAACGCGCTGGCCATACGAGTCGTTGAATACCCTCGCTGTCTAGACAATCCTGAACAGCGATTCTTCGATAACACGTTGCGTTGTCGTCCATAAAAACAAATTTATCACCGACATCACCACGGAAAAGACGAACATGAGGAAGTAGAACTTCATCAATGTATCGTTGGCCCGTCATAGTCCCATTCGCAACCACATGTAGGCGCGTGCGGCCATTGATCATGATGCCGGCCCACACCATGATACTGCATGTCGGATATCGGTCCTTTTCCTGGATATTTTCTGGACGATAAGCAGTACCACTCTCGCGCCAGATCAGTTGGCGTCTACAATCCAATGACAGACTGAACCTACTCTCATCTGAGAATAGTACGCATGCCCAGTCCTGTTCAGTCCAATTGTGATGCTCACGACACCATTGCAAACGGGCCGTACGGTGCTGTCTGGTCAATGGGACACACACAACAGGTCTGCGTGCGTATAGTCCTCCTCCTCTCAAACGTCTGGCAACAGTTTTTCGGGAGATCTGCTTTCCTGAGGCAGCAAGAAACTGATTTGCCACCTGCTGAGCTGTGGTGCGCCTGTTTCTTTTTGCTGATAGGACGATATATATGTCTTCTGCAGGCGTCTTACTTCTAACACGATCTCCCCCGTGCTGTCTACTACACATTCCAGTAGTTTTAAATGACTTCCACAGCCGTGAAACAACGCTGTGAGCGATGTCGAACTCCCTGGCAACATCTGTTATTTTTCGCCCTTCTTCGATCTTTCCAATAATTCGGCCACGCATAAAATCATCTATGTGATGTCGGGAAGACATGCCAAAAATTTTAAGTTCGTCTATTAAATCTTTCCTTTAAACCTTTGACGTGAAACAACAACTGTCCACACGCTTAAAAACCTTTAAAGCTCTTATGAACGCTATCACGTGATGAACAGACGTGGAAAAAAAATTGCATACTCATACTTCTTCTTACTAATATCCCGCACTTATTCTAATTTACCACATTTTGCTTCCTTTCATTTTGTGGTTGCTATGGATGATAGTGTTATCCGTCCTTAGCAATTTTTCAGCAGTGTATATAACTGACAAAATTAATCATTAAGGTATCCGACTACGTTCGGAACCATAATTTTAAAAAAAGCGCATAAATGGATAATTTTCATGATATTTAGTGTCACGTAGATTAGGATACATGTATAAAAATGTTTTAAGGACATTTTGACAAAAACATTATTTAAATACAATATTTCGGCAAAAAATTAACTTTTATTCCAAATGTTCTTTTTTTGTGAAAGAGGCTTCTATTATAACAATATTTTGCCTGTATGTAGCTCAGATTCTCTGTACAGAGGCGCAACCATGATTTTTGAAAAATTCACATTATTTTCAGAGTTACAACCAAATGAAATAATAATAGACGTTTTTTTCTTTAAATTTCTCCCCTATGTTGTCGTAAAACAGGGATAAACTCTCTTCCAAGTTATATACTTCAAAAATTCTAGTTGAGCCTCTGTACTGAGGTTTGAGCTATATACAGACAAAATATTGTTATAATAGAAGTATTTTTCACAAAAGGAGAATATTTTGAAAATGGGTCATTCTATGTTCATTTTTTGTCAAAATATTGTACTTAAATAATTTTTTATTGTAATACTATTCTTAAAACCAGTTTATATACAGCTTCTAATCTAAGTAACTCTAAATATCATAAATATTATCCATTTATACGCTTTTGCAAAATCACGGTTCCGAACGTTGTCGGATACCTTAAAATAATCCTTTCATCTTATAATAAAATGAAAAGTGTGTATAACAAAGGTTTATATTTATATTTTATGAAAATTTTATATTTTAAAGCATGAGCCTTTCGAAAAAATATTAATGAAATTAGATTGGATATGTACATAACATTCACGTGAATATGAAAATAATACACTTATTATAAATCCCCAAAACTTAATGCCAAATTAATGATGGAGTTAAAAACGTAGTAATGAATTTTAAAAAGTTAAAGAAAAAGTATTAGCAAAAACACGTTATTCCTCATTGAGTTAAAGGTAACCTTATTAAAAGAAATTCAAATTCCGAAAAAAAGGCAAAACACTCACAAACTTGCAACTGTACATTACTTTGCCAGTATATTTTTTGTAAAATGTTTAACTATATATAGTAAAAACAAGACAGTTGTTTTAATTAGGATGTTGCGAATATGAGTTATGTATTCATGTTATGTGGTTGAAAATACTTATTCTAACGCTTAAAAAGAAAGAAAAAAATTCTACTTATCGAAAACATCTTTTACAGCGTCCATATAAACTGTTTTAAGTATGTACCTCAAATCGTATCATAACAACATTTAAGAAACATAAAATAAATATTTCAAGAGTTTTATTTTTCAGAACGAACGAGAAACATCTTGAAACAAAATATAAAAGGATAAATGTAACCTTAGGGAAAATCTCTTGAAACAAGGTGCATTCGTCAGAGCAAAGGAGCTACTGAAGGCAATTCTGTCACTTACTTTTCAAGAAAAAATCTCAGGTTTCCTATTTGCTTTTGGGACTTTTGACTTCCATTGGGCACTATTTACAAACTCAGGATGAGATAAAATCCCTTGAATTTATATTATAATACATGGGAATTTGACTTTTAAAGTTGTTTGTAAAAGTTGGTTAAATGAAATTTTCAATTCGGCAACAAATTTATTTTTATTGCAAATTAAAAAACTAAAACTAATTAAGTAAAATTAATTTTAATTTGCTATCTGAAATGTTTTACTTATATCTTGAACAGTTCAACTGCTTGCTTTGAATTCAAAGTATTATATAGAATAATCACGCTAGAGGTCATTAGAAAGCTTCTACTTAAAATTATACCCATTATTTTTCCATGATGAAATGAATATTTTTTGAAACATGCAACATGTTACGATACATTCTTCATGTAATTTTCAACTAATGATGCTCGAGTGGCCAAGTAGTTATGAGTTCGAACTCGTTACTGGCTTTCTCGAGTTAAGCCCCTGAATACCCACTGTGAAACGGAGTTGATGCGCGTTAAATCTATCAAGCTTAAAGTTTTTACGTGGAGTGGATGTTGATGTATGGAGAGTGAGACACCAGTTCAGCTGTCTCCTTGTCACATGATAGTGGTTCAGTAGTACTAAGCCCATCGCCAGTTACCTTAGTGTAGCTTCAAAATGCAACAGCTACAATAAAATTAAAAGCTCAAGAATCATAAATATTTCTTGAATTTGCTCTGGGAACGTTTCACAGCTTCTGTCTTTTAATATCCAGGTTATTGTAACCACTATAATCATCTCTTGAGGATAAATTTTGAAATTTTAAAATTTTCTTTATTAATGTAAAGTCCACGTAAAGAGAAAAAAATCCACGCAAAAATCTTGGATTAGAGAAATATTAAATATAAATATTTACTCCTCCTGCACATCAGTATTTCTAATTATGAATCCATTTCTAATGGTCTCATTTAATTGAAAAGCTTTTGAAAAATCTATTTAAAAACATATTTTTCACAGTAATCATTTTCCTTGTTAAATGCAATAGGTTAGCAAAAATAAAAATTTAAATTTAAATGTTTAAAAGTTTAGGATTAGAAACTGCTAAATAATAGTAGCTGAAAAGTATTGGTTTGCGGATTTTGTAAATTAGGTAAATTACCTATAAATGTTTTTTTTTGCAATAGTATGCTGTGCATAACACTGTTCATAATAGATCCTCACTTACTGACTAAATTCTGTAATTCTTTATATACACCTCAAAAGAACAACCATGGATTTTTTGAGGAAGGTCTATGAAAATCCCAATCAGATATTTTCACAACCTTCTTCACTATTGGATAAAGGAGAGCTGAACTTCGAGCTGGTGTTATTGTCTTTGAAATTATTTTGAATATTCTTCCAAGCAGGGAAGAAGTGCAGCAAGTGAATAAATAACAAGCTTTCAGACAGTCCAAAAACAATAGCCGTAAATACTTGTTTGAACTCCTCACAGATGTGATCGAATGGCAAAAAACGGCTCTTCCAGCTAGTTTTGGACAGCATTCTTCGAAATCGAATGCACTGTTTTGTGGGTCTGTCAGGTCGCAACCGCTCAACAATCACATTGGTCGGTGTCGACTTAGGGTACTTCAGCCTGCTGGAAATGTCTCGTATGGTCTTTTTTCGAAATGAGAGAGCTTTAAACAGTACGCCATCTATTAACATGCATACTAAATATTGCAATGTGGTTTTGGCATAAACAGAAGTGGTCATGTCGTATTGCAGGATTGCAAATTACCTCAGTTGCATTGGTGTCAAAGTAATCAATGTTGTTAGATTACACACACACACACACTATTTAATACAAAGGCTACGGAAGGAAAAAATAGATCTTGAACAAATTTACAATTGTACTCCAAAACCTAATAATTGTTATCATATAAAGGGTGTTTTTTTAGAGGTATAGAACTTTAAATTGCAATAAAACAACGATGTATTATTCGATTGACATGAATTTTTTTTATTCGAAAGATAATCTTGTGGCATTATATTTTAAATATGATCTCTGGCATATGACTGCCACGGCAGTCTCGGATGTAGTCCAATCTGGACGTCCAATTTTCGATGACTTTTTCCAACATTTGTGGCCGTATATCGGCAATAACACGGCGAATGTTGTCTTCCAAATGGTCAAGCGTTTGTGGCTTATCCGCATAGACCAATGACTTTACATAGCCCCACAAAAAATAGTCTAGCGGTGTTAAATGACAAGATCTTGGAGGCCGATTCATAGGTCCAAAACGTGAAATTAGGCGGTCACCCAACGTGTCTTTCAATAAATCGATTGTGGCACGAGCTGTGTGACATGTTGCGCCGTCTTGTTGGAACCACAGCTCCTGGACATCATGATTGTTCAATTCAGGAATGAAAAAGTTAGTAATCATGGCTCTATACCGATCACCATTGACTGTAACGTTGTGGCCTTCATCGTTTTTGAAGAAGGATTCCACCAGCCCATAAAGCGCACCAAACAGTCAGTTTTTCTGGATGTAACGGTGTTTCGACATACACTTGTGGATTAGCTTCACTCCAAATGCGGCAGTTTTGTTTGTTGACGTAGCCATTCAAACAGAAGTGCGCTTCATCGCTAAACAAAATTCGCTTATGAAGTCATCGAAAATTGGACGCCCAGATTGGATTACATCCGAGCCAGGCGTGGCAGTCCTATGCCAGAAATCATATTTAAAATGTAATGCCACAAGATTATCTTTCGAATAAAAAAAATTCATGTCAATCGAATAATACATCATTGTTTTATTGCAATTTAAAGTTCTATACCTCTAAAAAACACCCTTTATTAATATTTGTTCCCTTATTATAATGAAACTTAGCATAAGAAAACTGAATTACTTATGATATTATTTAAAAAAAAGGACATATATCTTTATAAAAGGAAATGAAAAACAAGGTAGTTTTTCTTTGAGCGACAAATATCTATCAATCTGCAGCGTGCTTAAAACGTAACACGGTTCAATATATGATATTATTATTTCGTAAATGCGAACCGTAAAAATCTTCCATTTTGCACTTCTTTCCCCTCATAACAAGAATATTCTCATGTCAAGTAACATCTTTATGAAAGATTTATTTGCACAATCACGTCCACGAATGTTGCAAATCGCCGCGACTTCCTTAGAGAGGCAACACAAACGCCCACTTCTATCGAAAGATTTAATAATGTGTGGATGCGCAATGTACATAGGGCTGATTTATAGTGAAAACTGATGCAACTGAAACGAATTTATGCTGCGAGAAATCCTTTATATCGCTGAAAGGTCAAGTAAATATCTGCATATTGTAGGGAAAGTAAAGAATGAATATATGCTATGTTTTAAAGACAAAGAGGACTGCTATACATTTTTCAATTCTTGGATGTCATACATTTTTCACATTTTCGGAGAATGAGTGCGTTTTGAGATGTTCCTCCATTTCTTTATTTTAAGCGTTTAAATAAAGTAAGTTAAAATAAATAAAAACAGGTATTTTTCAAATACTATTTTTTGAACTAAATGTTTTGAAAAAAAACGTTAGAAATTTTTTTTAGATATCTATATTATATATTTAATAGATTTCCGTCTTTATGATACATATGCAATTTTTAGTCAATTATAAATATTTCGTTATCTTAGGTAAATATTAATTTCTAAATGCTGAGCTTATAACTGATAAATATGTTTTTTCAGGAGGAGTTAAAAACTGTTTTCAGAAGGGATAATTGTTCTAAATTTGTTAGCTATATTTTATTATCATGATCTTAACAATAATTCTTTAGGTATTTGTCTCAAAATGTGTTGACTCATTAATACAGTAACTGGGATACACAAAATTTAAATATTGTTAAAATGTGAATAAATTTATAAATAATCTTATTTTTTGTTTGGAAATATATAATTTTGGAAATTTAAAATCACATTTTAAATAGTACAATTTTTAGAATTTTTATTTAATTGAATGCATTTAAGAATTATTTGAAAACCTTGACTTTTAAAATTCTGGATTATTCACTACTTTTAAATGTTTTAAATGTGAACTCAATTAATTTTTGATTTTAATTTTGCATATCTTATTCATATAGAGGCGAATGAGAAAATAGGATTCCATGTCTCTCTTTTTTGTTTACTTTAAAAACTTTAAATCTATTTTATATATTTCCACTTAACAAAACGAATATAAAATAAAATTAATTATTTCATAAGATATACATCTTAAAAATTACGAAATTCCGATTTTTATGTAGAGCCTGATAGATGTTTTTGTGAAAAGACAAATATATCCGAATAGTTTGTAGTTTACATTAATTGAACAGAAGAATAAACTTCATTTCATATTCATATAAATAAAATACTAAGGCTTCCTATTACGAAAAACGTTCGACAAAGCAAATATATACCATAGGTCAGGGGTGGCGAATCCTTTTGGACCAGCGTGCCATTTATTTAAAGAAATGTTTAATGAGGTATAGATTTGCCGTCAAATAATTTTGACTTGTGGTTCTTGGGAAAATAATAAAACTAAATACAGAAAATTTCAAACTCTTTGTTCACTACGAAAAAATACATTTTTGCACTTTATGGTAGTCAATATTTTTAGTTATACGTGTAATTAAAATTATAAGGTAACATTAGTGTGATTTTCGATGTTGTAGATTAGATGGCAAATAGCTTATAATGGGAATGTAAAATGTTACTTTTAGTAGAATGCATACTGAATTGGAGTCAACCGTAAAACGGTTTCTAAGCGAGGCTTTAATGTTATTCATCTCTGAAAATACTGACTCGCAGGCATAGGTGGATGAAAATGTGGTTATAATATGAGTCAGCTTCTTCAAATAGTTAAATGTGCATGGACTCGAATTCAATGTTTCCAAACACTCACATACTTCTATTACACACTGGCCTTTTTACTGCATATCAATTCCAACTGTTTCCTTGTTTCAATAAACTTTTGAACCCTTATTGAACTATACTGAAAATCAATCAGTTGCATTTCAAATTCATTAATTTCCAACCATTAGAATTGGGACCAGTTTTTTACTAAATAAAATCACATCAGGGTACAAATAATAGACTTATGCGTTTTAAATAATTATTTCAACTGAGAACATCTGGCTGAAAATTCCTTGACTGAAGACTCAATTACGGAAAAAAATTCTTCAATAACTTTTTCCTCGCCTGGTTTCTCACGTATATCTAAATCTTTAATATTTTTTATCAAGTTTAGGAATGACTTGTAGTTTCTTACAGTAGTATCATTTATGAAAACTTTCAGTTTAGCGTCAAAAGCGTAGAGAGATCCCTCATGAGGATTACTTCATTACGAAATTAATTATTTTGGACTAAAATGCAAACTATTTTGATCGGTGACGTGCCCAAAAGATTGCATCACGTGCCAATTATGGCACGCGTGCCATTGGTTCGCCGTCTCTGGCATAGGCTATTCAAAATTTATAAATAAGCCCTTTGACTCCCATTTGGTCATTTTAAAAATTTATGTAAATACCTCGTTATTGTTTCTGCCATTCTCGAATATTAATACGTGCGTCCATCTAAGCTATTTAAAGAAGGTGCTAAGGAATATGCCTATTTGTCTCTCAAGAGATCGTCATTTCTCGCGCTTTCAAACGGGCTATTTTTAAACCGATTCATGGTTCGAATGATCTCGTAATATTCTTTGTCGTACTTAAATTTTGGAAACATGAAGACCATATTATGTATTCAACATACTTCTCCTTTAACGTCTTAGATACTTTAGTTGTATTGTGTGGGCACGTATTGTCATCTAAGCGCCAAGCATTTGGTTGCACTGCACGGAGGAAAAGGATATTAATGCAAAAAAGATGCGATACAACTATGATTTATTATATTTACATTAAAGTCATTAAATGATGTCTTGATGTTGCGTGCAAGAACGACATAGACTATATATACGAGAGTTTTATCATATATAAAATTCTATTACATATATATTGTTTATGAATAAGAAAGTAATAATATATAAAACATGTCTTCAAAAGATTTGCATATTTGATAAAGGAACATTTAAAGTTGGAAATATGCAGTACACTTTTATGGAAATATGATAAGATAAAAAATGAAATTTCTTTGATAGCAGCATAAACGTTAATTAAAATATTTCATGATATTTTCTGATACAAAACCCTCTGATTAACAGGAGGACGTTTAGGAATAAACTAAATTATCTAAATTATCTTTATCATCACTGAGGTCAGCCAAATATTTCCTTTCAATGAAAACATGAGCTCTAAAATAAAGGCTATAAAAATTCCAAAAATATGATAAAAAGTTAAAAGAACTTTAAAGTAATATTTAAGAAGCAATTTTTTAATAAGAAATGTTTTATTAATCTATATAACAGACAATTTTAAATTTGAATAATTGATATGAAGTTTGCATGTATCTGCCTTATATAGGGATTGCATCATTTTTTAATATTAAAACTTTCCATTTTATAATTAAAAAAATATTTTTCTTTCTTTCTCAGCTCATAATGCTTGTCCTCGTAACTAAGCTTTTCTATTATAAAATTCAATTTATTTTAATATACACGACACGTTTCATAACATTTTCTTCTTTGTCTTATTATACATTAATATTTGAAGAAACTGTACATATATAGAGAACATAGTTCACACATTTGAAGCATCAGGGGGTGAAAAGCTAATTCTTAGAATATGTAAACTTCTTAATTAAGTGGGTTATAAAGTGAAATCAAACGAAAATTTTATATTATTTTTTTTTCATTAAAACTTTCTTTCATGAGAACTCAAATAAGTATTATTTTGGAAATCCGAGTATTTTTAAGATATGTCTTTAAAGTTATTTTTAAATGTATTCCTTATGATTAATTTGAAAATTTATTTTGAATCAGAATATAAAATTTTCAAATTGAACTAACATAATCTTAAAAACCTTTATTACACCCCGAAGTCTTATTTTTGGCATTAATATATAATTTTAAATTCATATATTACACTGTAAAATATTACTACTAAAACTTAATAACCGTAAACTATTTGTTCTTAGGAATAATATAAAATAGCTATTGATTTATTCTAAGGAATTTTTACTTGATACATTTTATTTTTTTATCAATCGAATGGTATGCCAATTTCAAAAGAAACAAAGATACCAAAGATGTCTTGAATGAAGGCACAAGATAGGAATCAAAGGCACTTTATAAGATTTTAAAAATTCAAGTAATTTAAATTCTTTCTGCTTTCATTTGAATTTTTTTGTTTAAGATTAAAGCAATTGTAAATGAATGCTTCCCCCTTTTCATTTAAATAGAATTACATAAATCTTTCATGTAATTACTCAGAAATGTTTGTAATTGAATAATTTCCTTTACTGCATTAATCAAAATGAAAACAGAAAATATATAATTAAATTATCAATTTAAACTAATTAAAAATTGTTAAATAAACGTAATCCTAACTTTGAAGCCTTTCTATTAAATATGGTCATGCTATTTATAATGTTCATTGAAGTATTGAATGATTTCAAAAAGGAATTCATTTATTTAATTACTAGCAAAAGTACCTGTTCTTCGCACTGGTGAATTTTTAAAATGAAACTCCCTAATCTCTACAGCTACTTCGCAGGTATTTTTTTAATTAGAGCTTACGTTGAACTTGATTTAGGACAATATGTTTAAAAGATTTTAATGTATTTTTTTAATGATACTCCACTTTTTCAGAATCTCCAAAAAATTTCTAATGAAATTTTTAGAGTATACGTTTTTCTTATGATTTATTCGATATAGAATCGTAATTCTTTACAACAACAACAACAACAAATTACAAAGATAAAAAAAACGACAATTACATACTCATATATTGCGGGACTAAAATACGCTAGAACCATGTATGTGAAGTGTTTTCCTCTTTTCCATTTGTTAAGAAAGATAAAGTCAAACAATTGCTATTTAATTGAGTTGTTAAAAATTTGTATCAAATTGTTTGTTCTTCCAATTTGTAAAAATATTACAATCCTCATTACTGATGTTAATGATGAACTTAATTTGATGTGGCGCTGTTACATGTAAAATATATCTGTACATAATAGTATTTGTAGGATAGATATCAAAGATTTATGTTTGTAAATACATTATAAAGAATATGTTACAAACAAAATTAAAATCGTTCTCTATTTTTCCTATGCTTGAACTCTAACTTAAAAAAAACCTTGCGAGAAAGACTTACTTCTTACTAATGATGCATTTAATTTGGCAATTTTGCAACAAAAGAAATATTCCTACTAAATTTAAAGACTGTAAATCTAACAGCTCAATAACGAGTAAGATATCACCTCTGTAATCTCCACATCCCTTTTGGAGTACCTTCTCACAAAACTCTTTTTAACGAAATAAACATGCTAGCCAAATTTCAAATCTGCAGGTCAAACAGCACAAAAACGGAACTTTTTATTTATATCTATAACGTTTCTGTAACTCACAGCTACCCTGTTTGGGAATGAATGAATACATGAGTGAATATTAACGTCGCACCGTTCAGCTACACGATGGCTTTTGGTGACGGGCCACGTAATTTTGAACCATGGTCAAGTGACGTGGGTGACAGTTAAGCTGGCACCCCATCCTAACTACCACACCACACCAACGGGATGACGTTTAAGCTCTCGACAGATTTAACGTGCATCGTTGCCCTACACGATGGGTCTTTAGTGGTACTGGGCTCGGACCCATGACATGCCTGCCTTGATCCAATACCTTGACCACTGGGCTACCGCAGCCCTACCCTGTTTGGGAGTCAATTACTTTGCGAATCTCTGCTGATCAAAAGAAACATGCTTACTAATTTTAAAATTTTTAAGTCTAATATTTCAAACATCTCTTTTTTTACCTCTAAGCTCCACTTATTCTTTCCCAACCACCATTTGGGTCCATTTTCTCGTAAGAGGATATCCTCTCAGGAAAAGAAACATGCCTGATAAATTTCAAGTCTATAGGCCTAATAGATTTAGAGTTTTCGTGATGAGTGAGGGAGTTGTTTTTCTGTTGTATACAGTGAAAAACGTTTAGCACGAGACTGAGAGACCAGTAATATTTTTTTGTGTTAAAAGAATTACGTATTAAAAAATATAAAAAAGAAACCCATATACTCAACAAAATTCAATTTATCGGAGTACATTTTTTACATAGATGCGCACATATGCATGTTTTTAATAAAAAAAACAATCAAACAAAAACTGTGATGGGCTCACGCGTCTTTTCATTAACATGTCTTTTGGGTTCTTTGGGGCCAGAATTAATGGCAACTCTTTTCCAACCAACCCAAGAAGTGAAGCGTGAAGGAAAGATGCAAATTAGGAAGCTTCTAAATATCAGATGTTAGAGTAAGTGGTGTGGCAATTTGAGGAATGTTATGATAATCCGTGATTCTAGCGTGAAGGGGTTTTGGAAAGGTTAAGTGACAGCCAACATAAGTTATACGGGATAGAGCCCTTAGTTCAAGGTGCATACCAATGCACTCCAGTAAACTGCAACTTCCAGTGGGATTAGATTGGTCGCTGCTTCAGTCTACATTAAGGTAGGAGTGATTATTTATATTCGGATCTGTGATGGTCTAGGAATTGAGCTTAGGCGAATTAATATTGATAGTGATCCGGGTTACGTTGTTTCGGCATTATATATATATATATATATATATATATATATATAATTTTTTCAATGTTGTTTAGATCATGAATACCCTTTTAATTTCTTAAGAACTTATATTCATCACAAATACATTAACCGTCTTGCTACTTCTAATTCCAAAACCACCAAACAACAATAGGATTTCAAAGTCAGCATGTTAGTGGTCTTGCTGTGAAGATTATATCATAACACTCATATCACAGTTTACATTTTTTCCACACACATCTTGAACATCTTACACATTGTTGACAACCAACCAAATTAGAGCCTAGCAAATTTACATTTTTGGCAATCAACCAATTCAAATTCTACCATATTTTATTGTCGTCTTTTTTGATATCTGTCTTTGCTGGCTGGTTTAAAAGTTAGCTCAAAAGATGTGTTTATGTATATTCGAATTTTTTAACTTGGTGAATAATAGATTTTCATTGATGTCAAGAGGCTTGATTCTCTTCGTAAAAGCTCTGTGAGTAAAGAAATTTTGTTAAATTATTTTTTGAAAAATACTTATCTTATGTAATTGTTTTAGGATTTTTCTAATTTTCTTGCGTATTTGTTTTGCGATTCTTCTGCATTAAGAGTTTGGAAGAGTTTGTTACATAATAGTAGTGAGTAGTTTTATCATACTCTCTGAGTTTTTACATACTCTGAATTTTTGTTTATTTTATTTTATTTGGTTTTCCCTACCGAGTTGCAAAGGGGGAAGGTTGGCGCCTTCAAACTAGTTTAACCCCACTTATTTGGTTCTAAGTCCGAAATTGCTTTCTGACTCGCTAGGTTCTTCTTTTTTGTAGTTTCTTTTTTTATTTCTCTATATTTTGTTCTTCATGTTCAGCTTTTATATTTTTATTACGCTATTTCTTGTTATGTTCATTATCTATTATTTCTTGTTTTTGATATATAATACATATTTCTTTCATATATATTGTGTGTTTATCCACCGTAGATTCTCTCCCATATATTGTTATTATCTAATCTGTTAGAAGTTCAAGTTAAAAATCTTAATAAAGTCACATTAAGATCATGGCAGCTTCTAGTTCTTCCTTTATTCCTACACATCTAGCTCACGCTGGTAATCAAGGAGAAGGGCACCCGAGAGGGGCACCCTTAAAAACATTCACAAGAATTTAATGAAATTTAATACAAAAATTTCAAGTTTTTTGAAAAATAAGACAATTATTTGGAAAATAGTCTTATGTTTTCTTCGTATTGTCTTTTATAGCATCAAATTGTCAGCAAATTGTTCTATATCATCCGTTTTTTTTTTATTCATACTCCAGTGGGGTGAGCGTCTAAATAATTGCGAATACTCTTCATGAATTTCCTCATTACAGTATGGGAAATGGGGCTGTATTTATCATTTCATTTCGTTGCCCGCATCAATGGTATTTTTTTGAATCTTGAACAAGCTCCAGAATGTCTTTTCCATACCGATGATACAGTAGGACAATACAGTAATACAGAAATTTTCTCAAACATTTCATTATTCTCTTATTTTGGTAGTTCACAGAAGAGAGAAATATTTTCATGTTAAGCGGTTTTTGTTGCTCAATTTACAAATCATATAAAAAATAAACAAAAGTATGAAAATATTGAAATAAGGGCATTGTAACAAAAAGCCCGAAATTATACTTTTACCTCAGGAAATTGCTCTAGACTCATAAAAAAAATTCTTATATAGTTTCTCTTGGGAAAATATTTATCATTTCTACCCTCGATATCTTCTTTCATCTCAGCTAGTGTTAAGATATCCCAAGTCCGTAAGAGATATCCATTAATCTTGACTTTTTTTTTATTCAGTTAACTGTCTTGAGATGTGATCTACAGAAATTGTTATTTCGTGAAGAATATAAGACATAGTGAAGGAATATATGACCAGGGAATACTAAAGAAATTTCTTAGTATCATCGATATTTCTTTTATAATATACACCCCGTGGTTTAGTTTTTTATTGATGTGTTTAGTTTTAATGTGTGTATAATAATTTTTAGTAATACACGATTTGTTAAGTCTATTCGAGCCGACAGCAGAAGAAGTAAGTCTACATGCAGTCACGTCACACACAGAGAAAAAAAAATATTATATAAAATAGTAACTTATTGCTTAGAGTTTTTTTGTGTGTGCAAAGTAAGCAATAAAAATAAAATAAAATAAATTTGTTTTTAAAGCATTATCTTTAAGAAAATATGTTGAAAATTTTTAAATGAAATAAAAACAAAGGAAGTGACAATGATAAATAATGAAGTATGTTACTTAAATAATAATAATGATGATAACAAAGAGAGAAAAGCAAAATAAAGCTTTAAATTTGTTGGCTCAAGCGTTTGGCTATCAGCACTGAACACTCTAGGGGTATATTGTGCAAACTTATGGTTGAAAAAAATATTTATTTAATAATCTAAGTTCTGTATAATGCATAGAAAAATGCTTTATTTATTTAAGTAATATGTGGTAAAACAATATCGCACGCAAGCAATAAATGAAACATTTTTCCGACTGTCAATTAGTGTTAAACTCTAGGGTTTAAAATATCTGAGAAACTAACACTGCTTATATATATATATATATATATATATATATATATATATATATATATATATATATATATATATATATATTAGCTGCTTGGCCCGGCATTTCACGGGCTTCTTTAAGAGCGTAGATTTTTGCCTTGGAAATGTTCCTTTTCCCTATCAGTATCAGCACTTCCTGGTGTCTGTGATTTCTGTATTAATGTCATTAAAATTCTCTTTTTCGAAGTTTCTACCACCTCATTACTCCGTCGTACGGTTCTATTTACTCTCTATTTAGCCAGGCGTTGCACGGGCTTTTTTCGCGGATATAACTTTATCCCCGTGGAAATTTTCCCTTACTCTCTGGACGCCAGCAGCTCGCGGTCTGTGTCATGCGTGATGTGAGTGATTTCAATATTTTTGTCATTTAAGTTCCCTTTTCCGAAATTTCTTCCTCTTCTTTTTTTTTGTCAGACAGGCTTTTCTTTGTCAGAGTTTGTTTTTTCCATTTTTTTCTATTCCCTTTGTTCATTCCAGCGTTGTGTGTGTATGGGCTTTTTCAATAATAAAATCTTTTTTCTCCCGGATTAATATATATATTTTTCAAATTTCTATTTTCGATTAATAATTCACAAAGATAATCTAGTTTTATTCACAAGAAAACAGACAAACTACGATTTTTTAATTTTGTAATGAATAATAAATAAACATTACAGCTTTGATTTTTTTTTAAAAAAATATTAATTTATATTCATTTTTGTTAAATAATGAATTAAAAATTTTTTACAGTTAAGCTATTGAAACGACTGCTTATTTTTGGATGCATGCTCTGAAATTCATACGTAAACAAACGTATATATTTATGTGAGGCTCTCTTCGTAGGAAACGGTGAACGCAAAAACGCGCCGAAGATACCAAAAGATGGAAAATGATCCGAGGAATCCATTTTGATCATATAAATTCTTAAATTACAATTATTTGAAAATATATTAATTAAAAACGATAAAAAGCACAAATCGTCTTCATTGTTGTAACACTGAAGAGCCGACCAGTTTGGCTGAAAATGGATTTTCGATGCCAACGTACGTCATTTTTATAACAATAACTTCATTAGAACAATCCAGGTGAAAATTGAGTTGAATGTTTTTGATATTTTTTAATTAATATCTTTTCAACTAATTGCAATATCGGAATTTAAAGGCTAAAGGACCCGGCGTTGCACGGGCTTTTTCAAAAGTCTAGCTATTTAGCCTTGGATATTTCTCCTTCCCTTCTTAGAAGTCAGCACTTTCGGGTGTGTGTGCGATTTTTATAGCAATCATTAAAATTTTATTTTTTGAAGTATCTTCCACAGCTTTGCCCCGTCAGACTGATCTGTAAATATTCTCTTTTCCCCTTTTTTTCCTGGACGTCAGCCCTTCTGGGTGGGTGTATATGCACGATGTGAGTGATTTCTATATATATATATATGTCACTTAAATTTCGAAATTTCTTCCATTTCTTTTCTTTGTCAGCATGTTTCTTTTCCCTCTATTTTGAACGGCGTTGTGCACGGGCTTTTTCAAGTATAGAACTCTTTCTTTTCATGGATACGATCCTTTTTTTCATTTTAATTTCTATTTCAGAATAATAGTTTACAAATCTAAACCAGTTTTTTTTCACGAGAATGTACGATTTTATCATTGAATAATTAATTTAGCAGTAAATAATAAAAAGCGAAGCAGCTCTAATTTTGTATAAAAAAGTATTAATTTACATCCATTTTCGTTAAATAATGAATTAAAATTTTTTTACAGTCAGCTATTGAAACGACTGCTTATTCTGGAATCTGTGTTTTTAAAACTGTAGATAAACAATCGTACCTATTTATGTGAGGCTATCCTCTCAAATGCAAAAACACGCCGAAGGTATCAAAAGATCAATATGAATGATCTGAGGAATCCCTGTTGACAATTTATATTCCGAAATTGCAATTATTTAAAAAGATATTAATTAAAAAATGCTAAAAAGAGCACAATTCGTTTACATTGTTGTAAAAAGGCAGACCCGGTAGAGCAAATTAGGCAGAAAAATCAGTTTTCGACGCCAACTTGCATCAGTTTTATTACAATAATGTTGTTACAACAACGCAGATGACAGTTGAATTGAATGATTTTGATGTTTTAATTAATATTTTTTTAACTAATTATACAATATCAAAATCAAAATAGTCAAAATGTCTTCCTCTGATCATTCCCGATCTTTTGGTGCCTGCGGTGAGTTTCTGCGTGGTGCGGTTCGTGAGAAGATTGATGGACATATATTTCGTATATAATAAAGTATTAATTTATATCCATTTTTGTTAAGTAATGCATTAAAAAATTCTTACAGTTAGCTGTTGAACCAACTGCTTATTTTTGGATGCGTGTTCTTAAATTCATACGTAAGCAAACGTATCTATTTATGTAAGGCTATTTTCGCAGGAAACGGTAAACGCAAAAACGCGCCACAGATACCAATAGATAGGAAATGATCCAAGGAATCCATTTTGATCATTTAATTTTTTAAGTTACAATTATTTGAAAAGATATTAATTAAAAACGATAAAAAGCATAATTCGTCTTCATTGTTGTAACAATGAAGATCTCTCTCCATTCAGTTTGGCTGAAAATAGAGTTTCGATGCCAGCTTACGTCATTTTTATAACAATAACGATATTACAACAATGCAGACGAAAGTTGAGTTGAATGTTTTTCATATTTTTAATTAATATAATTTTAACTAACTGTAATTTCGGAATATAAAGGGTCCAAACATCTTTCTCAAATCATTCTTGATCTTTTGTTACCTTTGGCGAGTTTTTGCATGGTGCGGTTCGTTAGAAGATAGACGGACATAGAGAGATACGTACGGATTTTAATAGTGTAGATATATAATCGGAAAATTCATTTA
Organism: Trichonephila clavipes; assembly: GCA_019973935.1. NCBI lineage: Eukaryota > Metazoa > Arthropoda > Arachnida > Araneae > Nephilidae > Trichonephila > Trichonephila clavipes. The sequence goes on from BMAU01006576.1 coordinate 386,101, forward strand.
AAATGTGCATTACATTGAGTGGGTAAATAAAATGATTACACAAAGGGAGATCTTCCCTTAGAAAGAGATGTGAAAATCTCGTGTGACTATTTCACAAGCGTATTAATTAAGCCTCTAGAGCAGCGCTACTGAACCTGCTGTCTACCAAGCGTTTTTAAGTGGCCCGGGCATGGTTCATTGCTCTGAGAAATTTACTTACTTAAGAACATTGTATTAAAAATTTGTTGAGAAATTCTTTGTCAAGAAATCAATTATATTGTTACGAATTTTGTGTAAATAGTGTTAATAATTTGTATTTGAGTGTTTAATGCATTTATATTACTCTATGTTATATTTATTTCATGTTAAAATTGTACTATTCACAAGCAGTGCCACCCCTTACGTTATAATGGCGATTGAATGAGAACTTGGCGAAATCTTGGCGGTAGAGCCAAGTTGGCATCACTTTTGGCGAACAAGTTAGCGGTCAATTTGGCGAGTTTGGAACCCTCTGGAATCTTCTAGAAAGTAGTAGATCTCTCCACTAGCTCAATGACACGAGTGGTTATATTTTTAGAAGTTTCTGTCGCGCATATAAAAATGATGCTCTCTCCGATACGGTGGAGGGTCTTGATTAAGCCAGCGAGTAGTGAGGATTGTTTTGACTAGCTCGGTTGCGCTTGTGAATAATCTTTACGTACGTGTATTTTTAAACACTGTTCTTGAGTTTGATTGCTGTTGAAGGTGTGAAGACCTTCGGATATTTACCCTGTGAATATTGCTGCTGAATCCTGTATTTAAACGATTGGATTTTCGCTAATAAATTCGCATCGCTCTTATAAAAACTGATTATTTTTTCTTTGTGATTGTTTTTGCATAAAATCCTCGAACCCTCGGATCTACGTAACAATATCAATTTTGTTTTTTGCTGTTGGTGTCTTACGGGTACGAATTGATATTCTTTTTTTTTCATTTGGAATGGTTAGTGCAAGTAAAAAATATTGTAAAAAATAAATTGTTTCAAGACGATTGGAAGGTTGATTATTTTGTAGTGAAAAACAAACATAGGGATCCGTAATTGTTTGATTTATCATGAAAGCGCTGTATTTAAAAGATACCAATAAACAGGAATCATTCAATGACAGTTCACCTCGGAGATCTCTTTCAAGAAATGATAAATAGGCTTTCTTGAATAATCTTTGCAACAGCAACACAGTGTTTTGTCAGAGGTAACATAGACATCCTATGAAGTCTGTTTTATTTTTGTTAATCATGTGAAACCGTTTACTGACGCATTAATTGTGAAGGAGTGTTTCTTAAATGCTTTTAACTTAGTGTTAGTTTAAAAAATAAAAAATATAAAGAATAATAATTTAAAAAATCAAAACACAGAGGAGTTATAATATTTTGATCAATTTTTCACATTTTAAATTTCCAATGTTATCTTGATCTTAAAGCATTTCTTCTCTTTCCCCTATTTATCTTCATGTTGCGGACCGGGTGAAATAGCTGACATATGTATTTAACCCAGCTGAAAAAAAATGTTGAGTATGCCTGGTCTAGACGTCAGAGACTTCCAAAAGAATGACAAGCATTTAGTTAAATGGTTAACTATTAATCTTAAGATTGCATTGGGCTTTCCATAGATTGCTTATATATATTGCAGTAATTATTATTAAAGAGGGTTACCAATTTATTAAAGATCATGACATAGATTCTTCAGTTGGCAGTAAATACGTCACTCACTTCATGAAAAAATACTAAGCCATTAGATTGTCTCAAAGTGCAACATTAATAAACACTCAATAAATCAAAACAATCATGGTAAAGTAACGAATTAATATAACTTTATTTGATATTTTTATTAAATTTTTATAGCAAAAAAATGTTTTAAAATATTAATAATACAACGTTTTTGAAATGTCGACCATGTGCAAACAGAACGTCCTAAATGTACTATATGCTTGCCATGGATACTTAGTCAAGCACGTAGAGATTTGTGCAACCCTTGAAAATGATGTCTGCCCACGCTATGATACTACAAGTCGTATATCGATCTCTCTCGGATTATTTTCATTACAATAAGCATTGCCAATTTCGAGCCATGTCAATCTATATATACCATTATATAATAGACGTAGTAATCATCTCTCATCTGAGAAGAGCATGGTTGAGCAATTGTTATCAATCCAATTGACGTCTCGAGAATGGGAAGCACACAGCAATTCTTTAAGCCTTTGGTGCACTTTTTTTGAAAATATATTTCAATAGGTTTCTGAAATTTTTTGAATTCTGGTTGCACGAAATTGGGTTTTCAGTTGACCAGCTGTGCTGGTTAACTGTTTCTTTTGCCGAAATTAAAATATACAAATCATCTCGGAACATAGCATCCACTCTTATACATTCTATTTGTCTGAAACGTTTTCCCAAAGTGTTACGCTACATTTACGGACATCTGTCATCTAACGATAAGGCCTCTTTTTGCTATTCCTTTATTATTTCAAGAGTAAAAGAACTCAAGTCAGGTCTGAAAAACATATCTTCAAATTTCAGTATTCTCATTTCAATTCCTTTTTCTTTTGGTTTTCATGTCGAAAACAACTCACTGCAAGTAACGAATGTCTAAAATCTCCCAACTCTGCTGTCAAGTGAACGGAATGAGCAAATATAAAAAAAATTGAATAAATTTTAGAAAAAATAATATATGGCCCGTATTTATACAAATTTCCACTTGCTGTTGGACCATTTTTTCTGATTGTAATTGCTAAAAATAGCATCCTTACGTAAGTTTTCTCCAGCCCTGTATAAACATGAAAATGTGAAGCATTTTACCTAGTATTTGTATAAAACTTATGAATTAACTAACTGTAAATTTCCTAGTACTTTTCTATAAAAACACATAAATTAAATATTCAAAAAAATTTTGAAACGATGTAAAGAAAAAACCAATAAAAAAATTCAAAATTGTTTGGAATTTACCATTTAGATATCACAAATGTAACATTTTAAATTATTGTTAAAAAGCTATTTCTTGAATTGAATCACTGAAAACAGAGATTTTATGTATGAACTTTCCCACTAGATTCATTTTCATTAATTAATTAATTTTTCTTTTGGGCGATATTTTCTTAAATATTTATGCACGAAGCTAAAAGTACATGATATATATTTAATCAATATTTATAGATATAGAAAAAAAGAATCTGAACATATCTGTCAAAAATTTAAATCATTACAAACAAAATTATAAAGAAAAATAATATACTACAGTTTCATGTGTAGTCTTGTCTTTTATGCTCATTTTAGCTTAAATTATGTTAATGTATTTTACTAAAATCCATCATTTTGGAAATAAATTATTTAGACGATATAATATACTAAATATTCTCAAATTAAATTGCGTTTATTAAAAAGAGAGATATAGAAAACTAGGAGACTATTCAATAGAGTAAATGTTGATAAACTATATATTAAATGTAAGAAAAATATGTGTACAGACTGAATTATTCAGTTTTTTTTGTATAAACATTGCGTATATCTTAAATTATGAATTCATTTTGCCAGTCACATTGGTTTTTCAAATGTCAGCATCCATTATCAATGATGACCGAAATAAAAATAATTAACATTTTTTTTTGCAATTATTGAAATAAAATTTATGTAATATTTTAATATGTCAAATATGATTCGATGCTTAGGAGTATTCTTAACTGTAGTAGCCAGATTATAGAACTCATTCCATTATATTAATGCAATCATTTTAAAACATAGTCAAGAACACTTGAGACTCACAATACTTGAAGATAATCAGATAGTAATATTAAACTCACAATTTTTAGGGAGATGATTACTAGCTCCCATCTCTGTGTAATAATTTTATTATTGCCGATGGAACAACAATTTCTAGAAAGACTGGCTTTAGATGTCTGAGCGAGTAGACTCTTAAAGAGCCTGGAATATTCTTCTTAGATGCACTAAATTTGTGAGAGCACTTTTAATTGAAATCCCAAGATCTAATAAGCGGGATGATTTTTCATCAATATTCATCTGGAGAGAGCATGGGTCTAATGGGGTACTTGCAATATGATATGCTTTATATATATATATAATTTGGTAGAAATATAATCACCATGAGAAAAGCATCATATTGTTTGAAGAATGCCATTGCGTATTTTTGCCCGATTACTTGCGCAACGAATTTGAAGTGAAATTTTCGATGAGCTGCTAAAAATAACTCTTTCTTTTTATAGCCAATAATGCAATGCCATATCGAGATCAGTATTATGATGATATTTTTTGTGTGTATAATAATAAGGTTATTTACTGAAAGATATATTATTAGTGAGGTTGTTAGATTTAAATATTTAAGAGAAGTTTTGGTTGAATTAAGAAAAACGATGGTCCCCCCGTTTATCCCTTTTGAAATCCTGATATCTTTGCTGTTGAAAAAATGGATATGATTGCCCTGCCCTGATCAACAATTTTATTTTTAATCACCTTAATGTTTGAAGAACTGTTTAGTATCAAAACATTGCTAAAGAACTTGCGTATCAAGAAATTTAAAATATCATACTTTGACTTTTCTATTTTTATTGGTATACTCCACAAACTGTTGTTCCTGTTTATTTTGTTATAATTCTACTTTCCCCTTGTTGTCTCATAGTATAAGCATTCTTATACATAAAATTTCATCATGTAAGCTTTATATATAAAATCAATTCCAACTCTAGATAGGACATATTTCGTGTTTGTTACCATAATTTTGGGCATTACTGCACTTTTATTTTTAAAGATTAGTTCATAAAAGAAATTAGTGTTCACAAGGACTTTTTGTATGGAATTTGAGCTTTTTCCCGCTAAGAAGCTAATTTTTAAGTGCCTCGTTCCTTAAATTCTCATAATTTGTAAACAAGATTATAACAGCTTAAGACTGCTTTGGTTTGTTCGAAAAAAAAGTAATCTCAAGTTCTACGCTTGTCGATCATATAATGACCTCCCAAATTGAAAAGATTTGCAGGTAAAACATAGCATTCTCTAACATTGTTTTATAACTCACTTGGTTTTTGTAAAAGGGAAGGACATAAAATGTGAAACTGATATTAATTTATTGAATATATTTACGTCTTATTTATTACAAATACATAATGATTAAACAAATATTTGTAACTCAAAAATAGTATGAGTTCTTATCTTCACAGCAATTATACAAAAATCTATACCTCAAATATAAACACATGGCAATAAAATAGTTTAAAAAATGTTAAACTATTCAGAAGCTTTAAGCTAGCTGCTTTTATAAAGTTAAAAATAAAACACCATTAAAAGTAATACGTAAGATATACAAGTAACAACTTGAAAAAAAATTTCTGGGGAAATGAGCAGCAATGAAAAGCAATGAGAGCAATGAAATTGAACCAAAGGGAATTTCACTCAATGGTTTCTCCAATGGGTACTATTATGGGGACTATAAAGTGTTCCAATCCATTTGAAAAGCTTATAGGCTGTAGCTGTGACAATGGTATAGCATAAGGATAAGACCAGATAGAACTTTATAGTTTCTTTGTATTGCCTTCAATAAGATGTACCAACATAAAAGGCAAGAATTCTCAGAACGTCAAATCCTTCTAATTATTTTTGTTGTTTCAAATAAATGTAGCAATTTACTTATCTGTATATGTAATGAAACAAAACAATGTATTAACACATCATGAATATTAAAATGCATTATTATATCAGGTTTACATGCTTTAATAATGAGTAAGCAATTAATTCATTTTAAAGTTTCAAGAGTAACAAATGTTTGCTTTTATTATTCAACACATTTATCTGAACAATAATTTTTTGGAAGATAATTGGATCACTGAGTCGATTGCAAACATAAGTATAAGTCAGCAGTAAAAGGGGCTTTCAAATAATTTAAGCTTCCTTTATTGTTCTTAATGCATAATACCTCATATTTTCAAATATAAATTTACAAAAATATGTATTATTAAAAATTTCATTCATTTATTCAATGTATTAATTTAATTTACTTGTGTTTTAAAGAGCAAAATTAACAATTAAGAGTAAGTTTTAAGTTACTTTTCACATAGAATTCGTCATTATTAAGTTACACACTTATACACACCGTTATTAAATTATACGCATGCGTAAGTAAAAAAAGTGGAAAAAGCTTAGTTAAATTATAGATGTTTCTCACAACAAAAGCACATGATTAAAATTTAATTAAATGCTAATGTTAACAATATGAATTTAAATACATTTTGTTTTTAAGGTTGACGCGAATTTTAAATAATAATCATCAATGAATGGTTCAGAAAATTCAGAAGATAATATCAAATTCTTAGCTATGCAATATTTGATGATAAATAGAAGATTTTTTTAGGAACTCTGAAAAAAATATTTATTCACAAATATAAAACGAGAACCCATTGAAATATATTTAGGGATATAATGTATTTTTACCAATATATGCAACACAATATAGCTAAAGATGTAAAGAAAGTTCCTATGAAATAAACATTCATACAATTTTTCACATCATAAATAACAAATAAAGAGAGGGAACATTTCTTTCAAACAAAAGCAATGTCAACAATTTAAAAGTTTACAAAATACACGCAATATCTAGGAATAAATAAAAGCATTATACAAGAAAATCTACTATCTTTTTTTTATTTTATAACAGCATAAATATGGGATAAATTTTCTGAATTTTTTTATGTAAAATATTCTGCAAATCTACCGTAAGTATTTAAAATCTTTGGCTTATTGATAAAGTACATTTGGTGTTAAAAACTATTCAATATGTCTTTTAACAAGATTTTTAGACTATTGGTCACAACTGATTTTCCAGATATCTTTTATTGAAAAACTATACAGGAAATGCAGAAAAAAAGCAGAATAATTTATGTTATTGATAAAACGTATTCAAATCTGTGAAAACTATTCATATAAGCATAAATTCTATAATAGTTCTTTTACAGTATACTTGGACCTCGATAGTTTAAATAAATGTAATATAAATATTTATTTTATTGACTTTGAAGGGATACATTAGAGTTTTCTTATCCTTTAATATGTAAGTAAAAAAAAATAGATGAAATCATTTTTATGCAATTACTAGGAATGACGATCTGAGATCGATTAATCGAAGAATCGATTTCTTGGGCCAAAAAAAAAATCCTTTTTTTTAAATCGATACGTAGCACTGAATCTATTTAGTGAATTGATATTTCATCCTAGAAAATCGACACTTGGTTTTTTTTTTTGTTTTCGTAAAAACCACAAAATTATTTACAACTAGTTGAATGTACTACCTTCAAAACCCGTAATATTATGGTGTTGGGAGTTAAAGGATTAATTACTCAAAAACTCGCGAGATGCCTGTGTGCTTAGTTTCCTTTGCCTCTCTTTAAAAAATAAATAAAAAAAAGTTACGTTTGTAATCTTTGGCTTTTTGTACTTGTTGATATTGCGTCATTTGTTTATGCCTTGATTGACTGACTGTCGTAATGTACTGTGATTAGCAAAATAAATATTGATTGCTATAAAGTGTTTGTTATGGATTAATAAATATTTGAGGGTAAGTAAATCGCTGTAAGTATCGTGAGATCATCTGTTTCTTGTGAGTGCCTTTTTTTTTTCTATTGCCGGCAACATCGCAAGTGATGTGCGGAACCATTTGGATCCCAGTAAACTTATCAGACTGTTGTTTTTAAAAAAGCTTAGATTTTAAGCAGTGATAGCTATAAGCTATACTTTCTATTTTCTAAACTTTTTAATGTAAGAAATACATTTAGAAAATAAATGTCTTCTTTTATACCCTATATTCTTTGATATGGTACTAAAAATAATTGTAATTGTCGAATTGAAAAACTCTGAACTAAAAAATTCCCTGATTTTACTGATAAGAGATATTTTACTGTGGTATCTTTCTTGTTTTTCATAAAATGAATTTATATTTACATTGTACGTGCAAACATGGAAAAAAATTGACCTCGATTATTTTGTGAATCGATTTAAAAATCGATCTTTTTTGGAAAAAATTGCCAGCCCTAGTAATTACAAAATAAAAGATATTGTCTAAATAATTTTATTGACAAAAAATTGTTATTGTCAAAATTCCTATGCTCATAATATGAAAGGATGTCCAATATGATAAGAAATTTCGTGTTTCCCTCTTTATTTTTTTTATCAAAGTGCAATTAAGACAAGTAACCTACTCCAATTAAAATTATATATGATTAGAGTTATAAATTAGGCTAAAATATTCATATACTATTCTTAAGATAATCCGATAAGAAACAAATCACGAGTTCATTAATACTGATCTTAATTTTAGTAATGATGCCACAGCAGATCAAGAAGTTTATGTCGTTACTCAGTTCATAATTGCAATTACTTTTAGCAGATTTCATCTCAATTTCTTGAAGGTACTAACCCAAGCATAATATTTATTAATGCATGAAAGAAAAAAAAATAGAAAGGTTTTTCAATAAATTATTTTAAAATTAAACGCATAACACGAGGAAAACATAATTAATATGCTTTTTGAGTTCGTTATCTAATAACTAATGGGGTCTCAGGATCATTAGGATAAACTTTAAGGGGAAGTAGAGGATATCACAAGGATTAAGATTTGCCAGCAACCTATGGTCGGAGATGTCTTCATTCGTAAGGTGGTGTTGTTCACAAGAGCATTTAAGGAAACAGACCTGCTTAACCGCAGTCATTTGAGCTACCCTCATCCACAAAAGAGTATGGAACTTTTTACAAACACCGAGCTGACAGATATGCTTCTGATTTACGAATTAACAGAAGTAAATGCACGAGAAGGTGATAGATTGTAACGCAAAAGGTACCCAAATAGATATGCGCCGACCCACGGGATGTTTGCTAATTTGCAACACAATTTGTGTAAATATATATTACGTCACCAATCCGGTATAAGGGTTAGCAACGTTGACTACTGTGCTGTAGGGTCAGGGTTCGAATCCCGGAGAAGACATGAATGTTTGTAAATGTATAATGCATTCGCGGCATGAGGGTACTCTAAACAGCCATCGAGCCGCAAGTCCTCTCGGGTGCTTGGTGGGAGGGAACGAGAGGTAGGAGGCCCCGGACCCTCCCCAGGGTGTCCTCCATCAAAATTGGGGTGGAACCGAGCTAAATTGTCCTCTTGTCTCCTGTATGGTGCTCAAGGCCACGGCCAACGATAGGCGTACATCTAGACACTTGGCATGATGAATTTCTTAGGCCTCGATCTGACTACGTTAGACAGGTGGCATTAGTAACAAAAAACACAACATATATCATTACGAAGTTATAAACATAGTGAGCATGGGCTCGTAATCCAATGACCACAGTATCGAACGCCTTTTGTTCCATGGATGGAACAAAATGGGTTCGATACCGGTCGAAGTTATCCGAATACCATGTTGGGAGTTCGAGTCTCTCATAACCAGTCTTCACTATGCCTATTACTTCGTAATGATCCATATTTACACAAGTTTTGTTGCAAATTAGCAAACATCCAGCGGTCCTGTGCATCTCTCTTTGGGAACTTTTCGTAGTACAATCCTTCTGCTTATCGTGCATTTACTTCTTCCACATATCAGGTGCATATCTGCCGGCTTAGTTTTTGTAATACGTTTCATGCTCTTTTATGAGCAATGGCAGCTCAAATGACTGGGGTAGTACAAGTTTGTTTCCTTAAATGCTCTTGTTAACAACGCCACCTAGCTCCGACAAAACCGGCTGTGAGTTGCTATGCAAATCTGAATCCTTCTGATGCCCCTACTTCCCTTCAAGTTTGTACCAATGATCCTGTGACACCCTGAATATTCGGTAATTCTTTTCCTGTAAATAATATTCCTTGAAACAAAATTCTTATTTCATAAAGGATATGACAGTTTTAAAATAGTAATTACTACTTAAACAGTATATTCAAGTACTTTGGCTAATACGAAAGTTAGCATTACACAACACACACATAGAGAAATCCCTTAATAATAAGTAGACCCGTGCAAGAAAGATTAAAAATAATCCCCAGCTAAACTTACGATAGCAATTGTGTACAAAATAATCTTCCATTTTTTATACTCTTTGTATGTGCTAAATTTTTTTTTCTGTATTTAAATTACTCTTTAATTCTAAACTCAAATGTAATTAAAGTACGGTTTCTTTCTTCTGTTGCAAATCTAAAGGGACATTTAAATTACATTTGTTCTTTTAGAATGTACCTTGAATGAATACATTGGAAATTGAGATAAAAAAAGAAATATTAAACAATTTTGCAAAAATAAGATTCTTAATTACTGAAATTAGGAAAAGAATTGGTGTATGTTTTTTTTATTTTAGTATTTGATATTCTAATGCATTCTGATATATTTGATTAAATTTCTGACTTAAATATCAATTAGTTTATAACTAACTAGACAATGGTACGGAAGGCAAATATGCGGCTTAATATGCCCTTAGTACCAATATTTATTGACGAATTATACGCTTTTGAAATTAGAATTGTATTAATCTAATAATTGCACTTTTATTTATAAGGAAATAATTTTAGTGATAGGTACAAAAATCCAAATATTGTTTAATTTTGCATTCATTTCACTAATTTTGGTAGAAATTTTGAATCACTTTCAATATAACTATGATTAAATGTAATTGAAAAGCATGCACACATTTATTCAACCCCTTCCAGGCTCATTTTATCTCGTGATTATGGATAAACGCATGTTACATTTTTTAAAGCTTGTCTAGAAAAGTAAGTAAAAGCATTTGAAACCATTAAATGCACAAGTGATCGGGAAAGATCGACTGTGCAATGTAAATTTTCACTGTGCCCAAGCTGCACTCGGGGAGTGCCAGAATAGTACATTTCAACTGCCCGAGTCGGGAAGGGGTTAATCTAATCTAAAAAAATCGTAGATATTTTGTATTATTTTTACAATGACAATTTGCTGCTCATTCCTGCTATTAGATGTATGTGCTGTCTTGTAATGAAAACGTAATACCATGAACACTTGCATAGAAAGTGATAAAAGTCGAAAAACAAAGAATAACAGCATTGAACAATGTAAACTAGATTTCCATGCCCTAAGACATATAAGGAGTAACAATCTCAGATGTTAAGTCGCCTGTGATGATACAAGCAGCAACATGACATGGACCGGAGTCACTGATCGTGTAAAATGTGGTCTGCAAGAATGACGACAGTTTGCTCTGAACAGTTTCTCCTCCCTGCATAAATTTGCCAGGATTTCCAAACGACAAGCAAACACGTCTCCAATCAGATGGATAGAAAAATTATCACAGAAGTATATGTGCACATCGCGCAAGGCTTGTTGACAAGAGTGAGTCGTGTATAGATGGGGGTTATCTTACTGATAAATTTCATTAAGTTTTAATTTCTTTAAGCCATCGGAAGAAGGGCAATGCTACCAGCCGCAGATCATCCATATATCATTCGATTACCATAGTGTTACTGATACGGACTGTATGGAAAGTGACCAACTATCGTAGACGGGGACAACTCAAACTATGTTGTTGTTGTTTCCAATCCCCCTTGAGCAGGAAAGCCTACACCAAGTCTATTTGACCTTTCCGCGTAATAGTCTCACACATCAGGCCTTTCTCTTCATACAACTGTCGCAGGGAAATGCCCCAGCATTCCAATTTTGTGTATTCATAATGTATTGTTTAAAAGGCATATTTAAGAAAAATTCTTGTTTAACATCTAACACTATTCCTGCCATACTTCTCAGTTCGTAACTCAGTTACTGGTAGGGGAGTAATGTTGAGACAAATATTATTAAACTCAACAAAGAAAAATATAATAAAATTATAGAACATTATAATTTGAAAATAATTAATTTTAAAATGAATTTTATATTTAGGCATTTGCAATTTACTATATATTTTGTATTTTATGTAATCAAACTGTATTTATATTTATATTTGTAAATCTGGAAACAATTTCTTGTATCCTTCTTCAGATTACCCGATTGGCAACAGTCGGTATATTTTGATTAGACTTGTTGCAATGTTTTTGGTGCTAGCTCAGCTAAGCCTAATGGAATAAACGTGCTCTTCGAATTCTTTGAACCAACTTTCTATTTTTTAAATGTTATAGAACCAAACGTTCATAACAGAAGCAAGTGAGAGAGAGCAGGGACAGGTAAAGAAGACTTTACCCTGCACTAAAAGTCATACTACGCAGGTGACCGCTTCTAAGGCGCGCCAAGGCCGCCTGACGAGCCCTGGAACTCCTGCACTGTATAGATAGGCCAGGACTCTTAGCTGCGTACCAGTGGCGAGCAGGAGGGTTTCGCCAAGTCATATTCATTTTATTTCTTTGGAAGGAAGGAATTTCCGTATGGGTTAAGACAGTGGAACTGGGGTTAGGGAGATCACATCCCCTACCAGCCAGCTCACTGAAACCATAATTCTGTATTGTCACGTGGTGTGGTGGGAACTGGTGATCTTATTGGACACCTATGATAACATCGACGTCAGAAATGCACATGGTGACTATGATTGCTGAAATAGAAGTATGACTCATCAGGAAATAAGTTTCTGTAAACTCCATTCATATACATAGGTCTAGCTCAATAATTGAAAATGGAGGCGTTCGTGCTATAGTATCAGTTGCTGTCTTATTGAGGCATGTCATGCTTACAAGTAGCTGGTGGAAAGTAGATGAATAATAGGGGAGTCGGATATGTCAATGCATCCAGAACTTTTTTTCAGTGTTTACGATAGCCTCCTTGAGAGTGCGCTCTGGTTATACTTGTCATCTAATTCACGTCGCTTAATTTGTCATTTTAAAAAAATTATATGCATAATATTGTTCCTTAAGTCATTTATAAACGAAAATGGGATGCTAGTTGCAAATAACCAAACAAACGTAAATTATTAAATTTTTAAGAAAAGCTTAAGTTTATTAAAATGCATTAGGATGGGACATCATCTGTCAAATTATATTCATTTTTATAAGATTTACAATCTCAAAATTTCTTTTAAATGACGCAAATCTTAAGCTATAAAAGCTATTAGTAATTTTACTTTACTACTTTTATAATATTTTCCATTAATTTGAAGTGAATATATAAATGTTTTGCTGCAACACAATTCGACAAGAATGAATAACTTATTTTCCTATAGAAATAATGTTCCATTCATAATATCTTAGTATGATACTTACGAACTTATTTCCCATTTCTAATAAAATAGGGATTTTTATGTTGAAAAGAAGCGTTATTTTTTGCTGTTGTGTAAGAAAAAAAATTCTTACTTTCTTAGTAACAAGGAAGCCATTATATCTACTGTGATCATTGGGTTATTGTTTTCTAGGAACCTCCATTTAAGGTTGTTTTCGGCAAAAGTAAGAGATATTGAACTAAACATAAAGAACATTTTCAGACAGAAAAATGCTTCAATTTTTTCATGGAATTTTGCAACATTATAACTTATACATATGTTAACAATATAATGTTTTTAGAAATTTCAAAATATTTCATGAATGCTTTTTTTTCATTTGAATATGTGAAGGAACATCTCATTTAACATGGCGGTATAGGAAAAAAACGCGAAACACATTTATACCAGAAATAATAGACCAACTCGATTAAAAATGAGAAGTATGATAAAAAATGCTGCTCTCTAAAGGATAGTGAAGCCAGATTATAATATTAATTTTTCATTTCTTTTTTGTCTGAAAAATGTTCCAAATTCGGAGTCTATTCTTTAACATTAACCGAAGACAGCCTTAAGTAAATAAAAATTTCTGTGAAATTCTAAAAATGTATTTTAGAACAGTAGTGAATTTTTCGTTAACTTTTTCTAATTAACTTTATTTGTGTGAAGACAGATTCAATTCTTTATGAAAGACTTTATTTGCCTACATATTGCCCGGAACAAGCAACAACAAAAATTAAATAAAAATAATTATATTTATCTCTTTGTATTTCTTCTATATTTTGTGTTCAAATAATTTGAATTGAAGTGGATTGCAGTGATTTTATTTACCAGTTATCCTTAAATAGGAAATTAGGAACCCGAAAGAATGAACATAGTTCTTACTTATCCTCTTATTTGATCTTTTCGAAAGTTATCTGTGTTTAAATCATAGATTTGTATGGACAAAGTATTTGGAGTAAATTTTTGAAGTTGTTTACGAAATATTGTGTAATTGGCTGTTCGGATTATTATGTTTACTTTAGGAAATGTTTTATACTAATTCTTTGAGACATTAAACTAGATTTGCATACTGATAAATATATTTGCACATTCATTTTTGATTCACAATGAGTGTTTACTATCATTTAATATGTTTGATTCGTATTTACTTGGAAATCCATTTGTCATTTATAATGTAAATTCTCAGTAGTTCTCTGAAATGTAAACAATTTGGTAGAAGGACATAAAATATGCAAGTCTCAATTCATTTAGTCCTTTGTAAATCATGCACTTCTTTTTACCCTGGGGGAATGAAGTTCTCTTTGTGCAGAAACTCAACATATTTAGTTAGAGTTTCACTTTTGAAATCCGCTTATCGCTTGCAATTGAATAACGCATATACAAAACAGGGATTGAAAACAAATACTTCAAGGGATAAGTTTTTAAGTTTCTTGAGTATCAATGAGCAGTGTTTGAAAATAGCTACACAAATAAATATAATTACGGAACATTTTCTTCAAAGAATTTATTTTAGATTATTCGTTTTCGATATATATTCCAAGATTATTACTTGTATTAAGAAAACATAGCTATAGTATGCAGAAATGAACTAATTAGGTTCAAAACACTATTTTGAAACAGACGCCTAATACTTATTGCGGCTTGAAGGTCTCGGGTGCAAGAGGGTTCCAGAAAGAGCGAGAAGCACACACACCCAGGCATTATCTTAAAATAACCTTCTAATATTCTTTTATTCTATCTTTATGAAATATACAATTTTATAGCTTAACTCTGGAAGCAATCAGAAATTCTTAATCGTAACCAGATATACTTGATTATTGAAATTTAACTTACATTTATATATATTAAATATATATATTATATATATTATAAATATATATATTATATATATTAAATATATATATTATCTATAATTAAATATTTTCTTCAGAGGAACGTACCATTTTTTACCAAAGTACCAAAGATTTTATGCTACATATATATTAAAAGTTAGGATATTCTCTCCGTTTTGATTAAAATAACGGATATGTTTCATCCATTTTTATCACAATCCGTTTCTATATTTAATTAAATGATTTTAATATAACTTTCTATGTATTTAATTTTTTAACGATTTTCGAACAAAAACAAATGAACTGTAGACTTAATCATTTTTTTTAGAAATTTTGTGCTTGAATAAATTATTTCGCTTAAAGTTGGGATGAAATTCCAATCTCATTGCAATGCGTTTTATGGAGGTTGTGTAAGCTTTTTACCAAATCTTTATAATTTGCATTTGAATTTTAATAAACTTCAAGCCCACATTTTATAGTACATGGGTTTTAAATCCTCTAAAAACAAGAAGTTTCACAATTTTTCTTATTCTTAAATGTGTTTGATGTTGTGATTCCATTGAAATTCCTTTAATATAACCGTATAATAATACGTAACGTAATATAACCGTAATTTATACAGCGTCTTACAATTCGGTTGAAGGAATACTTTTTTTAAAAGTGCGTTTACAGAGCTCTCCAACTATCGTAAGTTTTTACTCTCATTTTAAAATAAAAGTTCTATGTTGTCTTTTAATGAAGGAAAATTAGCAGTTCTTTCTTACAAGTAATGGTCCTAGGAAAAATCATATACTTCATTCTGAACTATTTAATATAAGAAAAAGACAAATCAATAATAATAAGAAAAATGTAGGCAAACGACTTTCTGCATTTCTAGATATTTACGTATTTCCAACTAAACCATTATAATTTCTGTAATTTGTAAAGAATTCACTATAAATCATAATTTTCCTCAAATACTGGGGAATGAAGCATTTCTCAATTAAATAGCATTCATATAGGAATTTTATACTTCTTACAAAATTTGATGAATCATAATAACTATTAACATTCAAAAATATTTCAAATACTAAACCAAGATTTTTAAGAAACTTTAAAATAGACTTAAGAGTCATTGAATAAGTTTAAATTTTCGAATTTAGGTGCAAAAATTATGTATTGAAAGCGAAAAGTGGTTGTTGATGTTAACAAATATAAAATGACGAAATATGTAATGTCATATACAAACTAATTATGAAAAGAAGAATAAAAAAAATTGTTTCAGTTTCGTTCAAACAAAAATAGAAATAATTTAGGCGTTGAAACTTCTTTTAGATACAGTTATGTCAAAGAAAAACATTTCTACTGAAAGTTTAAAATATCGAATGTGTTTCGTCAGCTGAAGTAAATTAGAAAATATATTTAGAAACAGAATTTTTAAAGGTTCCTGCACATCATTTTAACTATTACTTGTCAGTTTGGCACTCAGTACTAGTTTAAAAATAAAACATTTACTACTTAAAGAAACATACTTTTGACTAAAGAAGAAAATATAAAAGCGAAAAGTGAAACACTGAAGGAGACCAATTGGTAACCAAAATAATCAGGTGTTTTTGATGTCCTTAACAAGTACAAAATAAAAAAAAATGTGTGCGTAAAAAATAAAATATTAAACCCAGAGCAAAATTATTGATCCATGGTAGCTTTGAAAAAGTCTGATTGCTCTTAAAGTAAAAATGAGTTTCTTTATCTTTTGCAAGCTAAAAACTAATAAAAGAAATGTGATTCAAATGAATTTATGGATATTAACGGAAGAAAAGCTAATATTATTAAATTAAAATATGAAACATCTAATTAAATATGGGGATCCTGAACATTTCATCACTTATAAAGCAAATTATCTAATTCTATGTTCAGTCTTACGAGTTTCTTAGCTTTTGTTAAATAGATGTCTCAGACGAATATTATTTTTCCTTGTCAAATAATAAAACTCAGAAGATATATTATACAAAATAATTTCTGGTAAGTTCTAAAAAATGCATTCAATGAAACTATTAGAATGAATGTTGCAGATATGATGCATAATTTTTGTTTATTCAAACAATTCCTGAATACCAATTTGAAAATTTTGAAACCACACGTAATGAAAAATCTCCTTGAGATTAAAATTAAGATAATATTTTTATGTATAGTATTATGAGGTTATATTTTAAGAAAATACTTAAATAAAGATTAATGTTTTTAAATAAACAATTTAGTTTAAATATTAAATAGTTTTATGTGAAAAGAAAATATATCACTTTACTACCGGTAGAAATTCAATTCATTGTCCTCTCAACTATTATTCAATACAATTGACTAAATGTACTTGATTCAAATATGTGATAACTAATTTAACTGACTTAACTAACTTAATTTTTTAAAAATTTTATAAGTAGTTAAGAAATACTTGTGGATTTATTTTTTAGAGAAAATATTGCAGTTTTATTTACAATGACCATTTTTTTTATAAAAAAGAAATTTTAAAATTCTTGCTGACTCCTATATATATAATGGGAATAAATCTCTACTAAAAATATCAATTTTGTAGTTTTCAAATACATTTATATGCATATATCTAACTAATATATATATATATATATATATATATATATATATATATATATATATATATATATATATATATATATATATTTATAAGTTAGTTTTATTAAGATTGAATTATATTAAATATGCCTTACAGAGAAAATTTTGAAGAAAATCTTAAACTATCAATAATAATATGTTTAATATTTACATTCTATAGCAAATATTAATTTAACTTATAATATTTGACATCTAATCTGATATTTAAGCTTAAGTAATGGATATTTGTAAAAGCGATTTAAATAGATCGCAAGCCTATATAAAAATAAATCGTACTTTGCCAAAGTTACTACTAAAATTTTAACTAAAATCCTTATAGTACCTTTATCTTATGTTTTATAGATGCAGACGCACAAATATAGTTAACCAATTAGATTTATTATTTTTTAGTGTTTAATTTCAAACTATATGAAATCCTTTTAGCTAAAATAATTCAAATCTAGCTTTTCAGATATTGAAAAAAAATATCATTTATGTACAGGAATGTATACATCTAAAATATCGATCTAATTTTTAAAAAAAATATGTTTAGAATCTTATATAAGTGACGAACATAAAGTTAATCGCATTATCCCATTTAAAAAACTGAATAATTAATAAAGTAAATTTATAAAGATTTAAGAATACAGTTTAATACCATTGGAATTTATAAAAAAAAAAAACTTAAATTTGTAATATTTCTATTTTTTAAAGCAATCGTAAAGCTGTGGTTCAACAGATTCCACAACTTTTAAATCAATTTGGTATCAGTAGGAAAATTATTATTTTTCTAAATAGTTTTTTGCGTTTGCTGGATTTAAAAATTTATAAGTGTTGAACAGCTTCCAATCAGTGCCAAGAACACGCTGATTTTTTTTCCTTCCTAATATTAACTATAAGGTTTTAATTATAGAGAAACAAGTCACCTGAATTGTAAAGCAGCTGCATGTTTAGGGTACCGGTATTCCAGTACACAAGGTCAGAATACTTTTTCTCGGTAAGGCTTGAATATTTATGACGCAAGTCTCAGGCGGGTCATAAAATCCGCAGTGGGGTCAGAAGTCCTTTCTAAACATTTTCTTCTTTTTCTTCTCGAGTATCTGAGGCCTTGGGAATAAAGAGCACATAGAATTCTTGTTGTGGAGTCTCTACCCAAAATGGAATGAAACGTCCAGCTTCTTTTTCTTTGAAGTAAATTATCAATAAATTGAATTCAATGCCTTCTTGTATGTATATGTTAGATATTTTGTATATATGCATGCTAAGCAAATGCTGAGAGAGAGAAATACAAATCTTAGATTTATTCTGATAAATATCAATCAATATTCCTCTTCTTAACTGTTTCACCAATAATAAACTCTGCTCACTTTAAAATTAGAGTACTAACCTCATATAAAACAAGAATGGTAAGGGTGATAGGATGCAAATTTAAAATGTTCATTCTTGAACATAATTGTGCCTTCTTTTGTTGAAATAAGTTGTTCCATTATTAGGTTAACAAAAAATTAAATCACAATAATTACCGTAAAAATCTGCGAAAAAGGCACACTTTTAACATCAAGAGTAAGATCGAAATTTACGGGTGCGCCTTATATGCCGGGTATATAAAAATGATAGCTTCAAAAATAAAATTAGACGAGTTTAAAAAAATTAGTCTTCTACATACACTGGAATACCGCTTATTTAAAAGAAATAACATACATAATGAACTGAAAAAGTTGTAGTTCTGGAAGTATACGTATTTTTCAATATCCTGGGATAGAACCTCGAATAAATGACTTCAGAAAATATTAGCATTGCACACGTATATTTCATGTTCCTTCTTAAAAAAGAGGGTGCCCGTTATACGGCGAATATACCTAACAATTTAAAAACAAACAAACTTGAAAGTATAGGTGCGCTTTATACAACGGTGCGGCTATACTCTGGAATTTACGGTAGTTATGTCAAAACACTTCCAGTAGTGATACCTTAGAATTTTAGATGAATAAAGATATACGCTTGAAATACATTATTATAGAGATGTTATCCATACAGATTTACTTATAAAAATATTTGATCATTGGTAAGGAATTAAAATTAAAAAGTAAGATAATGAAAATGTTGTATTACTTCTTTATAAATGTGTTAAGAATTTATTGTTAATACTTTTTAATTTATACTTCTTTACTCAGTGGCACGACAGCCCAGGAGAGCCAAGGCCTGCTGTGCT
Source organism: Trichonephila clavipes (assembly GCA_019973935.1). Taxonomy (NCBI): domain Eukaryota; kingdom Metazoa; phylum Arthropoda; class Arachnida; order Araneae; family Nephilidae; genus Trichonephila; species Trichonephila clavipes. Next base: position 405,937 of record BMAU01006576.1, read on the forward strand.
CTACTCAGTATACATGACCTTGGGCCATAATTGATTATCATTCATTCTAAATATTAGGGTACAGCATTTCTAGCAAATTGGTTGTGATGGCGATTTACGGCTGTCGTTATTTCTCCCGAATTTCGAGATCGACTCTTGGTGTACTGAATACACGGGATGATTGATGCACATTTAATCTATCGAAGCTCAGAGTCCCCCCATTCACCAGTTGGGAAGTTTGAGAAGTTGGTTACCACACAACACAGTAGTTTCTTTCTCTGTCACTTGAATGTGTTCAAAATTAGAGTTTCCTCACCAACAAACTTTGTAATTAATCCTTTAATATATGGGACATTAATAACTGAAAAAAACTTATTTTACAAGTGTTTCACTTCCTTTGAAATATATAATTTTGACTTTTATAAAAAGGGGGACTATTTAAAGTAAATATTACAAAGTGAAACGAAATTTTCGTACTTGCGCACTATCACAACATAACAACATTCAAGATAACTGGACAAGTAGGCAACCCCGTTTTCCCGAGTTCTGTACGACCTGAATTGGCAAGCATGCTCTTTGTTTCATATAATATCACCAATACGGTTGCGATAATACGTAAGTACAGAAATTTCTTTCATGGCAGAAAAAGAAAAAAATAATCTTAACATTTGACATTTTGCCCCAAGAAAACATTACACATACTATTATGATACTACATTAATTTGATAATATATATATATATATATATATATATATATATATATATATATTAACTAATAAATAATATAGCTACATAAAACTTATAATATAAAATTGTAATAGATTATCCACAATACCCTTTAAACAAGACACTTTTAACAGCCAGCAATATATTACAACAGCATTGTAACAACTATGCAATGCTACTTTTATAGTGAAATAATATAAGTGTTAATTACAGTGTCATAGAAATGCAGTTAATGTAAGATGTCGCAAACAATGTAAATTACTTCAACAATGTTATAATAATTGTTGAGTCTGATGAAGATTAATTCTGCGGTTTTTCTGAAGAATTTTTTTGCTATAAATAAAAGAGGGGAAAAAAGGAAAAAAATTAATTATTAAATAATTTTCTTATTATATGCTAAAATTTAAAAAAAAAAAGATGTTACTAGATTTCAGTTAACAACATTTTTCTTATAAATTACTTACATTTAATATATGGATGTTGAAATATTGCAAAATGACAATCTTTTTCTTATACGTAAGAAATCACAAAAGTTAAAAGGAACTCTGCACAAAATGATAATTTATTTTTATATTAAAATCTTTGTACGTTATATAAAAAATTATCAATTAATAGGAAACATTCGTTTTTTGCGTAAGCTAAAAAGAAGGTTGATATATACTCAATTAAAATAGTAATACCATTAATGAAAACGCAACATTTCAAAAATTGCTTAGATAATTACTCAGAAATAGAAAGCGATATGACATCATAATTAATTAATTTAGTCTATTATTTTGTTTCAATTATGTAGTAATAGTAAACGATTTTAATTTGGTCCAATTAAAGTAAAAAATAATAACTGCTAGATAAAATATTAGGGAAATATCTGCATATGAAACTGATCTTTTAATAAATAATTTTCTTTTTGAGATCAAGATTTATCAGATACCGTGGAATAATGTCGATAAATCGATGAAAAAAGGAGAAACTTTACATTTCTGTGTGCTATAAATTTGAAAGTAAATCATTTACATTTCAATTTTAGCGTTGAAATATTGCTTGTTTAGTTACATAAAGATATTATTTAATATGCGTTTTTGATAGCATGAAAGACAGTGCAAAGTTTGACTAAAAAATAATATTTTAAAGGAATTATAAAAAAATACTAAAGAGGAAACTGTTAAAATTATTTTGTTAATTTGAATAGAATATGTTGCCAATTGTGATAAAAAATTTTAATGCGACTCATTTACAATAGTTGCAAACTAAATATGTATTAGCTACCTAGCGAGGTTTCTCTCTCAAAGCTAACTTGTGGTACATTTTTTTAAAATTTTATTATAGGCCTAACTGGAATCTTCTTACAGTGGAAACATGATATACAGATATAAGTTCTAATACATATATATGAGATTTTCACAATCAGTATGAACTTACATTGATACAATCAACTGATAAGCAATTCTTTACCAAGGCTCATGTTTTCCTTTTATTATAGTAGTTATTATAGGGAGAAGTTCTCCATCCATCTTTCATTGAGTGTCAGATTTGATTCGTCTTGATTTCAAGTGAATCTTCGTTTATTTGGTGATTTAGCATCAGTGTCTGAAATTCTTTTCAAACTAAGATATACGCGTATTTTAGCTACCTTACATAACTGATATTCCCCTCATAGCTTAGGCTGGAAAATAAATACTTAACTACACTCTGTCGCAAAAAAATATATGCACCCAGAAGAAATTGAGCTACATTCACGAAATTTGGTATGCATGTAGTGTATATGAAAATAAACAAATGATTAAAAATTCAGAACAAAATATCATTTTATTAAGCGGTTACAGCTTGCAAAAGGTTAAAAATCAGTAAGTAGTAAAGCCACCTCTGGCAGCTATACAAGCCGAAATTCGGCGTGGCATCGATTCAATTAGATCACTTATGACCCCTGTGGAAGATCCTGCCATAGTCTTTGCATCTGCGCAGTTAATTCTCCTGTATCTCGGGACGGCTGCAGTTGTCTTCCCAGCGCGTCCAGACATGCTCTATTGGCGAAAGATCTGGTGACCTGGCAGGCCATGGTAGGACGTCATATCCTTGAAGACATTGTTGGGAGAGTCGCGCAGTAGGTGGACGAGCATTATCCTGTTGATAAATGGCACCTGGGCGACTTGATAGCATGGGTAGCACAATCGGCGTTAAAATATCGTCCACGTATCTGCGAGCTGTCAAAGTGCCTTGAAGGACCACTAAAGATGATCGTGTGTCCCAAGAAATTGCTCCCCACACTGTCACACCTTGTGAAATTGCTGTATGCCGCTCGACAATAAATGCCGGATCGGACCGCTGGCCGGTGCGCCTCCAGACACGTGGGCGGTGGTCATCATCACTGAGACTGAATCGGGATTCATCACTGAAGATGACACGTCTCCAGTCTGTCACACTCCAAGTTGCCCGAGGTCGGCAAAAATCCAGTCGACACTGCCTATGATGTGGGGTCAGTGGTAAGCGTCTTAGCGGACGTCGGCTCCTCAAGCCAACTTCGGTCAGTCGTCTCCTTATGGTTTCTCATTATGGCACTGGATGTCTGGAAGGAGGTAAGTGGCGTTGAATCGATGCTAGCAACGTTGTTGGTGCCGAAGTGGCCACTCTTCTGATTGCACGATCCTCGCGATCATTTGTGTTCCTGGGACGTCCTGACCCTCCGCGACGGTACACTCTACCTTCTTTGATCCACTGTTGCCAACACCGAGCAACTACCATATCGCTCCGACCGAGGTGGCGGCCGATACGTCTATTCGACCAACCTGCTTCTCTGAGGCCTATTATACGGCCCCTATCAAAGTCCGTCAGCTGCTCGTACTGCCGCCGGTTACGTCTTGGAGGCATCCTAAGTCTCAATATCGTCTATCAAAGTCATCAGATTCGTTTGGATAGCCGTACGGCGCTTGTACTCATGCTTTTAAACTCTCCCAGTTGCGCAACTAATATGCGCATAGCACACTTAGCCTTGTCTCATTGGCTTCGAAATTTTAATCATTTGCATATCTCTTACCAGACTACATTCTTGCCGAGTTTCGTGATTGTAGCTTGATTTCTTCTGGGTGCATATATTTTTTGCGACACAGTGTATATTAGTCTTTGTGTGATTCTCTCGTAGTGTTTTGTAACTCGAGGTAAAATAAAGGGTGTTTTTTAGAGGTATAGAAATTTAAATTGCAATAAAACAACGATGTATTATTAGATTGACATGAATTTTTTTTATTCGAAAGATAATCTTGTGGCATTACATTTTAAACATGATTTCTGGCATAGGACTGCCACGGCTGGCTCGGATGTAGTCCAATCTGGACGTCCAATTTTCGATGACTTTTTCCAACATTTGTGGCCGTATATCGGTAATAACACGGCGAATGTTGTCTTCCAAATGGTCAAGCGTTTGTGGCTTATCCGCATAGACATAGCCCCACAGAAAATAGTCTAGCGGTGTTAAATCACAAGATCTTGGAGGCCTATCCACAGGTCCAAAACGTGAAATTAGGCGGTCACCAAACGTGTCTTTCAATAAATCGATTGTGGCACGAGCTGTGTGACATGTTGCGCCGTCTTGTTGGAACCACAGCTCCTGGACATCATGATTGTTCAATTCACGAATGAAAAAGTTAGTAATCATGGCTCTATACCGATCACCATTGACTGTAACGTTGTGGCCTTCATCGTTTTTAAAGAAGTACGGACCAATGATTCCACCAGCCCATAAAGCGCTCCAAACAGTCAGTTTTTCTGGAAGTAACGGTGTTTCGACATACACTTGTGGATTAGCTTCACTCCAAATGTGGCTTTTTTTGTTGACGTAGCCATTCAACCAGAAGTGCGCTTCATCTCTAAATAAAATTCGCTTATGAAAATCGGGAACAACGGCAATCTCGTTTTGGGCCCATTCGGCGGATCTACGCCTTTCTTGATCATATTTAAAATGTATTGCCACAAGATTATCTTTCGAATAAAAAAAATCATGTCAATCGAATAATACATCGTTGTTTTATTGCAATTTAAAGTTCTATACCTCTAAAAAAACACCCTATATTTCGGGTACAAAGCCGTAGAAGTTAGATAGTCAGACTTTAGGGAGGGGGGCTATTACAAGTTTTCTCGGGACATGTATTATTTGTTATTTATCAAGCATACAAGGGACGTTCCGAACGTAGGTTTCGTCTCTTTTTTTATCAAGGAAACTTTTTTGCCGGATAAAATCACAGCTTGTATCATATACTATAGTAGCTGTATAGTTCATGCTATACAGAAATTTACAGTTCATATATGAATCTGTGGCATCAGGAGCTATATAGCTATCTCTATTTTTGAACATGGTTGGCACCTACAATAAGATATTTGTTGTGGCATGCAATCAGTTTGAAGAAACCACTTTTCAAAAACTCAAGATTCCAGTAGCGCAAGGAATTGTGACACAGTTTGCAGTGCAGTTTCCATTCGTGGATTTGGAGAAATATCCACTTCGGCATTCATTCTCCTTGTACGGAGTTTCTTTTCTAAACATGCAGCCATTAGTAACCAAAAATTTGACAAAATATTGCCTTTTCATCCTGCACAGTCTGTACGGGATCGTGGATGACGAATCCATTAGTCCCACATGTCCACTCATACCAGATAGCAGCACGTACATTCATTGGAGACCACGATGTCAGCAAACGCGTATCTGACTTTCATCGCAATTTGTACTTAAATAATCTTGGCCTCATCTTTCGTCTACTACAGGTTCTTCTTAAATGTTCGACCCCTAACTCGTGACCAGCGTTAGTCAATTTATAGCAGTTTCAGACTTAAAGAAAGAGTACTCGGCAAAGAAACCTTTTTTTTTAACATGTTGTATATGTCACTTGCTGGTGTAAAGCAACTAAACTTTTTTAAACTCATGAAAGAATTTTAGCTTACGCTGCAATAACTTAATTAAAATTTTTTGAGTCAGGTGTGATTTCAGATATGTAGTACAGTAACTTGATTTGGGAAGAATATCATAGCTAGGGATTCATTTTTTTTTTTTTGATAGATAGGTTTTGGAACACTATTGCATTTACACCTGGTAGTAGTGTAGGACATTCTTTATTAATTATGAAAATATGTAATATAGATAGCAGAAAGTCTGTTGAAAATTATTCTAGCATTATGTAATTCATGTTAAACAGTGAAGTTTTATTATTTATACCTTGATATTGCAGCATAGTAAAAGGGGTTTTGTGAATTTTTGACTGCATTTATTTTTCTAATATGTGTTTGATTATTCAAAAATTTATAATATTGGATAGGTAAAAAAAAATGCAATCGAGTAAAAATAATTATATGGTTTGGTGCAAAAATGTAGATAATCCGAGAGCTTGACTAAACAGCAAAACATTCAAGTGGTGAACATTCTTGAAAGCAAAATCAATAACGTCATAGAAAGAACTTGCAAGTAAGAGCGTAAACCGTAGAAAAAGCTATGTTAGCAAAATAGAGTTTATTCGCTGAATATGCTACTATAGCAAATACATGATATGCCAAAATATTATGAACAAGAATTTATAACCCATAACACAAAAAGTAAAAACTTTTCACTGCATCACTTCGGTATTCCTAGACTATAAATCACATCCCGAGTCATCATTTTGTAGCTCATGGGGATAAAAACTATTCCATTATATATTCAGGAAAAATACAAATTAAGTATATTCGCTGAATACGTATTATTTTTATGTATCCATTTGAGAAACCCGCAAGAGCTCAATTCAACTCTATGATGTTACATTTCTAAATCTGGTGCAATGGCCAATACAAGTTAAACATATGTTAACTGATTTAAATGATAAGTTAACACATTTGCATTAATCGTAGACTATCCAATAAAAATGGCTCAGGTTGAAGTAAATGCTTAACAAATAATTACAGATGGACATGTAGTTTTTTTTAACTTCTAATGTAACCTGATTCAAATATAAGCTACGAAATTCTCTCGAAAGGACTTAAGTTAAAATGCCACGAGGTCAAAAATTGACGAGATTTGTAGTGATAAAGGGATGGTAGGGAACTTCCTCACAAGATCGTGTCTATGACCTCTTTTTTTGTTTATTAGTACCTGGCGAAAAATTAGTTTCTACTATCTATCACAGATATTCTATTTATCATTCTATGTAACCCACAATAAATGGTTCTTTTTACTTACGATTGCATTTCCAGAAATTCTGTGACAGTATAAATAAATAAATGCACAAATCTAGTGTCGTAAATTTGCTTGTATCTTAAAGCCAACTTATTTTTAATGGATAGTTCTCTTAGAAGGTTCCCTGTACATTGCACTTCCTTTCTAACGGAATCATATTTGTTAAAATCGGCGGGAAATATTTCTTACACTTCTCTGGTTGGCAATTCACTAATTATATAACTACGTTTAAACCTCCTATAACTACTTAAATTCAGTTGAATGTGTTAATTTTTTCTCTTAATTTATTTGGGCGTTATGAATCACTGACGCAAGAGATATTAAAGCTTATGGCTATTTTAAAAATGACTTAAGATACTGAAAAAAACCCCATGTGGTATATAATTAATATGTTTATAAAAACAAGAAATATTTCTTGTTTAGAAAAAATAATGAGTAACCCTCTTTTAAAAATTTATATAAGTAAAATTTTGATAAAAGTTTAAAATTCTGCCAAAATCTATTAATTTAAAAATGTATAAAAGGTTTAAAATAAAGTTATTGAAATTAATTAAAAGTAAAATTTTAGAAAATACACTCTTTATTTTTTAGAAAGATTAATGCATCTTAAAGATAATCTTTAAAATACCTGAACTCTTTCAACACGGTTTTTCCCCTGAATAATTGAATCGTCAAAAGTAATGTAAAATAATGAGAACAAATAAACGTGATAAGAAACTGGAAATTTTTATTGATATTCACTGGCATAATAAGTTTAAGTCCTTCATACCTTGCTGATTGAAAGAATGGATGGCAATTTTAAAGTTTCATAACATTATTTTGAATAAATATTCAAATATTTTAGCTGTTTTCTCTATAAATAAGAATCTCGTTAAAACAAGGAAGCTTATAGCTTAAGGATATTACACTTTTTAAAGTACTTACATCTGCTGAAAACATTTACAATCAAACATTAGAGTGTGTTGTGGAATGATCCACAACACACTCTAAAATTTATGCCCAATACAAAATAATTATTAAAATATTAACCAGAAGATAAGAAATAATATATATGTAATCTCAGGTTTATATATATATATATATGTATATGATTATATATTGAAAAAATTCTTTTATATTGGATTATATATATATATATATTATGTTCATTATCTATTATTTCTTGTTTTTGATATATAATACATATTTCTTTCATATATATATATATATAAGGATTGAGACAGAATGTAATTTTGTAAAAGTATTATTATTTTTTAGTATGGAAGGTGGTATTATTGTTATAATTTCACTATTTAGGAAGGTTAATGTTATTATTATACTGTCCACGAGCATAAGAAGACTAATGTGTAGTCGTTATTGCATTTTGGAAACTGTGATCTACCGTCTACATTTGAATTTATAATTCATTCATGAGTTGCACACCATTTCACACTGCACTATTGATAAAAAGAACTCAAGGCAATTAATTGCCGCTAAATACTAACCCCTCTGTAAAATGTGTTCATTGCGTACTTACATAAATGTTTGTTATTTTTAAATAAAGAATATTTTTACACACCCATATATTTGACATTTGAAAAAAAAAATTTCCTCCATTCAAAAATGTTAATCTTAAAAAAAAAATTAAAAATATTATTTATATTATTTTTCTTAACATTTTGAGGTATATTAAGAATAATTTATGCATAAAGAATAGTATTTTATCAGAAGTCTATTATTTGATATAGGAAATAAATCCCAGAGCTTTGAAAAATATTAATGAAATTTAAACATTTTTAATAAGGAATATGCTTTTGTGTTACTTGTAATACATTCGAGATATCCCTTTTCCATATTGCATATTAAGAGTTCAGGGACATCATATACTTTCAAATAATCGATTTTTCAATTTTAGTTCTAAAAAATAGTGCTTATTTTTCTGAATCTAAAAATGTATAATACTTATATGTTTGTTGATAAAATAGCCCTAAAATATGAAAAATAAAAATGTAAATAAATGACCACGCCCCCTTTTAACTTTAAATATGTAGTTTCCCCTTTGTTTTATCTATATTAACTTTTGATTGTTTTTTTTTCGTTTGAATGTTAAACCCGCTAATTTTTAGCCACGCTTGTGCGTGAGCTATTGTTCCAAGTTGTGTGACAAAATTTCTTACTATTAATTTCGGTTTATGGCAATGTTTTGAACCGAGTTCGTCTATTCCGAAGTTTCTTGTGGCATACAACTACTTAATTTTACATTAATTTTCGTAAGAAATATTTATTTTTACTTATAATTATTAATATTCATAAGATTTTAAAAGTATCTTAACTTTTTTTAAACGAGTAATTATGCCAAGAATAAAAAAAAATTTGGCAGAAGGAAGTATAGTAGCAATCAACATAAAAAGTCTAAATCGACTGAAGAATTGCTTTTGAATTCCGTGAAAAGTGCTTCTAGGAGAAAAATTAAAATACCGGATTTACTAAAAGAACAAGATTCTCAAAATGTAAACATAATCGTTGAACTGGATTTATTATCTTCCCTTATAAAAAATCTCTTATGTTGTAAATATTGCTGTTCTTCAGAGAAAATTGAGCTGAGAGAAGATTTAAAAAGTCGTAGAGGTTTAGCTGTGAGTTTGGAAATAATTTGTCACAACTGTGGATAATCGACGAGCACAATGTCATCAAAAATATCAAATAAATGTTATGATGTTAACCTAAGATTGACATATGGAATGAGAGCTATTGGAAAAGGTGGAGCTGCTGCTCGAATATTGTGTGGGCTCATGAATTTGTCTCCACCACCTGCAAAGTTTGAACGCCATAATTTAAACGCAACATTTAAATGTTTTAAAAACAATTAGTGAAGACTCCATGAATGCAGCTGTTCACGGAGCAGTCATAGTGAATGATAATAATTCAAATATAGCTGTGGCTGTGGATGGCACATGGCATAAAAGAGGCTATTCTTCATTGAATGGAGTTGTATGTGCTACGTCTGTTGAGAACGGAAATGTTATCGACTTTGAAGCTCTCACAAAATATTGTTCTTCATGTAAGGGTAAAAAAAAACCATGTGAAAATTGTGCTAAAAATTACGAAGGATTCAGTGGGGGAATGGAATGTCGGGGGTATTAAGTATATTTCAGCGATCTGAAACATCACGAAAAGCATGTTATACGCAGTATCTTGGTGATGGGGACTCAAAAAGGATTTCTTACTATAAAAGAAGCAAAAGTATATGGCGACACAGAAGTTGAAAAATTAGAATGTGTTGGCCATGTGCAAAAGCGTATGGGCACAAGGCTGAGAAACATTCTAAAAATGAGCAAAGGCATTAAGCTATCAGATGGGAAAAATATTTCGGGACGTGGACGGCTAACGCTTAAAGAAGTGGACTCAATCCAACATTATTATGGGCTAGCAATCCATAAAAATTTGTCATTTGTGGAGGACATGAAAAGAACCATATTGGCTATTTATTTTCATAAACTAAGTACTGAGGATAATCCTCAACACGCTTTGTGTCCTCTTGGTGAGGATAGCTGGTGCGGTTATAACCGTAGGATTTTTACGGGGAATTTTATATTCACAAGCATTCTTTACCTGAGTCAATTTTATTGAAAGTGAAAAAAAAGTGTTTCGGGATCTCACAGAGAAGGACTTATTGAAAAAGTGCCTTCATGGAAGAACACAAAATCCCAATGAAAGTTTTAACAAATGTATTCGGGAGCGAATTCCTAAAACAGTTTTTGTTGGCATTGATACTTTGAAATTTGGAGTTATGGATGCTGTAATTTGTTTTAACGATGGATATGTAAGTAGGATAAAAGTCTTTGAAGCTCTGGGCATTAAACCAGGATACAACACGGAACGTGCCTTACTTATAATTGATAACAAACGAATTTTTGAGGCTGAATGTATAGTAAATAAAGTGTCATGGGAAGCCAGAAATAAAAGAAGGTCTTTAAAAAGGAAAATGGATAAACAGAATTTAGATGAAGAAAATGAATACCAAGCAGGGAAATATTAATCAAATCTATAATGTAAGGAGAAATTTTTTTGTTAAGTTTTATTATATTTTTAAATTTAGGTACACTTTAAAAAACTATTGTAGCATATTGTTTGAAACCTTTTATATATCTAAACAGGATACATGTGCATACAGTGAACAAAATATCTTTTAGTATGTGTCTAATTTTTTGAAAATTGATTTTATATGTAAAAAAAGAAAATTAAGATTTTCATAATTTTAAGGTTTTATGATTATTTTTAAGAAATTATGCAATTATATATATATATATATATATATATATATATATATATATATATATATATATATATATATATATATATATAAATTAGTTAAAAAACAGATTCATTATGTTTAATATGTTACTTTATATATATTTGTAAATTTTTTTGTATATTCAAAGAATATTTTTGTAAGAAATGGTACCTATACATGAAAATATGTATTACAAGATCTCGAAAATTATGTTCATGTTAACTAAAACAAAGGGAAAAAACATATGAATTTAAAATTACTTTTGTAACTCTAAAAAATGGTTAAGGATTATTTTATACTCATATAAAAATAGGCAAGGAAATACTAATTAAGTGTATAATATGTGAAAATATTGTTTTTTTAGTTTTTTCACTTTTTCTCAAAAGCATATTTTTTTGCATTTAGGTACATTTTTAAAAAAAACTATTGCACTATATGATTCCTGATTTTTTATACTTCTATACAAGATGCCTATGCATATAGTGAACCTAATTTTTTTATATTAAAATAGTGCCTAATTTTTTAAAAATTGTTTTATGCATAAAAAAAGCAGAAAAATAAAAAAATTTCAAATTTCAAAGTTTCATAATTTTTTTAAAGAAACTATACTAAAATTTTACTAAAAAAAGGGTTTCACTGTATTTTATGTATTGTTTTATATATGTGTAAAAAATATTTTGCATAAAAAAGGATACTTTTTTAAAAAATGGTACCTAAACATAAGTATATATTACGAGTTCTCAAAAATTATGTATTACTTAAATTAAGTAGTAAAAAAAAAACTTTTGGAGTAAAAAGTTATTTTTGTAGTTCTACAGAATAATTAAATTATCTTTATTATAGACATAAAAAAATCTAAGCTCTATTGGAAATTTTAAATGATATATGTCTCATAAACAAAGGGTCATAATTTTGACATTTTACTCTTTCGAGCATGTCCTGGTTCCCTTAATATTTCGGACACAGAAATAAGAAAACATGTTATATATATAACAACTCTTGTGCCAGCTCATTTAACGACTTAAGAAAATTACTAAACACAGCTGTCTACTTCTTGAAGTAATTATGAAAATTTTTTTTTTATTTCCGATCAAAGTACGGATGGAAATGGACATTCCTATAACCCATAGCTTCGATTGTCAAGATATTCATCAGCAAGATTTACTAGATGAGATCGGGCGTTATAATACATTAAGATGAATTAATTACTCAAAATACTAGTACATGTTACGTACACTACATGGTCAATGAATTAGAAACCCAAGATCAGTATTTACGCCCAGAGAATACCATATATTGGTTATGGATAGTACAGTCAGATCCGTATTTCTCACTTATCCTTCTGTGAGGTTTAGGTACGGACAATGCAGTGGCTATGAAATGTGTTGGAAGTCAGACTGATGTTAGATGAACCAATTGTGAACACTTCTGGCTCAATATATAGTTGCATTACCATCCATGCAGTATCGTTCGCCATCACAGTAAAAATGTAACATGTCAGGTTGCATTTGATTTGTCTTCATATCTGGTTATCTAATTGCTCTTTGTTTACCCTCAAAGAACACCAGGGTACTACTTCCATGCCAGCAGAACGATCCCTATATCCTGGTACTACCACCAGGCTCTTGCTCAGGGTGAGTAAGGCAAGATGAAGTTATGACTTAGTAGGTTTCTCAACAAATTCAACATCTTCCATCAGTGCTAAATAGCGTAATTCATCTGTTCACATTACCCATTTTTAATCCTCAGATGTCGAGGGTCCTCCCTCCCTACACCATTTCAAACGAATTTTTGCATTTCGGGCAGAAATGACTGGTTTTCTCGTAGGCGACCGACTATACATTCCTATCCTTTGCAATTTTCGGAGCATGGGGTCAGTTGAAATCTGTTGTGAAGAGTCTTATTTGGCAATTTATGTCAGTTGAAGCACATTAGAGACTCTATTTTGCCGTGTAATTCGTCAGATGCGTCGTCGATCATGATCTTGGAAAACTGTGCTTACCTGCAGGTACGTCTTCTAAAGGACTGTAGATTTTCATTCCAACTGTTGAAAACCTTTGATATGCCTGCTTTTGAGAGCCCAGTGATATTTGCTATCTTCGAAAACATTCCTCTACTAAAAAGACCTTTTTTCAAAGAGGGAAAGATGTGTGGTTTTTCCTATTTTACTTCATTCATCTCGTAAGAAGCATTCTTACAATTTATTTATACTAGCATTCTAATTACGCGTAACCTACATCATACAAATTACATACTTTATCCCTGGCACCCATTCAAATGCAAATCTCAAGTGTTTCTAATTCATTGACGAAAATGTATATGTAGCAAAGATCTCTTCTTGATATCTGACAACCAAGATGTTTTCTCCAAGTAACACATGCAGATAAATATAAATTATCCAAATGCATCCTTTCTTCTTCCATGATTCTCTTCCAAACACCAAATCATGATTCCATTTCCTGTATAACTGTATTCCAATGTATTTCGTTTGATACAATCTAGTGTTCGTGCGCATTATTTGCTATGAGCACGACTTGATTTACACTTCAAAGTTAACCATGACTTGTTTGTACTGAATACAAAAGTCTGTTGTTACCTGATCCAGAAATATTTTTGTTTTACTCCACATAAGAAGATAGATGCAAACACGAAGTCATCTAGCATAGAGCTCTTGTGAAGATTTCTGCGCAACATAATAGCAGATATTTTTGTCCCTATTACGTCGTTCTAATCATAAATAAGCTGAAACATATAATGAATTGTAAACAGTACAAATGAAAACAGGAAAACATGGTGAATGAGCTACAAGATATATTTGGTACAAGAGTTGTAATCCGTTGGCAAATTGGAACAGATAATTTAGATATTGATTTTTTTAAAAAGAAAATTTATCCCAAGTTCTATGGATAACAGTTAAATTAACGCATACCACCTCATAAGTTTTAACTACGATTGAACTCATTTTCATTTAAATCGATTTACTACCCCTATAATGATTACTTCACAAATGGCTAGCAATATCTTATGTATAGTATACGCACCAACAATTATATAACCCTTAAAGACCTGAATTATTTTTTTCTTCAAATATTAAATTCTTCTGGTTATTAATACTATATGGCCCCCAATGACATTGGAAAAATAATAAAAAAATTCCCGCTCCTCCCCTGGAATGTAGACGGTACCCGCACGATCGTGCGGGTTGAGCGTTATCTGTGAAACAGGTCACCCATGAAATTTTACGAGTTATACAATTTTAGCTCTAAGTTGATAGAAGAAACAATCTTAATTCAATTAAAATTCTTACAAATAAGGAAATTATTGATGAAAATTAACTTCTTTATTAATTAATTATTTATTTACTGCAAAAATCTTTTGTTTTTGGTAAGTATAAATAACTATTGCATTTTTCACAACATGTTTTCGAACTGTTTTCGTAGTTTTTAAATCTGCACTTGCGAGGCCTTGAAATGGCATCAACACATCAAAAACGGCTATACATGTCAAGCCTTTTATCCTGAAATGGCCAGGATAAAAGCCATGACATGTATAACAGGTGTATTATAACGCTTCGATCTTTTTGCGAGTGGAATTACAACACTGTTATCTTCATCATCAGTTAAAATACTTTTGTTAGTAGGTGGAGAGGCTGATAACGCTTCAGCTATCTCTAACTTAAATTGTAATCGATCCATTTGGATTTTAAGAGGAATTTTATTTGTCATTGCATCTTGTTTGCACAGAAACCAAGAATTTGCAACAGCTAAATCAATGTAATGAATGTGTTCAAGAGACTTTTATGGTAAAGAATGATTCGAAATTGTCTTTCCATTTCAAATATTCCCATGTGTTTCTTCATCGCTCTAATCTGAACTTGATGCTCCTTCCAGTACACGGGATTCATATGTTTTGTTCGCAGCATTGTCATCATCTGAGAGATCACTTAGTTCTGAGCTCAGTTCAATCTGATTTATTCATCAATTGTAAAATTTCTCTTCTGTGAGAATTATTCTCCTTTTAGACACCTGAAAATGTTTTTGGTTAAACGTTAACACAGTATTCCATGAAAAATAGTAAAATGTATCAGAAAGTTTTATTATTTAAAAAATATATATATATTTAAACCACACCATACTAACTACCCCCAGAAAACCCAGACTTTTTTCTGGGGGGGGGGAAGAGATATGGAAGTAAATAACTGTAGAGAGGATAAAAATGCCATACTGCTCAACAATTGTATGGAAAAGAAAATTAATTGCAAAGAGAGAGAGAGAGAAAGAAAAAAAAAGGACTTCTCCATAGTGAACTCCGAGGTAAAATTCGGTATTAATTATATTACTATATATTTCCTTTTTATGTTCGCTTTCATCAAAATTATTGAAACAGACAAGAAAATTCGCATGGTAAGTACTTACCTTTACAGCTTCAGCGACTCAAGTAACGCCCAACCCGCACGATCGTGCGGGTAACGAAATACGGAGCCCTAGAAGCCACATTAATAGAGTATAATTAATATTTTTTTCTATTTTACAATTATTTAAACATTAATACAAAAAATTGTACCCAAGCAATTAGAAATATATTGATTATTACCTTTTTATGACAGATGAAAAGAAGACGTGTTTTCGTCGTATTTGAAAACCAAGTTAGATTTGCCAGCTGAAAGTAAAACATGGACTACAACCACCGTCTGTTGATAAAAAATGATACTTTACACCTTCTGCAAACACGCTCAATCTTTGGATTCGGGATTTTTTTACATACGCCTATTCCAGAAGCAAAAATGTCTAACCCGCACGATCGTGCGGGGTGGGTCTTAAAAGTATATACATCATAATAATCATAAAAAAATTCAACATGAAGTTTGAAGTTTTAGTTTTTCCATACTATATAAGTATACAATTATTCAAGAAATATTCTTGAACATAATTGTTTAATAAGATTTACTGAAATTATTTATGCCAGTTATATAATCCCTATTTTGCGACTTTATTTTCAATCTTTTGATAGTGAAGGTAAAAAAAAATATGTGTATCTTAAATAATAAAGGTTATTGTATTTTTCAAGAACAACTATATAAAACTCCTTTGTTTCAGAATATTAAGAATCCATGCTTATATATAATACTTATTTCTGATGTAATGACCTAAAGCCAAATTTCAAAAATGCTTAAAAGTGACCACAATTCACCATTGATAAAATGAAAGATGTAGAAAGATACAAACAAAATTGTTTACAATAATCGTTTATGAACGAAGAAAAAAAGAATTATAAATAATGATTGTGCTTCTATTATTTTTTACTTGCATTACGCGAGTCATTGTTTTTGAAATATTTCATCTACGTTCTGATTTCCGTTCTACGATATGCGATTAATATAAATAATTTAAGAGAAAATGAGATATGGCAAATAAAATGAAGTGCGAAAAACTGAATACATGTAAAAGAATCAAGATAAATGACACATCTTGCAAAGAGTTCTCTTCACACTTTTCAGCTAAAGTTTAGAAGAAAAATATTTTCAGGGAATTATTTGATTAATTTTTGACAGTCTTTTTCTGCGAAGGAAACGTGACGTACGCAAATGAGCCTTATTGTATAAAGTAAAGTGGTTAGCTCAAAAAGGTTGTTGATAGAGAAATTTTCGAAAAAAATGATAGTGTTGCTTAGATTATAATCATTGATATCCCATTTAGATTATATTTCTGAAAGTTGTTTTGCAGGGATATATATATATATATATATATATATATATATATATATATATATATATATATATATATATATATATATATATATCTACGTAACTTTATAAGGCTTGTGTACATGACTTAGTTTTATCATTAGAAGGATATGTTTAATGTATTCGGATCCAGTGCCTCTGGCTCATCTTGGAAAGTGATATTTATTTGAATTAATTAGGAGTAAGAGGGTAATTTGCTTTCATTTGCCAATTGCAACAACATTAGTGCTGAGCTTAAAGTAGTAAAAGTTGCTAATTTTGCAATATGTTTCTTCGCTCCATTACCTATGTCACTGATGCGAAATCTAATTCGTCTTAATCTCTCAATCACAGGCAGTTCTTTCGTGCGAATTTCTGCTCTTCGTTAGATTTCATATCTCGGTGAATTTTGTAATGTATTTTTCTGCAAAATTTGGAGAAATTCAAAAGCAAATGTATAAAATGAGTAACCAACAACGTTTTTAGTGGGAAACGAGAAGCCGAAGTTTCTGTAAATTTGCGGTAAGGCAGACTCAAATACAGATAGCTAAAACTTTACTTTGCACTCAGTGTTACCTTGAGTTTATAGAGACAGTTTAATTAGAGCAGATCCGTAGCGAAAGAAGTAAATATGTAAAAGATTAAAACAAATTCAAATTTCTGAATTTAATAATGTTGGACAGTTAAAATAGTTACTTTTTCATAACGAGATTTTGAAAGTAATTATTATCTAATGTTGACATAAAAAAGTCCATTTTCTGTATAAACACCAATACTCTGTTGTCTTGCCACTATATTGTGTCGCTTCAAATGAAAAAAAAGCATTGAAGATTACTGCTTTTGAGATATCCTATTGCAATTGTATTATCAATATATATCTAGGTTGTATATTAAAATAGAAGTCACCAAAGTGCTTGTCCATGAGAAAATTTTGCTGGTCCCCAGCAAAATATGGAATATACTTACTCAACACGTTAAGTTATGTTTTAAGATGCATTGAAGCATAATTTAATTCATAACAATGCGTGAAAAGTAATAAAAACACTACTTCATAGATTAACGCCACGGTAAATAAGTCGCACTACTGTAGCTGCATTGTTATATGTTGATATCCATGTGGAACGAAAATTCAGGGTAACAATTTAAGCATGCATTTTGTATCGAACAATTTCAATTACAAAATTCTGCGAGCTGCATCTACCCGATGCTCGGCGTTGGAGGAAGAAATTCAGACTCGAGCCAGTCACTTAAAGTAACTGAGTTTATTCAGAACTACCGAGTGAGTGTGAGCACGTGTGGCTCCACCCCTTTTATACACAGAACATAATGACGTCACACAACCTCTTCACAGTTACAAAAACGTGGCGCCATGCAGCCACTCATTCACACAAATCATTTCTATTCACAACATACCCCCCCTTTGAGACTTGGGGAGAGTCTCAAACCTATAACAGTTATAATTCAAAAGATCAAGTCTCTTCGGTTGTTTAACCAATCTTCCAGAAGAAGTATATTTTTTATAATTGCATCATTAGTATTCAAGACCTTTTCAGGTTTAGTACTTTTAACAGAAATTGATTCCTCTTTCAACTCCTTATCGCTATTAGCAATCGCTTGTACTTCCAAAGGGAAGATACGTTGCACGGGGCGTATTACTGTTCCATGTTGAGTTTTTAGCCGAACTGTTCGAATTTCCCCATCTCGACCAGGGATTAATTCAATAATCTTAGCTATAGGCCAAGACAAACGTTTCTTATTGTCGTTTCCAATTAAGACTATTTCCCCAATTCGGGGTTCCCGCACCCGATTATCATTCTGTTTTTGTATTAGCTCACTTAGATATTCTTTCCTGAAACGTTGTCTTAAATCACTTAAAAGTTTAATTCTATATTTCATTCTTTTTCTTAAGTCTCTCGAATTCAATTCGTCAATATCGGTAGTATCGGAACAGCGATTCTCTATTAAAAACATTGCTGGAGTAAGAGGGATCAATTCCTGTGGATTTTCAGATATATAAGTTAAAGGTCTACTATTGATTAAAAATTCGCAATCACAAATTACTGTAGACAATTCTTCATAGGACAATATTGATTTTCCAAGAGAACGTCTCAATAGTTCCTTGATAATGCGAACCAACCTTTCCCACCAGCCTCCCCACCATGCGGCGGTGGGTGGTATAAATCTCCAAACTATTTTTTGAGTTGATGTCTCTCTCGATATTTTATGCCAATCCAATTTCGCAAGGTCATTGAAAGCACCTCGGAAATTAGTACCATTATCATAGTAAATTATCCTGGGCCTCCCGCGCCTGGCAATGAAACGCCTAAGGGCTAGCAAAACGCCATCAGAAGATAAAGCGTTTACTAATTCAAGATATAGTGCGCGATAGACTGCGCAAGTAAACAATGTAATCCATACCTTTTCGCCAGTTTTTAAAAACAGAGGTCCAGCTAAGTCAATTCCTACAACTTCAAATATCGCACAATCAGTCACACGGTCTGGTGGTAAAGGTGATGGTCCACTTGACAATGATTTCACTTTAAAACGAGCACAAATAAAACATTCAATCAAAATACTCTTAATAGTTTTTCTAGCTCTGATAATCCAGAACCTTTCTCTAATTCATGATTGCATTATTTGGATTCCTGCATGACAGTTCTTTTTGTGTATAGATCTAATCAAAAGTTTTGTAAATTCACATTTATCAGGTAACAATATAGGATACAAAAAAGAACTTTCATCATTTCGTTCAGTTATTTTAGATTTTACTCTTAAAATATTATCATTATCAATAAAAGTAACAAATTTTAAAGATTCAACATCAGGTAAATAATATGTTTGACTTAAACGAATCAATTGTTTCTCAGAATTTTCAATTTCAGCAACAGAAAGTTCATGTTCCTTACATTTGTTATAGTCTTTGCGACAATTATTTACAAATCTTAAAATCCATGCAAATACTCTTATCATTTTATCATAATCAGACACATTACATATAAGCAAGGGGGGTGCATCGTTTGCCAGATCAACATTCGCATTTTTAGTTTTCTTTCTCTCTACGTTAACTTCTTGAGGCTCGCAACTGATTTCACCATCTGGCCAATATTCCGAATTTTGTTTCAACCAAGAAGGCCCCTCCCACTATTTAGAATTAAGTATTTGTCGTGGAGAACAACCACGAGATAGTAAATCTACGATATTCATGTTTCCTGGAACATACTTCCATGACTGAATTTGAGTTAGTTGTCTAATTTCCTTTACCCTATTAGCTACAAAAAACTGACCAATTTCCATATTCTTTAATCCATCAAAGTGCTGTTGGGGAATCGGACCAAAGAGTAACTTTCAAGTCCGGCATATTAAGCGCTTTCAAAATAGAATTTACAAGGCGAGCACCTACACAACAAGTCATTAGTTCTAGACGCGGTATACTCAAATGTTTGAGAGGAGCTACTCTAGACTTCGCTCTAACGAGAATTACGCTAACTCTAGAATCAACTATTGATCGAGCAAAGACGCATCCCGCATATGACCCCTTGCTTGCATCAACAAATACATGTAATTCAGTAAAAATATCAATTTTCATACAACGTGGTACAGTTACATTTTTTCAAAATTTGAATTTCATTAAACCATTTCATAAATTTGTTTACAATATTCTGAGGTAGTTCCTGATCCCATGCCTTTTTCATTTTCCATATTTCCTGCAATAGTAATTTTGGGAGCAATGTAGACGGCGCCAACATTCCAATGGGATCGAAAACTTTTTGCACCGTAGATAAAACTAATCATTTCGTTATTTTCACTTCGCACGTTAATGAGTCGAAATTCGTGCAACATTTCAAAACATCATTATCCAAGTCCCAGATGATACCCAAAATAAAAGTTTCGCCTGAGTGTTTATCAACACTTTTACTCGCCACATTGCTCTCAAAAATACGTAAATTAAAACATCCTTCCGACATAATTAATTTAGTCTTCTCAATAAATATCTCTATTTCATCAGCACTGAAAACACCAGTTACACAATTATCAACATAAAAGGAAGATTGTAACTTTTGTGCAACTTCCTTACATTCGGAACTACAGTTTTCCAAAAGATGCACAATAGATGCATTCAATAAGTAAGGGCTTGAAGACACCCCAAACACAACTCGACAATGCCTGTACACTAATTCCGACTGTATAAATTCTAAAACGATCTAAAATGTCAGGTATCAGTTCAATTAGGTTTACGCCTTTATATAAACAGTCATTCAAAGATAGTTTCCCTTTTTCACGGGCCGAAGCATCGAATACGGGTCGTATTTTTGTAGTCGCACTATCTAATTTAATCACGGGTCTATGCGGTAAATAATGGCATTCATTGTTCAATTCTACTTCCGGCACACGTTCAATGATATTTAAATCTTCCCATTGCCTAAACGCACTTTTATAATCCTCAAAAAATTTACCGTTTCTTAATTTATTCATCATCCGTAGATGTCTTTTCCATGTTAGTTCTTTGTTACTGGGCAAATTTTCAGAGTTACATTTCCATGAGAGTTTAACTTCATATTTTCCATCGGGAAGAATTTTCATTTTATTCTTAAAAAATCGGTTAATTCAAAGATTTTTTTCGTATTCTCATTAAGTAAGGGATCCGTTATTCCTAAAGCATCAAGTTTCCATAATTCTTTAACGCTAACATTCCGAACATGCAAAGACGATGTCGTTAACATAACGTTTTTATCGTTCGAACATACTTTTCCAATTACCGCCCATCCTAGTTTAGTTTCAATAGCTGTTAAACCCGAATCAAATTCAATTAAATTCCCAGTCAATAATTTTCCTATATTATCAGCCCCAATCAAAAGCCCAATTTCCGTTTCTTTGCAATTTATTAAATCCGATAAAATAATTTCTTTATTTTTTAACTCATTTAAAATACGCTTATCCTCAATCTTAGATATAAATCCACATATTTTCTTTTCGGATAGCACTTCAAAACAACGTGCATAAGAGTGTTTCAAATCACTGACCTCAATAGAATACACGCTGTGATGTTTCGGTTTAGTTTCGTTACCCCCGAATAGAGAATGAGAATTATAGTTTCCTCTCTAAGTGGAGTGGCCTTCAAAATACTAGTAACACTTTTACTAATGTAGCTATTTTTACAAGCGGTATCAATCAGAACTCTAACTTTCCTTTCCTGATCTTTAATGCGAATGAAAACGCAGAGAGTTTGTAAGTAAATACTTTGGTTTCCGTTGCAGTTACTTGATAGAGAGTTCTCAGTTTTTATGGAACACAATTTTTGATCATACTTCTTATTTAATTTTGGACACATAATTTCAAAATGAGAATAATTACATTTAGAACAATTAATATCATTTTTAATATCACAATTTTTACTCAAATGACCAGATATATTTAAACAAATAAAACACGCACCTTTTCTTAATAACAATTGTCTCTTAGCATTTAAAGACATTTTTCTAGCATTAAAGCAATTTTCACTGGAATGATATTTCTCACAAAATATACAGTTATTGATTTTCTTACCTGAGGACTTTTCGGAACTTGCCAGAGCTGATGCATTCATTAATTTAGTCGGCTTAACCCTTTCAGTTGGAGAATCTCTTTTTCAGATAGGAGTTCCAAAACCGGATTTTGCCAGCTGCACCATCTCTTCCTCTTGGACTTCCAGGCGAAGGAAAGTCATTAAGTGTTCTAGAGTTCGCGATCCTTTAGCGTCTGTTTCAGTATTCCGTTTTCTTTCCCAGGCCATCAGGATTTCCTCGGGTAAGCAGGACTCTACCAATGGTGTAAGGAAATCTCCATATTTTTCATGTGTTCGTCCAAGGCTCTCCAACGACCTAATTTCCCTTCAAGTTCATCGTACAAGACCGACAAATCAGTTTTCGTTCTACCAGAAACAGCGTTCTTCATCACTAAATTTAAAAGTTCACGTATGTAAATTTGTACTAACAAATCTTCACGATCGAATCTCTCTTTTAATTGATCAATGGCTTTAGGATAATTTTCCGCCGTTGCAGGGAAACTCAACACTAATCGTTCTGCTTTCGACTTCGGTTCCATGGATTGCAATAAATATTGCATTTTGTCTTCTTCCGCAATGCTTTTATTATTGTGGATTTTCTGAAACTGACTCCAGAAGGCCAAAAAGTCTTTAGCTTCACCGCTGAACTTCTTCAGTTCGATTTTCCGTAATTTAAAGCTTCTCTTTTCAGTTTCGGTAGGAACAACGGTTTCTCGTACTTTCAAATCTACTCGAGTACACATTTCGATGTAGCGGTCACGGTAGTTTTCTGCATCTTCCATATCATCTAAATATTCTTGCATGGCATCTTCTGTATCTTGATTCTGACAAGTGTCGAGTCTCTGAAATTTATCCATAAATTGAGTTTTCAGAATCGAAAGTTGATTCATATCGATGTTTTCTTTTATGAGTTCGATTTCAATCTTTTTCAAACTGAGAGAAAATGCTGTTCCCAGGCCTTTTCTTGCCGCTTTCAAATCATTCACTTCCATTTTATAGTTCAAAAAGTTAAGTTCAATAGTTCAAAGTTCAATAATTTAAATTCGGTTTCAGTTTCGCTTCCAACCAACAACCAGTCCCGCCGAGGGTACCAAAAACTTATGTATCGAACAATTTCAATTACAAAATTCTGCGAGCTGCATCTACCCGATGCTCGGCGTCGGAGGAAGAAATTCAGACTCGAGCCAGTCACTTAAAGTAACTGAGTTTATTCAGAACTACCGAGTGAGTGTGAGCACGTGTGGCTCCACCCCTTTTATACACAGAACATAATGACGTCACACAACCTCTTCACAGTTACAAAAACGTGGCGCCATGCAGCCACTCATTCACACAAATCATTTCTATTCACAACACATTTAAAAGAAAGCCTCATAGACCTAGCGTCTGACGAAACTCTCTGATTTAAGTTTCATTCATCCTTATCAATATTTCAGTTTTGCATTTCCATAAAAAGCTAATAAATACCCTTTTTTTGTGAATAGGCGATGAAAATTCTGATTCAATTATCCACAACTTCTTTATGTGAAAAAACTTTTTCATCTGTCATAACCTTCAAACAAAGTACCGATCTCAGCTTGAAATATAAGTGCAGTTCTCCGTCTTGCAGTAACGCAGTGTTCCTCAAACTGTGGGGCGCGGCCCCTGGGGGGTGATAACCCTACGAGGGGGACACGAGCATATCGAAAATAAAAGATTTAAAAATAATTAATTTATTGGAATGAATTAAAACAAAATACTTTAAGACATAATAAAAAATGCACTTCTACTCTGATATAATTTATAGGCGCGCGATATATTAAGTCAACAAAAATAAAAACTTCTTCAATACCTAATTAGCTATCTTTGATCCTATCACTAAATAAAAAAAAAATTTATTTGATTTGCTGTAATCCCATGATGAGATATTTTTTTATTACGCTTTCTGTTTAAACCTAACATACAACTCTTTCAGAGAAAAAACAGATCCCAGACGCAGAATCGAAAAAATTTAGGAACATAAAAAATTCATCACTGTCATTATTTTTGAAATACTGTTCATTATAGCTGTAATCTGTTTAACCTTCTAAGTTATTGGTAAAGTTAGTTATGACCCCTCTCTTATGTGTTTGTTTCTCATTTAAGGAAGTTCTAAGTAATGTATTTCTCTGTTACGCTTTTTTCCATGCAAAAGAGTTTTATGATATTTGGAAAACCATGCCGAGCGCACACACACACACTTTGAAGGATTACTTGGCCAAGACTTATTTTTACGAGTTTACTATACCTATGAAGCATAACGCGAAAAACGTTTTACACAACTTCATATAATCATAATGAATACACACTTTTTACCCGGAAGTGGTCGCGCGGGACGCACAGATTACGAAATCGTTAATTCTGGCAAAACTGTTTATTTGTTACCAAAGAAAAATTGAAAATAGGTAAGTAAACTTTCTCATAATTAAATTATTCACTGGAATCATGATTTGTATCTTGTACAATAAAGTAATTGTAAAAAAAAAGATTAGAGTGACTCAATAATCCCGCTCGACCGTATCGAGTGCGTGCCTGCTCCCGGGTTAAAACATGTTGAAGTCTTTTCGCTTTAAATATTAAAAATAATACAGTTATTCTTCATAGGAATTTTATATTATTGTTCATTATTTAACATCAAATATAAATGTTAATTCTCTGAGGCTTAAAATTATCATTCGCTTAAAACTAATTATATTTTGAGCAACCATTTAAAAAAAAATCATGTTACATTTTTGTAAACATTGTCGAGCATTTGGCTTTGCACTCCTTACAATTCAGCTATTATATCAATAATGTTTTATTTTCTTATAAATGAACTCGTGCAAAGAGCGGACACTTCAGCCGGTATAGTTTTAATGTACCATTGCTGCACAGAGCATTTTATAACTAATTAATTAGTACTAAATTAAGAACAAGTTTAATAAGTATTAACGACTTCCATGGGCTTGTCTTGCAAAGCAAAGTTTTTATAAGGAATGCTTATGATTAGAAATTCAATTCTTTTTCTATATTTAGCTGATATCTATATTTTGTCTTCTAAGCAGCCGCTATATTTTGCAATACGTTCAATTTAGAAATTAGAGAAAGGAAAAATAACATAATAATTATCCTATTATTTTATTTATTTTTCGCTTAAAAGTAGTATACAAAATTTTAATACTTATGTTACTCATTTGTATGGTTTATAATTAAGATCGCCTATGTTAGCTTTTGCGTCAAAGTGCATTATTATTGCATTCAGTGCATTATTAATGTATAAGGGGGCGATAAAAATTGTGATCGAAAAGGGGGGTATTGAAAGGGCCAGTATTGAAAGTTTGAGAAGCACTGCAGTAACGACGTTTGATCCAAATATCTATAATCTGATTTCGATTAAGCAGGAAGATCCATCGCACCATCACACTAGTAATGAATAGCTCTAAAAGTCTGTTATAGTTAAACCATTTTTTAATTGTTTTGTTTTTACAGTTTATATTTATTTTGTTTATTTTAATAATAAAGCTTTCATAATTTGGTTACAATTAACAGCCTTATTTTTTTAACTAGGTACATTTTATGTGTTCTTATTCACAATTTTCTTTTTATAAATATATTTAACTCTTAAAAAAGTCAGAGTTGTCCACGGGACTTAATTGTGAATTTACTCATCAGTGAGGCCAAAACGTTTGGCGACCGCTGTATTAAGAAATTGTAAGAACTATTTTAAAAACACTTAGAATTTAAGTGTCGAGGACGTTTTAAATTTTTAAATATACATTTTTTCAATTTCTTTAAATGACAAATATTTTATTGCCTCGACAAATCGTAAGCAAATAGTTTACTCTTATTGATTTAACATTGTAAGAATAATTATTTAGCTTTCAAATGATTATTTAAAAATATTTGTTCACATAAATATTTGCACAAAATAAAAGTTGTATTATATGTATTAAATCGCTGAAATATTCAGTATAGTAATATACACACTATTTTTTTTCTATTTCTTGCTGGTGTTTTTTTAGAAAAAAATAGCTTTTACTCAACAGTTGTTTTGCATCTGATTTAAAATAATGTTTTTCTTAATTATTTTTTCAAGTAAAATCTAAAAAGGGTTCTAGAAGTGTTTTATTAATAAGAGTTTAAATATATTTTTAAGTAATTTTTAGATATGAATTGTTCATATTTTTACTTTTTCATACCAAAATAATGATGAAATGGATAACTTTAGAAATTTTAATCTTTATTTTTACTATAAATCAATTGAGAAACTTTATATTAATGATCATAATAAAAAAGATAACACAATATTATGCTTGTAAAAAGAAAAGAGAATTAGAACAGTATCAATATACATTGAACTATGTATGCCAAATGGCACGCCACACAATATTTTGGGCACGCGAGTGATCAAAATGGTTTGCATTTTATTTCAAAATAACAAAGCTCACTATGAAATATTACGAACAAACGCGAGTGATCGGTCGAGGGGCGGCGTTTGTTATAGTCTCTTAGTTATTGCTACATAGTTACACGTTAGACTACAGTTATCATATATATGATGCAAAATTGGTCAATTATAGCATAGTCAATTTTGTCGTTTAACTGTATTTTAAAGTTTATTTGTGTTATACTTATGATTTTTGTATTTTATTTAACATAGCTAGTTCAGCAAAAGAACAAAAAGTGCAAGATAGTACGTGTAACAGAAAATTTCAAACTTGGTGAATCTAGAAACATTGCATGATTCGTTAAGGCGATAAAGCGGCCGAAACAGTGGTATGAAGAACAACGTCTGTAAAACGGCATTTTGAGACAAATCAGAAATCCTCGTTAAAAAAGTGAACCACAGCAAAAATAATTAATTGTTTCGAAACCATTTGTGGCAGATGACTCCAATTCAGCATTCATTGTACTAAAAAGTAACATCTTACAATCCTAATATAAGTTCTTTGTCATCCACAATCTGCAGCAACATAAGTTACATTAATGTTACTTTAATTGAATTACACGTATTACTAAAACATTTACTACTATACTGTACAAAAATTGTATTTTTCCGTGGTAAATAAAAAGTTTTGAGTTGTTAGTATTTAGTTTTATTACCTTCCCAATGATCAGGTCAAAATTATTTGATGGCACGTCTATATCTCATTAAACATTTTTTTACAAAAAATGGCATGTTGATCCAAGAAGGTTCGCCCCCCTCCTTATGCATGGTATCAATCACTTTGCTCATTTATCTAATTGTTTTTCTCCTTTTTTCGTACTTCAATCTTAACAAATAAATCTTGCTTTGATTGGTAAATATTTGAAGCATTTCTTACTCGAAGAAAACATGTTAGAATAGTACAGTAACGTAATGGTATGTACGAAAAACATTCTGATTACATAAACCACTTTGATTACTTCTGCTACATTTTACATTTATTAAAAAGGGCATATAAATTGTATTTTGATTGTACTCTTGATGATATGGATAAAAAAACGTGGCTACCTCATATTTTGTGCTTAACCTATCAAACTATACCAGCTGAATGGATAAAAGTAATTCACAAAAATATGCCATTCGTTGTTCTAATGGTTTGGAGCGTACAAAAAAAAGGGATCGTATTAATTATTGTTATTTTCGTGTTACGGATATTGTATAGGGCAGCGGTTCTTAATTTTTGGGTTGTCACGGTCCCCTTTATGTATCAGGGTGACATCACGGACCCCCAAGATTTTGAACATCCCCCCTGATTTAATATTCTTGATCAAAACTGTTCTAGTAGAGTTTCTTCATTGGGGACTATTTAGTAATCTAGTCTAGAGGGGTATATCGTTCAATTTATCCATCAGGTCTTTCATTGTATGTAAAAGAGGGAAATCTCAGTGTTACATGAGAGACTCCACGGACCACAGTTTAAGAACAGCGTTTGTAGAGCATTCATGTAATATCAGAACATAATACAGATTTATTGTTATATTTTGGTTAAGAATTTACAAAATTTGGGGTCTTCGGCAGCGATTCCTGTACTTTTAGTAATTTTCAAAGTTCCCTAATAGGAAGGATATAAGGAGGAATGAGAAAGTGGGATTTTGAAAATGTTTTTAGAATTTCTGATCGTTGGCTTGACAGGGTAGGTAATTTTGAATTTTTATTTGCTCCGGGCACACGTTTTTGGAAACCGAACGATCTTCTACGTTTCTTAAATGGGTAATTAAGGGACCCTTTTCTAGCCAGATATACGCAGATACGAGTCTAAATCCGGACTCGCTTTCAGCTCCCACTCTCGGATAGTGCAAAGATAAATAACGGTTAATTTTTAAATATTTTGGTGAATGAACTCATTTTAGTATCAAAATAATAGGTTAAATTTAATTTCGTAAATATGACCAATAAATTACGTCCTAAAGTTTAATCCAATTTTGTTTATTCTCATTTACGCTCAGAGTTCTGAAAAATATGAGCTCAATTTCATTCGGCTCCACGATATTTAAATTTTTAATTCTGGATTATAGGCATGACTCAATGAGACCAAAATTTTGTTTCTTTATTCATTTGCTTGATATTTTTTATGTATATACCACCGTTTCAAAGTGTTCACATAATTTTTATAGTAATTAACATAACTGTACTTTTTTTAAATTCCTTACATAAATTGATTTTTTTTCAAAACTTTGTCATATTTTAGATTGTATGTAGTTTTTATTTTTCCTTTCATGAATTACATACTTGTATCAATAATTGACTCGCTATCATTCTTTTAATTTTTTGTGAATTACATTTTTGTACATATATTTAACTTTCCTGTTTATCTCATAGGCTTAATTCTTATTAAAGAAATCAAAACATACCTTGCTGTCGAAGCCAGTCGTTATTATTAATTCTGCTATTCTACTTCAACCACAATTTGTTCGCAACCTTCTAAATTTTATTTCGCCATTTTCTAGCGACAAATTTACTTCTGTCAGAAATTTTCTAAATAAATTTGACAAGATCACATGCTTAGGTTTCTGCAATGTGTAGAAAACTAACTATCATGAAATTAAAGCCGACAGGAACCCCTAAAACATTTTATCATTCGTATTTTGAAACCACAGAGAAAATAATGACTTTCGCATTTTTTTGGATTGCTTATAAAGTCATTTGAACCCCAGACAATTTTCGCTATTCGGTACCATAATTTCTCAACTTGCTTTCGGCATGATGCCAAATCTGCCCGAGACCGGGGTCTCGACAATCCAATATTTTCCGAAATTTCATTTTACTATTCCACAAGAAGTCCACCAACCTAATAACAAATTGATTATTTTATGGTACATTACTGGATTCAGATATGAAATTTTAGCACTAGTGTTTCCAAAAACACTACTTAACTGTGAGGGCATGGTACAAACCACACTAAATGAGGACACAATTATCAAAATTTTGCGCAATTCAGATAAGGATAGAAGAGGTCATTTCAAATGTCCTAATAATCTTACTAATTTGTTGGCTGAACCAGGAAAAGAATTAAGAAATTCAAGAATTATGTCTCATTAAGGTCAACACTTCGAGTCAATATTTTTCTAATTAGAAACTACTCTTTTAACAATTAGAAGATCATGCTATCTTAAAATTTTGTGATTCACCATGACTGAATTTTAAATAAAAAATCTGTTTTCTCTTAAATGTCCTGAGTGAATATATTTCATTGTTATTTGACACACAATTTTTTTTCTTTCACAATGAAAAAATGTATTTTTAAAACTACATAACAAGAATACAATTGTTCACACGTTTGCATCAATGCTTATGTTACCACACCTGTTTTTCAATATTCATATTTTAGAACTGCAGTCGAATTTTTCAAATATCAAGTATCAAAAAATAAATTGTTACGAACTACTTTAGTTAATTTGAGAAAACTTGGTTAAGAAACTCAATATGGGATAATTAACAGTGCTAATAAGATCAATCACCTAAAATAACATTTCAAATTATGTCACCTTAAGAATTTCGAAGATCTTTCAAACGAACTACCTATCCGCAGTACGTTTCTACATTCCCTGAGCGAAAAATAATTTATTTTTCAGGTCTAGATGAAAAATTAAAAGACAAGCTTTTTAAATTACTAGTAAATAAGAATTTTTTCTCGCTCCACCATTGAATTTTCTGCTGAAAAAACAACACCTCATCGTATCTATCTACAACGTAATCCTTCTGCTAAGCTTCCTGTTTACGAAATTCCATTCCATTATTGCGCAGAATATAGAAGACATATATACAACTAGAAATTCCTCACAGCATAACACACCGGCCCTCGTTGTTAAGCGGGAAAAAATGGAAGAATGTTTTCAATTTTAGAAAATTTAATGAGATCCCTATCACCCAAGAATTTAAATACTGACACACAGAATAACATATTTTAAGCAATATCAGGTTCAAATTACTTCTCTGACCTCGACAGAAAATACGCTTTTAATCAAATTCAATTTCACTTCAAAGACTGTTACAAAACAATTTTTTTACAAAAAATGGGAATGAGTACCATTACACAATAGATTATGTTTTGACCTTGAAAACTTCCCAAGAATTTTTCAATTAATTATGCAAACTCTTTTGGGAGACCTACTTATCATTTTGCACGGTGTTTATACAAACCAGGGTTCGTCAGTTATCTGTTCACCTTCTCATATTTCTGCCTCTATGTATTATTGAAACACATACATGTATGCATAAACTATACGTGTATGCGTAGACCGATATTTTAGTTATCTTGCTTAACTGACAACTTGGCTCTTCTCTTTCGAAAATTTGCCTATCCCTGAAGATTATATAATTCTCTCTACAAAACAATAAAAGAGCACTTAACTTTCATTGAAGTACTTTTATGATTCCAGTCACTCAAATAAGAAATTTTATTCTCAAAAATATAAATTTTTAATGAAAGTACGTAAATTTATTGATTTTATTGTAACGCCGCAGGACATAAACAGACAAATATAAGAGTATCCCAATGAGTGATTTTCCAATTCTTACAGATCAAAAACATATAAAATCACCTTTATATTGTTAGGCTTTTATAGGCATATTTCACGAAAAAGGGTTCTTTCAAAAATTCTTAGAAAAACCATCATTTTCATCTGAACAAATGAATCCCATTTGCATTCAACACTATATTATAAATGCTATTTTAAATCCACCATTCTTAACCATGTTTGATCTGCCAGCGGAATTTTAAGTAACTCTACACATGGCATTGGCGCTGTTTTAGAACAAATATGTTTGGTGAAAGTAAATCTGTAAATTTTTACTTTAAAAGATTAAATCTTTCTCAGATGAAATACCGGTTAATTCAAAAATAATGTGACAAAATTCAGAGAATCATAATTTTTTTATTAAATTAAGTTATTTTCACGAAAATTTCAATGTGTTTTTAACATAGTAGACTTTTTGTAGACATTTAGGTCAAACCCAAAAAGATCCTTTTGACCATTTTTTTGGGGTAAATTTCAAACTTCCCCTTTGATTATTTTTTGAAGCCCTTGAAGTGTTCTTACTTTGCAACTATTTGATTTTTTTTGCTATTTAATTGTATCCCCGCAAAAATAGACACAAGGAACGCAGTCAGAGGAAAGTGGTAGCCAATTCTCAGGAGAAAGAAAACTTATTTATTTTTTTATCTTTCGATCATGTTATAGTTGATTTTGCTGTATGACTTAATGCAAAATCTTGGTGATAAACAAAGTTCCCTTGAGAGTAAAGACGTTTACTTTCTTTCATCAAGTATTTCAAAACTTTATTCTGATAGTATTTAGCATCAATTTTAACATCCGATCCTACAAAAACAAAGGTTTTGTTTAACCTTGAGAGGACATTCCCATCCACACTGTAACACCTGATAGCCAACTTGCCTTTCGCAAAATAGAAGCACTTTTGCGTGAAATATATTGTATCTTTGTTTTGACAATTGTGAATAGCTCATTTGAAGTTATCCATGTTTTTTGCCGACCATTGCGTAACATTAAATAAAGAAGCCAAAAACGTTTTCTTCATTTTTCTACGATCTTTGCAAACATTTGATGGCAGACTGGGGCTTATTCACTTTTTATAGCCTTTTTTCTTTATCTGACGACGAATTGTCGATTGAGATAACTGTAGTTTTTTTTTGCTTAAGTACATTAATGCAAATGATTTTCTACTGCGATAATAATTTTCCACTTCTTTCTTTTCTTTTTCACCGAGAACTTCATTTCGTCTGTATTCT
The DNA here is from genome assembly GCA_019973935.1 of Trichonephila clavipes. Taxonomy (NCBI): domain Eukaryota; kingdom Metazoa; phylum Arthropoda; class Arachnida; order Araneae; family Nephilidae; genus Trichonephila; species Trichonephila clavipes. The sequence goes on from BMAU01006576.1 coordinate 438,599, forward strand.
TTTTCTGGATTCTTTGATTATTAGGTAAATTTATTTCTTTTCAAAGTTTATATAGAAAAATTAGAAAAATAACTTCATCCATTATAAAAAATATCTGTTCTGATTTTTAAATGATTTATTTATGACAGAATTTGAGCAACCATCCTTTAAAATCTTTAAAATTCCTTTTTGAGCTTAAGGATCTACTTTTGGAGCCATAACTTACACCCACTGTTAAAAATAGTTTGATTATTAATTTAAACGTTTCATTTTTAAAATATAACTGGCAGTAAAAAGTAATTAAAATTTACCTTAAATAGTTATATGTTTTTAAAATTGGTCACATTAATTTTGATTGAACCTGTGCAGTATCACCATTTTGTAGTTGTTTGCAATTTATTTGGTTCCAAATTATTTCTGAACTTTTTTAATTTGCAAGAAATTCAGAGTATACTCCGATCCTAAACATTTATCTAAGGGTTTTATCTCATACAAAAATTCTACCCCTAAAATCTTTCGATTCAAACTAGTATTAGAGGTGTTTTTCATTATGAAATATAATACGTTGACGGTTCCTTAATCCTGTTATAGACCAACTATCTCGTTGTGTCAATGCTATTATATATATATTTATGTATATATGTTTCCAAATTAGCAGGATTTAAGTAACATGTAACAGAAAGACTGTTGAAATACCATACAAAAGAAAAGCTTCATCATTCTATTTTGACAGATCAAATTAATATTAAGCTTGTATACATTAATGTAATTCTATTTTTTCTAAGCAAAAGTTCAAAAGAAATCGATCCATATTCACTGAATAGATATACAAATAGAAAATGTAACTTCATATTAAATTTTTTTTTATTCATGTGCTTATATGTTTAAAACATTTTTTTAAATATAAATGAAACATTGTGGTAAAAATCTCGTAAAAAATAAAAAGTAGAAAAAAAAAAATGGAAATAAAAAAAGGAAAGAAAACTTTATATTACAATAAACTATTACTTTTTAAATGAGCTGTATTAAAATAAATTTTCAATATTATTTTGATAACTTCTTATTTTATATTTTCACAAAATATTCTCAATTTTTTAATTTTACAATTTTAGATTTCTATGGAATTAATTCGATTTTCTCTTAGAAATATGTAAAATAATTAATCAGAATTCACTGTGAATAACTAGATGTTTCTTTGTATTTGACACACCATGAGATGTATGGATAAAGAAGAAGGTATCGAAAAAGAAAACTGTATCAACATCCCGAAAGAACTGAGATGGCCATCTGCAAAAGTGAACAGAATTTCCCACGTTCAATCTCTAACAACTAAAGATATCCAAATGAATGAGAAAGTTACGAACAATTTTATTTTTTATTCATTGTTCTAACAAATGTTATTTTATTTACATTCATTTCATCTAGGTATATGGAAGTTAAATCTATAAATAATTTTCGAAATGCATAGTTGGGAAAGGAAGTAACATTTTAAATAAAGTATTTGTAAAGTGTTTAATGTCATAAAAATCATATTTTATTTTAGGTTAAATTGATAAAATCAATAATTCCGATCGAAACAAAATATTATAATGCATTTTTAAGTATTTCATTAAAATCATTATATCTAATCGCTAATGTGACTTAAAAATCTACAAGTTTATGTTGAAAGATTAAATAATATTTAAGAAGAAAAAATTGAACCACACACATAAATTTACGTATTAGTTGAACAACTATCTTTATTTAAAGAATATGTTACATTGTGTGAAAAAATAATTATTTTAAATTAATAATTTGTAATAACTGTAATTTTACAATCAAATAAAAAAACATTGTGAAAGAGGAAATTTCTTTTACACACACACATTAATGATATTAGACATCTTTCTTTCTTAAGTTATTTTAAATATTCTATAGATATCAATTAAAATTACTATATATGAACATCTCTAAAAATATTTATTAAATAGATACATGCTAATTTTAATTTAGTTGATTCCTTAGACCTTAGTAAAAAGTCTAAGAAATCGTTTTAGGTCTAGGTCGTGATGTCAGTTCAAGTAGTTAAACTAAGACTAATTGAATTGACATCACGTTATGGCTACATAAGACACACTTCTTGATAATTCTTATAATTATCTTTTATACCAAATCACGTACTTGGGGTGATATACATGATTTTAGAATAAAAATTCAATTTGGATGCCATTACTTGGACACTGTTGAAATCCACGAAGTCAGTTGGCAATAGTTCTTATATTCTTTCTAAGTGTAATGCTAAGAAGCAATTAACCAGTTATTTAACCAGATGACTTTGTGAATTCAATTCAATTTCAGGTTCGCAATACTTGACAAATTTTAGTTATTAAAAATTCTCTTTTATTGTAAATACGTTTTAATTATTTTTTTAAAATTAACGATTTCATCGCTTTTAAAATAGTTTTCCAAGTTATCTTTTCATACAAACGTAAAAATCATATGTCATTTCGTACATCTTGGTAATCTATTTTTTTCTTTGCTAATTTCCTAGGCACTACAATTTAAGATCTTAATACCTTTTATTTTGAAGATATTTCTAAATATAGATAACACTTCTCTAGACCATAAATTGTCTGAGTGCATGCCAAATATATATATCTTAACACTTGTAAATCTTTCTATTTTGTTCTCGTTGTTTTGTTTATATACTGTATTTCCCCTACTTGAAAGCTAAGCCCCCGCAAGAATTTTCTGCTGGCTCGCAATATAAACCTTATAACCCCAAAATAAATTTTAATTAAGATTGTCAGGTAAGTGGGTGCTAGAAACTGCCGAATCACGGATCGAAGTTTTCTTGCACATTTGAAAAGTAGCAGAAATGGCTGCAACTAATTAAAACCTTTGGCATTTAGCACGTAATGTGTTGCAGCAGACGACAAGCACTTGATTGAATAATAAATTTAAGCATAATAATATTTTATTCTCCAACCAGACGATTGCAAAAAGAGAGTTATTCTATCGATTACAAAGAGGCAAAATATGTGGAAGTTTCTAGGGGTTCTCTGTGAATACGGGGAAATAATTCTAGAAGATTCAGGGGTAAGAGCCTTATTGTGCTCTGTAAATAAAAGACGACAGATCATCGAATAGTAAAAAAATGGCAATAAGAACATGATGACTTGAGTCAGCGTGATATGTTAAGAAATGAAAGTGCAGATACGATCACATTAGTTGATATTCGCAAGCTATCATCTCTGAATGGATATCTAAGAAAATAGCAAATTATTTGGTCTCGTTCTTACACAAACACCGGATTACACCAAATAGTTAGAACTCAGAACATCACGTCACTGGATGGGCGGTTTTCTTCAATGATGTTAATTTGTGATGAAGGGACTATGTTTCAGGAGATGACGTAACTGCTATTGAAAAAATACTGATTTGAGTACGGGGATGTGCAAATAAATGGGATTCTTGAGTATGAATGACAGGTAAATTTATGAGCATAAAAAAAGTGGCGTTCCCAGAAATTAAGCCTTATTATTACCTTTACTGCAAAAATTACTATAAGTTTCTGAGAAACATAATAGTTTCCAATAATTAAAAATGATTCATATATGATTTTAATTTTCAAAAATCTATAATAAAATTTTGTCAGCCTGTATGGAAAGTACAGTGGTCATTATTAGGCGACGAGTTATTTTTAACCTTTTCTTCAATGTATTGCTTCAAATGTTTTAGAAATGTACTTTAAATTGCAAATAGAACGAAAAATGTATTTTCCTATTTCAGGAATGTTTAATTAGTAATTTTCATAGTAATTATAACTAGTTTATCTAAATCGTAAATTCGACATTACATTTAATAACTTAATCAACTATTTTTCAGAACCATTTTCAAAACCAGAATTTTGCGCAAAAATGTTTTGCTGTAAGAGTCAGAGAGGACGGGAATAATTGCAATTCTGAAATGAACAATTAAGAAATATATTTCCCATCAAGAAAAAAAGCGAAATTATTTTTTCAGTTAGCAATCATGAAACTAACTGATAAAACAGAATTAGCGAAACGGTGAAGCATTGTAAGTACATCAATGGATTTTTTGTGATAGGTCGATTTACAAATATATACACAGATATTAGGTATTGATATTCAAGTTGGATTATCGAACTTGTTATCTTGATGATTAACTTAGTAAAAAATCAATAATTATATTCAATATAAAAATAATTAGTTGCTCAATACTCTTCACTTACATTTGTATGCATTTATTTATTTCGTTTGAAAAAAATGAAAAATGGAGAGCAATTTCTTTCTGAATGATGCTATTCTGAACGAGTTTTTTTTCAATAAATCGATTTCTATTGGAAAATTGAATAGAAATTTATAAAATGTTTATTTATCTCGTGATGTTTTACCCCCGATATTGATTGAAAGAGTGGGAATTCAAGGCTTTTTTTTTATATATATATATTACTTTTAAAAGACAATGAGAGAAGTGCATTAAAGTATTGTAAAACTTCTAATCCCATGTAAAATTCCATCAACAAGATATTGTTAACAATTGGTTTGGTAATTACCTTAAATTTAAAGGCATTTCTATAAACAGCAATATTTTCACATATTGTCTATTTTTGTTTATTTTATATTGGAAAAGGTCAATAAAATGTCGTTTTTTGAGACTTCAAGATAAATTTCATAAAAAAACCAGTTCAATATATGACTAAATATATTTCGTTTAGTTTCTATGAGGTAGCTATATTAATTTGTTAAATTCTACGACTGAATAAAAAACCACGAATTAATACTATGTGAGACAGGATATGAGTTAAAGTATTTTTATTATTTCATTTATCCCACTTGCCTTTTGATTATTTACAATTATATTTCTTAATGAGATGTTGCATTAAAACACTCCTAAAACGAAAGTTAAATTACTGCAAAAATAGAAAAAAATAATGCATTTAAACAACACATAAAAGACAATGTGGTACATAAAATAAATTTAATCATATTACGGAGGATTTAATGAGTGCCAAAACAATTTCCTAAAAACATTTGGGATGATTCAACGCAGAATTGAAAGTAGCAGAAAAGAGTAGTATATCAATACGAAGATATTTTTCATAGCTGATAAGCTTTTATCTTCCTTTTATTAAAATAAATTTGATTTGAAGAATTATATTTAATGCTAAGTTAAATGCATTCTACTACTGAAACAATTTCGCACGATGGAATCAAAATGAAATCCACTAGATTGTTTACCAGAATATCTTGTAAAAATTCAAGATCATACTAGTCAAAACATTTTCCTGTTCGATACCAGTTAATATAAAGAAAGGTAGGGGAACAATTTGTTTACTAACATCAGAGAAATATGTTGGAGAGGATGTTGACGTGTTTGAGAGGGAAAGTATTATGATGAACAGACGGATCAGAGATTTTCAGAAGAGGCTAACAAACCGATGGTCGTTACTGTGATATATATTATAAAGATAAAATTTCCCCAGCTCTGTCTCTTAAGAGATTCTATTGACTTACATTTGTTTTTATGATCACTTTAGGGCTTGACTTTATGGTTACGACTTTGTTTTTATGAAATGCATAGCCACATAGAATCCATGCTGCCTAGAAACTTCTAGAAAAGGAAGATATCTATAGAAGGGATTAACCAGATTGCTCATCTAAATTTTCATTCAACACGAATCTGTTTCGAGGTACCATTGCTCTAGACTTTTTTATGGGCAACAATGTATGGCTCCACAGGACCTCTACTGTTAAGGATCTTCTAGAAATTGAGAATAATTGTAGAATAAATTAGCCAGCTTAATCCCACTATTTAAATCCTATCATATATATTTGAAATACTTTGGATGGACTCCTAGGTAAGACATCGTTAACACCACACAGCTGTCAGAGATGTTCATGGGGACTCTTACTTCAAGATCTGTTACATAATTTCGCGTTGAGTATGAATAGAGAGGATGGTTCTAGCAGGTATTGACATTAACCCTCCAAGCGTTCCACACTGAAAATTCTTTCATTGTAAAGATGCTTCGAAAATGCACTGCACGGGTTTTTTTGCCTTCAAGTAACATTCTCAAAAGCGGTTGAGCCGAACTTTTATGAAATCCTTTCCCCCTTTTAAAGGTTTAACAACTTGAAAGATAATTAGGGACGGTGGAAGCCACACAGCAGGACACTGATAGGAAGTTTTATGGCTCGCAGGGAATCCCGTGTTTTGACCCTGGAGCAATCGTAAAAAATCGGGGAAGAATTTCTTTAGACCCCAGGAAGTGTTTGTTTGTTAGTTGTATTTTAAAAGTTTTGAAAAGTCCCAACGCATAAGTAAAATATGTTACAATTCCCTTTTGGTTTCATATTATTTGAAACTGTAACAAGTTGGGGCGTGTCAGGGCAATCTGCTATTTTATATAGTTAGACAAATTACCTTTTTAAGTATATTCTTTCGCTTCATTTTTCTTATCTTAATCAACGCTTTCAGTTTTTGAAACATGATTATTTCATTATAAGATGCCAAAAAAATTATTAATAAAACACCAAACACTTTAAAATTTCAAAACTTTTCAACCACTACAAATGAATAAATTTAAACTTCATCAAATAATTTGAAACATTTTCTTACACTTTGATAAAAATAATAACGAGAAAAAAAACTAACTAAGATCTATTAGTTTCTTTTTAGATTTCAAAGCCCAAGTGTTCAGAGAAGTTTACGTACAGTGCCTAGTTATATATTGTTAGAATACACCGAATTATATTTGAATTTTAAGTTTACATCAAATTACTTCAGTTTACATCAAAGACAACATGAATAAAGATTTTCCCACATTTTTTTTTAACTTGAATGTTTGAATAAATGGTAATCAAAAATATACGGAAGCATTTACAGTAGACATATATGCATATAAATAAACATAAAAATCAATTTTAAATTCGAGCTATTCAAAAATATTAGAATTATTATTCAAAAATATCTATTTAGCAAAATACCTCAACATTTATCTTTTTTTAAAGGCTAACTGAATAAGTAATTAAAATCTGAAAATTTTTTGAAATCTCGACTGTATAAAGCTAGAAATTTTATGTTAGAAATTCCATTTGAAATTTCGAAAAAAAATGTTACGCGCAGTTAAAAATTATTTACCATAAGTTTTCAAAATTCTATGAGTATAATATAAATTTCAAATTTTATCTGCGTGCTAAGGGCAAAAAATATACTAAAAAAATTGATAAATATGCAATAAAGTTTTACATAGAAGCAAAACTGAGAAGCTAAAGCGTAGGAATGAAAAGTTTTGAGTGTATCTGAAGTAGTTTTCGAAATATTTATTTTAAAGTTCAGAAAATTTGTTGCGTTATGTTGTACTTAATATTAATTAAATGGTTAAAATTATATGTTAATAATAGTCATGTAATTGTGTGACGACACATTGATATACTAATAAAATTATAATGGTCATTGATGCGAATGTCAAGAATTTTATGTAATTTTAAATTCAGACATTAAGATATTGATGCACAAAATATAAAACGACCATCTAAAATACAAGAAAATGCAGTCTGCTATAAAATGATCTTGACAAACAAAATATGGCATTTTCACTTACTATGGCTGAGCCGGCTTAGTCAGGGGCGATCTGGAAAAAAAAAAGGGACCCGCGGTTTTGATGGATGCCGCTCTAGCTTTTAAAGTTCTCAGGAAAAAAATATATAAATTACAAATGCAATAATAAGTCTTGTAAATTTCCATACATTTTTATAAGAACGAATTGTGGAATTGGCTTCCTATATATTGTTGTGTTTGACAATATCTAAGGTAACCAACCCTACTTTATATAGATTTGTACTACTTTTTCGTAACCGTATTCCTTTTAATATTAATTCGTGCAGCGCCAAAGTACACCTTTTGCACTTTTAAAAATTTATGTAAACTATAACGGTTAATTTTAATTTAAGCAACTTGTGAAACATTCATAATTAACCATTTCCGTCTAAACAGTTTACATGAAAAAACAAAGTTTGGACTCCCTCATTCATTAGGGAATTATATAAGATTCCAACATTATGTTGTATTTTTCACCGAATAGGGTCGAGTGGTAGTGTATCTTGCTTCCACACCACAGGTCTTGGGTTCTATTAACGGGCTGGGCAAGGTCGACTCTGCCTTTCATCCCCGTTACACGGGGTCGATAAATGAGTATCAAGCTTGCTTAGGGTCTTAAACACTGAAGGTCTCTCTTCAGACAGACCGCCAAATCGGGACATCTGTTCATGCACCTCAGCGCCCAATGGTTTCATATATTCGGGTGGGCACAGTAGTTCCTGGCCCTCATGGATTGTTGTGCCACTGAGTTTAAGTTTTAATTTTGAGGATTGCCTCACTTTGGGGATACCCCTTAGATAAATATGTAATTCCACTCATTTGCAACTAAACATTTTTCTTTCAATTACGTTTATTTCAGAATGAACTTTGATTTTTCGAATGTATTTGCTTAATAACATGTGTGTGTATTATATTAAAATTTTGATCAATCCAAAATTACATGTTTTTGCTCCTCTAAAAGCTGTTAGGATTTTAGAACTGATCTTACAATCCATATATGTTTTATAGTAGTATATTTAAAAATGACAAAGCCAATTTTATAACTCTGTGAGCTTTTATGCCTCGTTTATAAATATAAAAAATTGCTTTCAGCTACAGTTTTTAAAATGTACTGAAATAAATGGAGGAATAGGATAATGACATATTATGAATATTTTTGACTGCAGTAAGAAATATTTATATTTCAGTTTCTTTACAATTTGAATAGAAGTTGTAAGCCATTTTGCGAATAGTTTGATATTGAATATAAACTCATAGGCTGTTTAATATAGTAAAGTGTTTTATTTTGATACCAGCAGACATTAAAATAAGGCTCATTTGCAGTTATATGATCAGCTTCGGTGATATTTAAATTTTCAAAAATAGTCTACACGTACGAACAGATTCTTTCAAGACCACACACCACATCTTATCCTATGTCTTCCCTACAGCAGGAATTATTTGTGGATACTCAAAAAATTTAATACAGGATACATTTCCAAATGTTAAAATTGTTTTTAAAATTTGGCATGTATACATTGAACAACTGTCGGTTAACTTCACGGAATAAAATTGTTTTAAGTGTACTGTTTTGAAAGACAAAATTAATTAGGGAGAACTTTTCTCACAATAGAATTTGTAACGACTGAATTGCGTGAAATCGTAGTTACTGACGTGTGACATTTTTCCTTGTAATAAAAGAAACAGAAAGATAAGAAATTAAACTTGAGTAGAAAATGGTTAGAAGTACTGTCATATGCGCATTTGAAGAAGTATATCCCCCATTCAAATTAAAAATTTTTGACTGAATGTATGTTATGTCTATCACAAATGCCGATGTAGAAAAGAAATTTTTATTAATACAACAAGTTCGAAAAGGAGAATACTAGGAATGAAAATTTAGATTTTTTTCCGAAAAATATTCAGTTAACATAAAAACATCATTTACATGATTTTAATTAAAATAAATTAAAAGTATTGAAATCCTTTTTTATGTTATATATTTTAAATTAAAAATATAATTGAATAAAGAAAGATCGGTTTTATTTCATAAATATAATCGTATGTATAAACCTTATGCACCATTTATTGTCTTATTGTTTAAAAAAAGAGATAGGGCCTTTACTCTTTTTACCTCATTACTTTTTTAAAAAACAGGAAAGTGAGCGCGTTTTCTTACTCTCATATTCAAAAATGAATACAAGATGCTTTTTTCTGGTTCAAATCTGGTTTTCTGGTTGCTGGTTCAACCAAAAAATATATATATATATTTAATTTTTAAAAAATGACAGAAAAATAAATTTTGTTTGAAAAAAATATAATTATTTTTCAACTTCTAACACATTATTTATTTAATTTTTTCCTTTTTTTTTACCCTTCATTTTGTTTTAATTTTCCTGTGACTGAACATATAGGGGAAACGACCGAGTTGCACTACATCTTTCATACAAGATTGCCCAAGGCAACTTAACAGCTAGCTGTAAACGATTGATCTCTCGGTTCTTACTTGACAAAGGTACCGAACTAAGTCAAAAAATTGTCCCCGTTCGACCTCCCAAGTTTTAAAAGGGGGAAAGGAAAGAAGTATATTGCATTTTAAAGCGAACTGGGACTTCAGGAGGAAGCTAACCACCCAGAGGGTTTAGGGATTTCACATAATTTTCTAAATGATTTTGGTTTGTTATTCTACCACTTAGCCAGCCAGTGTACTCAAACCAATTTATCACATTAAAGACTTTCTCTTTTTCTTTCCAATTGTATGTGTTCTACTCATTTTTCGCCACTATTCTTGTTACTATTTCACTATCTTTTTATGTTACAGCACATTGTCTTTATAGCATACATTTCATGTCTCCCATTTGATTTTTTTTATTTGAAATTGATAAAATCAAAAGAAATATTGCTTATGTTTTGCACATTCATCCCTGGCATCGATGAAACTGATATGAAATAAAGATATGCTTATTTGATATTTAGTACTATCCATTCACAATGACTTGTAGGATTAGATGGTAGAGGTGAATTTAAAAGGAAGATTTAAAATAATGTATAACAATATTTAAACATTTTTTTTAATTCAGTGTCGCTATACATGTTATTTTATTCTTTCATCTTATTGTATTTACAAAATATTTCATACGTATTTTTAAATTTGTTAAAAATATCTAGAATTTTGGGACCCCCCACCCGCACTTTTTTTGCATCACCAGTAGCGGTAAATTAACTTAAAAACTTATAGCTTATACAGCTCTTTCACTTGGATTTTTTCATACTAATGCATTTTTTGGAAATATAATTTTTTCTAATAATGATGAATTAAGTTTCTGAATGGCTACAAAGGAATCACAATTCAAATTTATTAAAATTGGAATTTATTTAAGTATTGTGAATCTAAAATTTAAGAAAAAAAACCCAAAGTTAAAGAAAATAAATAAAATATACTTTCTTTAATTTGGTGCTTTTCTCCAACAAGATAACACGATATTTTTTTCTAATGTCAATTAAAGTGTATTTAAAGTATTAAAGCAGTATTCTGTGATGTCTTTCTAAAAGAGTTTGAAAAGAAAATGCGAATGCTAACAACAAAATAGAAATATAAAAATAGAAAATAGATAATAGAATAAAATAGAATGTATATATATATATATATATATATATATATATATATATATATATAATTTTATTATTTAAATATTCTGACAGTATATGAAAAAAAAACATGCCAATCTGATAATAAAGACATAAATCAGTGATTCTCAACCACTGTGCCGCGGCACTTTTGTGTGCCGCCAAATTTCAAAAGTGTGCCGCCAAATTTTGAAAATATATAATAATGTTAATATTATTAAATTATATCATTTAAAAAGAAAAATATTTTTAACATGAATATATATTTAAATCCACAAAAAAAAATAAATTATTTTATTATTGCTTTGCAACGCGTTTTTTCTTAGTGCCAAATTATGATGAAGCGGCGTGCATAGCAATAGGAATATGTCTCAAGTCGGCGCACACTTGCCACTTCTGCGTACAAAACGTGTTGTTTTAGTGATAGTTGGTATTCACAAGGTGTTGCATAATAGTTACTGCACCTTTTCTTTCGTTAAAATTGGCAAATGTATGTGATTCTGTTTAATATTAATTTATTTGCATGTAGTAATATTTTGCATTAATTTATTTGCATTAATTTATTTGCAGATCCTTCTGAAAATGGATAAATGGTTAAAAAGAAGAAAGTTTAATGATGATAATAGTGATAATGATAACGTTAGGGACCAAGTTAATGAGCCAACCCCCGGCACAATTAAAAATACTTCTTGCTCAAAAAAATACGTTGTTCATCGGAAATATAATGATGATTTTTTGAAATTTGGATTTACCTCTACAATGGAAAATGACATAGTTGTTCCGGAGTGTGTGATATGTGGTATTAAATTATCAAATAGTGCTATGGTTACTAGCAAACTCCAACGTCACTTGGTGACTAATCATCCTTCGCTTTCAACAAAAGATAAAAGCTACTTTGAAAGGTCTTTATCATCAAAAATTAAGCAAGTAAAAGTTTTTGAAAAACAAGTATGTGTGTCTGAAAACGCTCAAGTAGCTTCTTGCGAAATAGCTGAATTGATTGCTGTTAACTTAAAACCTCACAATTAGGCTGAAGAAATTATATTACCTGCTTGTCGCAAAATTGTAAACACAATGATTGGTGGATCAGCTGATATTGATATTTGCAAAATACCACTTTCAAATGATACAATCCATCGCAGAATTAAAGATATGTCAGAAAACATTGAGCAAAATACTGCAAAAACTCTTGCAAATTCGAATTTTGCTCTACAAGTCGACGAAACAACAGATATTACAGGAAATGCTCAATTAATTGCATTCGTTAGATTTATTCACGAAAATGATATAATTAATCAATTTTTATGTTGTCGGGAGTTACCTGATTTTACAACTGGTAAACATATTTTTCAAGTAATTAGTTCATATTTAGAAGAAATTAAAGTTTCTTGGAAGTCATGTATTGGCATTTGCACAGATGGTGCTCCAGCTATGACTGGACATCTAAAAGGATTTGTAGCACATGTTAAAGAACTGAATGAGGATATATTAGTTACCCATTGTTTTTGCATCGAGAAGCACTTGTTACAAAATTTTTGCCATCAGATTTGAAAATAGTTCTGGAACAATGTGTTAAAATGGTTAATTATATCAAATCAAGACCATTAAAAAGTAGATTATTTAGTAAATTATGCCAAGCTATGGAAGCCAAGTACGAATCCTTGTTACTCCATACAGAAGTAAGATGGTTGTCCAGAGGAAAAGTTATATCTCGTGTGCTGAAATTAAAAGACGAAATTAAAATATTTTTTTTGAACAAAATAAAAATTATGAATTTGTTCATTTGTTGGAAGATAAAATATGGTGTACTAAACTGGCTTACTTATCAGACATTTTTGTTATTTTTAACAACATCAATTCAAGTATGCAAGGGCCTAATGAAAATATCTTAAACTCAACCGATAAGCTGGTGGGATTAAAAAAACAAATAACTTTATAGAAAAATAAAGCTCAGGAAGGCAATTTAGAAAAGTTTGAATCAGTCCCTAAAGACAGTTATAAAACTATTAAATTAATTGTTGTTGATCATTTGACAACATTAGAGGAGAGAATTATTCATTATTTCCCAAAATTAGATATTAAGAAATTTGATTGGGTTTGTAATCCATTTCTCATAACGTATACTTCTGTATTTGACTTAACTTTGAATGAAGAGGAAGAACTCTCATTTTGCTTTCCAATAATCGAGATTTAATTTTAAAACATTCAGAAGAATCAATTAATTCATTTTGGACTAACATCAGATGCGATTATCCAATGATAGCCAAAAAAGCTTTAAACATATTATTACAATTTTCCACATCTTATTTGTGTGAATTCGAATTTTCAGCATTAGCCAACATTAAAACTAAAAAAAGATCAAGATTGTTAAATAAAGAAGACGATAGGAGAGTAGCATTGTAATTTTTACGACCAAATATAAATTAAATTATCAAAAAATATCAAGCTCAAATTTCGCATTAAAAATTTTTTTTATTATTAGCTTGTAATTAATCCCTTAATAAACGTTTAGTTATTATTGTAGTATATATTAGTTTATTTCGTATATTTAAAATTTTGTCATAAACTATTTATGCAGTGTGTTGTAGTAAGTAAATAATTTTTATCTTTTTCTTTGTGTGCCGCCAAATTTTGAAATCGTTAAATATGTGCCGCAACAAAAAAAAAAAAAGGTTGAGAATCACTGACCTAAATTAAAAAAAAAAGTTAAAAAAGACTTAAAGTACCCATGTACACAATTCCTTATTATATATATATATATATATATATATATATATATATGTCATGATTTTAAATACAGAATTAGATTAAAGTTCAAAAGGTGATCTTTATGCAATAATTTCGACATCTATTCTGACGCTTCGAGTAGGGAGTAAAAATGCACGCCACGATTTTTGGTTAAAATTGATAACACTTGAAAAACATGTGTTAAGTATCGCGGATTTGAAGAGGGTGCTTGATAGGTAATGTTGACTATTAAATCTAACGATCTGGAATTAGACATGTTTATTGGCTAGAACATATGTTCGGAAGAAATAAATGGGTGATTAGTTTGATACTTGAAGATGTGGACTGAGAAAGGTGAGTCAAGTGCTAAATAGGAAATTTAATTTTTAATCTAATTTAATTATCCTTACATATATTTTGTGGGATTATGGTACAGTTCTAGGGGTATTAAATAATCACACTCTCGTTTGTTTCTAATCTAACGTTTAATGCTGGACAAAATACACAGTTCTACTCACTACGACAGACGTTTAACACATATAATACAATATCTACAATTTGATTAAGCCCCTCTGGCTCTTGGTGGGTCCCTACTCGGCCACCGTTCTCCTCCCTCTTTCTTCAGCCCCGGATCATCGACCTGCGCGTCTAGAGTCCGCTCGCTGAATTCTGATCTTCACAATAATACTGAGGTACAGGAGTGTTGAGAGTGACCTGCGCGTCTCTCTCGTGAACAACGGATTGGTGGGTCCCTACTCGGCCACCGTTCTCGTCACTCTCCCTTCAGCCCCAGATCATCGACCTCCGCGTCTAGCGTCCGCTCGCTGAATCCTCTCTCCTTCGTTAACTCCTGGTGGCTGCCTTGACAGCGCCCTCTATAGAATGTTCATGTGGAAATTCCCCACAACTCTCGGCCATCCACACAAGCAGTATCCTTACTGCTCACGCACTAAGGATCTGAAATAAACAAACTAAAAAAAAACAAAAAAAGAACAAAGGTTAATATAGAGTTACACTAACATTTGAAATAAGTTCATTCCTCCTCTCTCATCAATGCCAAGTCAATGGTTTCATCTGGTCTGCTGATGCTGACGTAACATTAGGCCCTTCATGGTCTCCAATTTTAGCCACATCATATCGGTCATGGGGTTTCACTTTGGTCACCTGGTATGGTCCAAAATATTTTATTCGCAGTTTCAATTTGTTTCCAAACTGAGTCCTCATGATTGCCACCAAGTCACCTTTCTTATATAGATACGCTTCTTTCCGTTTTCGGTTGCAAGTTCTTCTGTTTTCTTCTTGAATCTTCAAAATGTTCTGCTTTGCCTCTCTTCTCAGGTTATCTCGATGTTGGAAGAGTTGCTCTTGACTCTCTTCAATCAGATTTCTTATCATGACATCTTCAGGATTCTTCATTTTAACTCCTATGAGCTTTTCAAATGGTGAATAATTTGTACTGCGTGAAGGCACACTGTTCAGCACCACTTGCATCATCTCTGGAATGACTAGCAACTCCTGATCCTCACTCATCTTGTACAAGATTTTATTACTTACGATTAATTCAGAAGTTTTACCTTCTTGCAACAGCTTCTTAATAGTCCTAATATATTCATGAGATTCTTGAGCGTTCGCGATCTTGTACGTTAGTTCATCACCAGTCACTAGCATAACAGGATGTCTGCTCAACGTATCTACATGTTGCATTTGTTTTGCAGGACGATGGACTACCTCGTAATCAAAATCTGTTAGAAAAATCGACCACCTAGCCATCTTTGGTGTTAATTCCTTCTGGTCAAGGTTTTTCGCAAATGCTGCACAATCCGTTTGAATTCGGAATTTCCTTCCCAGTAGGTAATTTCGAAATTTTTTCAGAGCCTCTATAACCGCCAGTACTTCTAGTTCATAACTACAAAGTTTCTCTTCTTGAATGGAATTCTTTTTGCTCATGTAATGGATAGGATAGAAACGTCCATCTTCACCTTGCTGTAAAAGTACAGAACCTAGCCCTAGTTTGCATGCATCCGTATATAATTCTAAATTAGCACCTTCCTTAAAAAGATGTAATACGGGTTCACTGCATAAAGCGTTCTTTAGATTTTGAAACGCTATTTTTTGTGCATGCCCAAATTCAAAAGGATTTGTTCCTGTTAATAAGTCACTAAGGGGCCTAGCTAGCATGGCGTATGAAGGAATATACTTTCTAAAATACCCTGTTAGCCCAAGGAAACTTTGCACATCTTTCGCGTTTTTAGGCTCCGGAAAGTTACAAACTGACACTGTCTTTTCCGCCGAAAGTTGAATTATACCGTTCTGGGTCACATGCCCTAAGAAATTAATCTTCCCCTGCACAAACTGACTTTTTTTTAGATTTAGTTCAATGCCGTATCTGGACGCGGTTTCTAACACACGAGCTAATTTTTTACAAGCCTCTTTTTCATCAGTAGCCGGAATTATTATATCATCTAAATAAATAATTAATGTACCGTCTCTTAGCAACTCTCTAAACACGTAATTAATGTTTCTTTGGAAATAGTTACTGCTAATAGACAACCCAAATGGCACTTTTAAAAATTCATATTGGCCAGTTTCCGTTACAAATGCGGTATATTTTCTACTGGCTTCATCAACATCTACATGAAAAAATGCATTCTTTAAGTCAAGCGTTGTGAATATTTTCCCATTCCCTAACTTATCTAAAACCTCTTCAATTATAGGAAGTGGATATCTATCCTTAACTATTTTCTTGTTTAAATTTCTGTAATCTATACACAATCGCATTGTTCCATCTTTCTTTTTACACACCACAACCGGAGATGAAAAATCGGAACAACTCTCTCTAATTATTCCCTGTTCTAACATCTCGCTTTTCAGGCAAAGATAGTCTACGTGACCTCTGAGCAATGGGTTTTTCATCCGATAGAATTATTTTCATTTTCAGAGCAGTTGTCTGTTTTATTCGGACTGTAATTTTCTATTAGCGTCTGGACTTTATCCCTTATTCTACTATTCGAAATGTGAGATACATCATATAAACATTCATCAAACGTCTCCGATACCTTAAGTAAAAACAAATTAGACCCATCAGTGATCTTCCCCGAGTTAGTTACACACCCTGTCAAGTCCACGTCATTTTCTCCCCCTGTTTCCTTTTGTAAACACACCGGCTTGCACGACGCGTTCGTCAACCCCGCTTCCTCTGACTCACTCTTTAAGAACTCAAAAACTTTCGAGGGTAACAATATTGCTGCCTCGATCCTGCACACTGCCGCTAGTATTTTTTTCTTTTCCCCACCCTTCAATGAGATCGTAAATTCTGAAACATTCGCACTTCTCTTTTCTCCACAACAACTCGTCAACACGAATTGAGAATGAATTCTTTTTCCTTCCAAAACGTACTTTGAATTGATAATTACTGAATACGCGCCTGAGTCCAAGGTTTCCCCTAGTAGGGTATCATCAACAATAACGTCTACGTACTGCAATTCATTAAATAAAAAGTTATTTTGATTAGAAATAGAAGTTTCAATTTGATTTACGGCATGACCTGTATCCTTATTTCTCTTTTCTGAGTTCATTGTTTTCTTCGAGCAATTCCTTGCGAAATGCGGGCCTCCACAAATATAACACGTTACTGTTTTGTCTGCTCTAACACTTTGGTTATGTTTTGGAAACTGTCTTTGGAATTGATACGTATAACCCATGTTCGCGCGGTTCTTACTATAAACATCATCGTTTTTACTCTTAAAAGTATTTGGGTTCCGAGAGTCATGTAGCGATCTGTTTTTCGAAATGAAAAATATAACGCACGCTTTTCCTAATTCATCTGGCGTCATCCATTGATCCGCCTGCATAATTTTAATATGTGAAGCAGTTTCTGGCTCTAAAGCATCTAAAAATTTATCACTTATCATTAAGTCAACTAAGGATTCAAAATCAACAACGTTCCTAATTTTTAAGTAGTATTTAAACATCGCACTTTAAACGTGGGGCGAATTGTACATGGGTTTCATCTGCTTGCCTTTTGGCTTTTCTAAAATTAAGTAAACACTCCTGCGCAGTGGGCTGGAACTCTCTTAAAATTAATGATTTAACTAAATCGTACTCTTTTATTTCGTCATCTTTTATGTACAGTAAAACCTTGTGTGCTCTCTCACCAAGAATATTAATAAGGATTTCTGCTTTCAAGTTTTCGGGGACATTTTTGACTCTAAATGACCGTTCTAGGGATTGGAAAAAGACCAAAATTTTCAGTTTTCGTTGGG